>PVJL010000035.1:0-276823 GCA_004026885.1 Lyroderma lyra
AGGGAGGGAGGGAGGGAGGTAAGCAAGGAGAGAGCCAGCCACCTGGAAAGTGTGTGTGATGAGAATGGTTGTAGGTGGTCGGGGAGCATCAGTTCTATCAGTGCTCCAGTTTGCTGCCTGTGGTGCGTTTTGTACTCCCCCTGCCCAGATACTCGGTAACAGCAGGGAGCCAAATAACTCAAAGTGATTTCTCCAAATTTCTCCCAAGGCATTATAATGCATTAATTGTTAGTGTTCATTGTCTGATAGGAAAGTCCTTACCCCAAAGCCTCATGATTCCCAAAGCCCCCCGTAAAGTATCTTGCATCCTCAGAATTTGCTCTAAATTTATCGTAGGAGAAGGTCCCTCGTGTCTCAAAATGTGAGCCTTTATTTGGTTTGATAGCGTGCGGGAGCCCCTTGTAAAATTTTCACTCAAAGGATGAGACGCCCCCAACCCTGCCCAGGGGGTTTTCCGCACCGCTGTGAGTTCGGTAGGTGTGAGGGAGGGCAGACAAAAGCACTGGGGCTTCCCAGCACACCAGGTCACTAAGGCCCGGACATGGCTGTAGTGGTGCAAAAGGAATGATGCCAAAGATATTAAAAACATGAGAAAGGAGGGCGCTTGGTATCTGAAACACTCACTTCTCTGAGTGTCTCTGTCTCTTAGCTTCCGTGAGCTACCTGATCACATCGGAGAGCGTTCCCTACGAGAGGAAAGTCACAGGAAGCCTCTTTCTTACCGTTCCCCCTTCACAAAAGCTCTTTACTTCCATGGAATTTCAAGCAGATCCCATGAAACTGTGTGTGAATTGTGCCTCCTCCAAGGACACTCCCTCGTGCACACGACACTGGCCAGATTTTTTAACTGCGTTTATGACTGATTTACGGAACTTTTCCTTGGCAGGCCCTGCTGTTACTGTTAGCTGGTTACTATGGATCTTTCAACATGCCACTCTGGCATGTGCATTAAAAATAACCTCCCAAGACTGTACAGAATACATAGAACAACAGAGTATAGTCATAGCTGCAGACTACAGGCTCTGCTTCAGTGCCTCTGTATTCACATGTGCTCCTATATGAAGCAAGGGCAGGAAAAAAATTCGAACACTTTAAAATGTCTACTTGTACTGCCATTTTTCTAAGCTTCTCCAAAGCAGAGGTTCTCAAAGATCAACAACATCCCAAACAACTGTAGACCAAAAGAATTTTAAAAACACAGGTTGTAAGTATTTGCTGAGGGCACAGATGCAAAGACAGACTCTCTGGGTTTCAATCCTGGCTCCAGTACTTAAGTAGCTCTAAGATCTTAGCAAATTGTACCACGACCATTGCTATGTCATCTGCAAAATGGAGTGATAATAGTAGTAATCTCGAGGGCCTCTTCCAAAGATTAAGGGAGATACTCAGGTAAAAGTTTTTAGCTCTGTACTTATACATAGAAGGTACTCAGTAAATAGATTATGATCCTTTGAATATCATTTTTGGCATTTATAGACTCATAGCATTTATCAACATGCAACTTACAATGCAGTGCCTGGCATTGAGTATGTGCTTAATAAGTATTCATTTACTAAAAGAATGATGTCTACTTGCTTACATGAATGTCTGATACTCTTTTCTAGATTGTGAACTTCTTAAGATTAGAGCTATAGTTGATTCATCTTTTTATTCTCCACAACTCTGTGATGAGTGTTGAATAAGTATTTATTGAATTAATTGGAAAGACAAAGGCTGTTACAATGTAAGTGGCAACAGTTAGTATGTAAACTGGTAGCAAAAAAAAATAAAATAATCATAGGCTTTAAGTGCAAATAGAATCCAGTGCCAAGAAAACTTTGAAGTTCCCTGAAACTAAATGAATATATCAAGCTACATATGAATACAATATTTATAATGCTGGGTCTGGTTCAGTGAGTCTGATTCTAGCTGGGTATTCTAGAGGGAAGAAAGGCTTTTATCTCTCTCCTACCACTGGCCTCAGCCCATGAGCTAGGCTTGCCCATGACTCAAGAGAAGAATTGCTTCCCAAAGCCAGACACCACAGTCACCACAAGCAAAGTAGTTTCCTTGTATCACTTCAAGAGTCATTGGATTCAGTGGCAGCAGCAAAGCAGAAGACTTGTGCTGAGGGACAGGAGGCCAGGATACTAAAGACTCTGCCCCAGTTTCCATCACTAGTGTTTGAACCAGCATGAACAGAACTGTGCCCATACAGAGGGGAGAGAAGGCTGTCTCCTCCTGATAGGAAAGCCAGTGGGTCATTCTGAATGCTTAGCAGGAGAAATAGTAGTAGGGGTCTGAGACAGTGCACTCATGCCTGACCCCAGATCAATGAATAAATCTGGGTGTGTGTGCATGCACACCGTTTCCCTCTTTTCTGAGAGTATATCCACACTCCCCAACCATTCAGAACCTTAGGTATTTGTCAAATTTATGTATAGTGCAGCAAGAAATTTAACAGGAAATTAAGTTTGTTCTCACACAATTCAATGGTTTGGACTTGGCTAACTGATTTGGCTCTATTTCACCTGCCTTCTTATACCTAGTTGTATCCCAAATTCTATGTCTGAATATTAAATATTTTGCATTACAAATTCTACTTTTTGTTTTCATAGCTACACTGATCTGTGCCACCTTCTGCACGTAGGTAGTAACTAGATTTAGCTTTGCAACAATATAGTTCTTGTTTTGTATAACTTGAGAGTTACAAAATTTTATTATGATCTCAAAGTTCCTTAAACTCCTCCTCCCCTGACTTAATAGTGAAAGATTGGCAACTACAAAAAGGCATCTTTTCTGAATATACACAATTATCTTGATTTATAATTAACCAAACTGTTATCTTTGAGTTTTCTTAATGTAAATTTTGCATATAACTAGTACTTTTAAACCTTAAATGTACTGTGTAATATTAATTTATTTTGCATGAAGCCTTCTTTTAGTTTGGGATGTCCAGAAAGGAGAGCCTGAGACAGGAATACCTAATGGATTGATGATTATAATATTGTGATATAATAAGAAATATATATTTTTGGTTCCTGGCCAGAGCTCCTAAAACCTTTGTAATTTCCTAATTGAAAAGGGTGCTGGGAGTTTCTTTTGTTCTAATAACATGGTAGAAACTCCTAAATCCCTTGGAATTTCCTGGGTGATAGGAGAATCTTTTCCTGTAATGAAATGACTCCTGGTATTAGGCATCAGAAAGAGCAGGACATGATTAGAAGCTTGGCATTGTCAGCCCAATCCCCCATCCTTTGGGGGTCAGAGAGGGGGCAGAAATTCAGTTAATAATCCATCATGTCTACATGAGGAAGCCTCCATAAAACTCCCTGAGCTATGAGGTTCAGAGAGCTGCTGGGTTGGTGAACACATCCACGTGTTGCAAGAGTGACATGTCCCAACTCCGTGAGGACAGAAACTCCTGCCCTCAGGACCCTTGCAGACCTCACCCTATCTCTCTCTTCATCTGTATCCTTCATCGTAGCCATTATTATATAATAAATCAGTGAATATAAGTTTACCTGAGTTCTGTGAACTGTTCTAGCAAACTGTTGAACTTGAGAAGGGGGTGATGGGAACCCCAAATTATTGCTGGTCAATCAGAAATACAGGTAACGACCTGAGACTTTCAATTGGCTTCAAGTGGGGACAGTGTTGTAGGTCTGAGTCCTTAACTTATGCCATCTGATGATAGGTAGATAGGGTCAGAACGGAACTGAATTGCAGGGCACCCAGTAGCTGTCCACAGAGAATGGGACACGTGTCTAATGTGTAGTGAAAACCCCCACACATTTGCTGGTCAGAAATGTAAGTGTGGTATACCAGAGAGTAAAGCAATAGAGGAGGAAACTGAGACTTTTCTTCAAATATTTTATTTGGGAATACAATCCCAAGCCAACAAGAGTAAGGGAAAAAGAAAATGAAACTAGAAAAGAAGGTAAACTGTGCAAGGTGAAAAGGCCATGCTGCCCACTGCTTTCCAGTGGGCAAGACGCAGAAGGTCTCCCGACTCACCATGTAGACGCTGTGCCTTGAGGGAAGGAGGAAGAACAGGATCTGCCTGCTTAGCCCCTGACTCCTGTTTTCCATTAGTCAAAGTATGACCCATGGGCAATCAGCTTCCCAGCCCTTCCAGGCTGTCACACTCAGCACCCTTGGCATCCTGTTGGAACGCCAGATTCCACACCCTGCTCTGCAGCAGTTCATTCAAGTCCAGAAGAGACAGGAGAAGCCACGGAGCCCAGCCCTCCCAGTGTCTTGTCAGCACCCAGCACGAGCACCACTTAGGTTCTGCAGCTGAGATTGAGGCAGAGCAAGTGGTTGAGGGTCCAGGAGGTGCTGGAAGAGAGTAACTCTGAGGAAGCATTCAAGCTGTTTCTGATACACTTTATTGGACTCTCTAAGTTTCTATCACTTTTCACCTTTAGTGAACTTTTAGCACTTAGTCTATACTCTCTGTGGCACAGACTTCTGGTCTGCCATATTGGGATCTCCTCTCCCTCCTAGACACACAGAAAGATGACACTTTTTGACTCCTTGCAGTCAGGTGGGGTCATATGACTTGTTCTGACTAATGAGAGAAAGTGTCATGTGTGCGTCTGGGCATGTAAGAGCAGGTGTTAAGTTCTCACATTCTTTTTCTGCTGCAGCAAGCATGGAAGCCATGCTGAAATAGTGGAAGTGTAAGAGGGAGGTAGACTGAGTCCCTGAGACAGCAGGTAAAAAGGAGCTGTGTTTATATTTCTGTGGCCAGACTTAGCTAATAGGAACAGAAATCTTCTCTAACTACCTCAGGCAAAATACAAAGAGAGGCTGGAGAGGCAGGTTCAGAAAATAGGCAGGAACCTGAGACTCAGCAATAAGAATCAGTCACATTCAGGCCACAGAAACTATCTGGCTGAGATGCTCCTTCTGGCCATACCACCTCTGCCTTGACGGAGACCACTGCTGCTGGACTCTTTTTGCTACCATGAATAATGTCTAAATGACCTCTGTGTCTTTGTATCACTACTTCGAGGATAAAAGCACCAAGGGAAAAAATTATCTCAGCATCCTAACCGCAAGAGGGATAGGGAAAAGGGATATCTACCCCATTCTTGTTACATCTCACCAGTTCCACACACTGGGGCATTCCTGCAAATAGGAAGGAGCTTGAACACTGACCAGCAAAAAAAAAAAAAAAAAAAAAAAAGTCCACTGCAATCATATGATGCTTTATTTGCTCTACAGTGTCTGGCTACAATGCTTTCTTGCAGTAAACAATGAAGAAATATTTGTGACTGATGAAGAGCTGAGTAGTTTAACTATATAGGAAATAAATGGGAAGCTACAGAATTCACCACCTAAATACTGGGTCAATATCTGATAAGTACTAATCAGGATTTGAAAGGGAATAAAACTTGGGAACTTCTAAGTCAATGGTGCCACTTAAGATAGTTATTACTGTCCTTCCTCCTAGGCAGATCATATTTTTTCTGTGTGAGCCTAGATATCCCCTTGCTTTTCCCTTCTTAAGTCCCCTTTTTCTGGGAGAAGCAGAAATCACCAGATCAGGGAATTTTTATCTCCACTTGTTTGTTGAAATAAACACATGATCCCATTTATGACCGCAGGTCAAGCACCTCTAGTTTATACTCCTTAGGTGATTATTTCCCATTCTCTGTAGGAAGTTTGAGATTAAACTAAAGAAGGACCCACAGGTCCTTTCTCCTCTGGAGCATTCTGTACTGTACAGTATGTCATTACCTATATCTAGAAACCTATCCCAAGGAAACAAATTCTAGCTATATAGGTTATAGGTTATTAGGAAATTGCTAAAGATAACTCAGGTATTTTCATAAACTTTTGAATCTCCCCATATAATTTTCCTTGGTGTAGAAATGAAATATTGACATGGATGGACCCATAATCTGACACGTTAGCACACCTTCTCTTAAATGTTTGCAAGGGATAATTAAACACTGAAGTGAGAGTTTGACAAAGATTGTCCTGATCTCTTGTATAGATGGAACTGGACCAAGGTGAGTGAAGGCAGGTGATAAAGACCAAGATGCAGGCTGTAGAGATTTGAAAAGAACCACATAAATCTAAGAAAATCTAGGACTTATATGATAGATGCCAGGGGGAAATAGTACCACTGAAAGCAAGAGGGCTTCAGATAGGCAAAAATTCCGGCTCCCCGTTGCAACATATGGTGACATCCTCAGGGGAAGTGCGAAGATAGTGATTGTCTTGGCAGCAATCAGCAGGACAACAGGCCCCAGGGAACAACTGGAAAGGTGTTTGCTCCTTACTTACTGCCCCAAAAACATACGGAATCATTTTTCAAGTGTCCTCATTAATAGACCAAGGGATGATTTAATTTTCACTCTTAATAATAACCATCCCTGATTGAGTGGCTACTATAAGAGAGATACTGTGTTAGGTACTTAGCATAGACTCACTCATATACTATTTATATAAATTTTACAGATAAGGAAGCGAAGCTCAGAAAGGTTCTATTATTTTTCCAGGATCTCATAGCAAATAAGTGGCAGAATCAGAAACTGAACCTAAGGGTACCAGATTCTAAGTACAGCCTCTATTTACTGAACACAATGTCTTAAAACAAGTGTGCTGAAAGAGAGGCCACTTGATGTTTGAGTAAAAAGGAATACCATGGTGAGTTACATTGATGGGTGATTAGAATGGCATTTCCTATGGTGACATACTAACTTACCACCAACGAAGCAAAAAGCATTTTCATGGTAGTACTGTCACAGCTAAAAAATTAAAATTCTGGTTATAATTCTTTTTTTGACATGCTGGTCATCACTTGGTAGATACATTTTCTTTATTTAATATAAAACTTCTGCTTGGAAAAATTATAACATATTACTTAACATATTACTTAAATGCCCCCAGACATACAGTAAGCCCTCACTTCACGTCGTGGATAAGCTAATGGATATAAACAGGAGTTAAGTTCCTACAACATATTTCTGGTCACAAGAACATCACCACGCTTCTAAACAAAGACCCAAACACTTCTAACATTAAACATTGAAATAAATGTGAGCTATACTTACATTTAAGAAAGATGAATAACTATAAGTAATTATTTTCCATCTCACTTATCATGGGTGACCAGAACCTCTCCTGGCATCCCAGGGTGCCAGGCAGGGCCCATCCTGGGCAGGGGGCACTCATACCCACACCCATCCTGGGACGATGCGGACATGCCAGTTCACCTCACATGCACATCCCTGGATGTGGGAGGAAACCGGGGTCCCTGGAGAAACCCATGCAGACATGGGAAGACCCTGCAATCTTCACACAGAGGTCCTGCCTGGAATCAATCTTTTTCTTCCTTCTCATCAACATTATAACAAAGTGACATTGAACAAAACAATGTTATTCAAGCACCTGCTATATTCTAGAACCCCCCACCCCTTATTCTAGGTTTCACTTTTTGTGGTTTCGGTTACCCTCAGTCAACCACAGTTTGAAAATATTAAAAGGAAAATTCCAGAAGTAAACAATTCTTAAGTTTTAAATTGTGTGCCGTTTTGAGTAACGTGATGAAATCTCGTGCCATCCCACTCCCTCCCACCCAGGAGGTAAGTCATCCCTTTCTTCAACATCTCCTTACTGTATATTCTTCCCCCACCGTGGGCACTTGGTAGCCATCTCAGTTATCAAATCAACTGTCCTGGTATAACAATGCTTGTGTTCAGGTCATTCTTATTCTATTTCATAGTCGCCCCAAAGTTCAAGAGTGGTGATGCCAACAATTGAGGTATGCCAAGGTGTAGCCGTAAAGTGCTTCCTCTGAGTGAAAGGTGAGGGTTCTTGACTTAACAAGGAAAGAAAAACAGTCGTACTTGTATGCTGAGGCTGTTAAGTTCTATGGTAAGAATGACTCTTCTAGCTATGAGATTGTGAAGGAAAAAGAAGTTTATGCTGGTTTTGATCCTTCTCAGACATACTGTCTGAGACACGGGAGGCGCCTTATGCTGCGTCACAGTGCCCACGTCATTCACCTCACTGCATTTCTTCCCGAAGGCGTTTTATCATCTCACATCATCGTAAGAGGAAGAAGAGTGAGTTCAGTACAATAAGGCATTTTGTGAGAGAGAGAGGCCACATTCATGTAACTCTTATTACATATATTGTTAGAGTTATTCTCTTTTACTTCTAGTTGTTGTTAATCTCTTACTGTGCCTAATTTAATAATCAAACTATCACATGTATGTATGCAGAAAGCAGAGTATATATAGGGTTCCGTGTTGTTTGTGGTTTCAGGTATCTACTATCCCCCATGAATAAGGGGGAATAATGTAATTAGTATAAACACTGCTTTCCTGAAAATTGGTTTGCCTTTTCCTTTTGGTAATGATACTGATACTGTGTTTCTCTTGTTGCCTAGCTTCCAGACCAAATCTGATGCTCAACAACAAAAATATGTATTAATCTATATCTTTAGAATACTCGCTTTCTTTTATTCCTTGATTCTGATTTTTATCTTATCATTCACTTATTCTATAACAATTTGTATACCTAATGCATATCAGACACTTTGCCAAGTACAGTAGATACATATATGAACACAACTTTGTTCCCACCCTCAAGTCTAATGAGAAAACTTACATGAAACACGTAACCATGAGACAATATAACAAACACTATAGTACAAGGAATTTTGCACAAGGAGTTAATAATAGGACAAAATAGAAGGGTCAAATCGATGAGTTTTGAGTTGGATCTTAAAGTAGGAGATTGAGTTTAATGGATGGTGGTTGACTGGGGATGAGAGGCTGGGAAAGAGTATTGCAGTAAATTTGTAATCGTTTTACTTTTAGTAACCTTATTGGGTGGATATACAGGGTGCAGCAGAAGTAGTTATGTTAATGTAGTTATAATGTTGTTATGTTACAAAATTACACGCTTATCCTTTTGGTATAGATTACCAGCTCATAAAAAGGGGGGCATTATTTGTGCCAGACCTTGTATTTTGCTAAAAATTTTAATTCTTCTGAAAAAAGAGACAGGAAATGATAGAGTAGATAGACAGGCAGATTTTCACGCCCATGGATTCTTAATGCAATTGGGACAAAACAGAGAAAAGGGACAGACAGCCAAAACAGCCCGAACACAGACTCAGGAATAAAGGATACAATCATCTGCAAATCCAGAGCTCTGAAATGTTCACTTCTTGAGGAAGTTTGAAGCTTATCCTGTTCATCTGTCCTCCTTGCTCTTCGACTCCATGGTAATAATATTTATTTCTACCCTCTGACTACGTCCTAACCCCTCTGTCTGTTCCTTAGTCCTTGTTCTCTTTGCTTTAGGGTAAGAACAGAGTAAAAAGCAAGGAGTCAAATCTGACTTTGAACTCCTACTCATCTACTTACTAGCTGTATCTTGAGTAATTTACCTAACCTCTCTGAACCTCAGTTTCCATATATGTAAAGTGATGACTAAAATCACCTTTTCAGAATTGGTGAAATAATACATGTAAAAAAGTCTAGCATGTTGCCTGGTATATATGGAGGTTTCAATACATGGTAGCTGCTGCTGGCATCCTAATGGTTCATCACTACTCATCTTATTACACTAACCCATACATGATGTTTCAGTCAGACGGACCTCATATGTGACAGTGGACCCATAAGATTATAATGGAGATGAATTCCTGCAAAAAATGGAGGAAAATGTGGTTTAGGAGAAAAGTTTTTTCTCTGTTGGGAGCAATACCTGTGGGGCTTTCCAATAGATTCCCCCTCACTCACAGCACCTTAATTTTGAGTGCACAGGTTACATATATCTCCATATTTACCTGTTTCGGCATACAGGAGCCTGTCCCCCAGCACTACATAGTCAGAGGACACCACAGCCCTCCTAGATCTACCTTGATGGTCTTCAGAGTACGTTACTGTAAATTCTTTCTTGAGAGCCTGAGAGCCCACACAAGGACACAGGTCCACAGGAACTGCCTTAACAAGCATTACGTGCCACTGCCACTGTAGCAGAAGTTTTCTGTGGCAGTGTGGAGCCAACCTGACCCTGTACTTTGGAAATATTTTCAGACTGTAATAATGTAAAGCATAGATAAGTTTTTATTTCTTTCATCATTTCAATGCCAGAGAGAGCCTTCTGTGCCAGATAGAGTCAATGGAACCAAAAACAAATGTCCAGAGTCAAAATATTGAATCCATAGTTCTGCATCCTCTCCGTGTTCTCTCTCTCTCTCTCTCTCTCTCTCTCTCTCTCTCTCTCTCTCTCTCCCTCTCTCTCTCTCTCTCATTTCTTTCATGAATACCACAAAGTTCCTTAATCTGATCACTGTTCCAACATGCAATAGCCAAACCACATTGCCACAACAATCCCCTGTGTTCCTTTTATCTCTACATCTGGATTTCTTCCTACCCATCCTCACCTTTCACTTTCTCCTGACAGGCATCATTACGGTGATCTACACCTTATGCGGCCAGTTTCTCCTCGATATTTCCAATCAATCCAGCCAACATCCCAGTTTGTAGAGCAACACCAACAGCTTCGATGTTCTATTTCTAACCCTGTCAGAAGGAAGTGGAGGAGGGGGTGTAGGGGAATTTGTGGGACAGTGTGTACAAAGTCTACAATAGTGCACAGTAATGCCCTACACCAGGCATGTCCAACCTGCAGTCCAGGACAATTTGATGTGGCCTGACACAAATTATTAAAACATTATGAGATTTAGGGTTTTTTGCAACCTTTTTTTTTTTTTAGCTCATCAGCTATTGTTAGTGCTAGTGTATTTTATGTGTGGCCCACGACTGTTCTTCCAATGTGACCCAGAAAAGCCAAAGGGTTGGACATCACTGCCCTAGACCTTCGTGTTCACGTTCACTCACCACTCACTTACTGACACCTAACAATGCATTTCTCAGAATGTATCCCAGTCATTAAGGGACACGTGACTGTGTTGTTGCATCATGTGTACTTATAAAGGATTCCCACATTTTCTCCACATTCCCATCCCCACTTTCCCAGAGATTTCACCTTCCCTTCTCTCCTACCTAGGCAGCCTCTCCCCACCTGCCAAGTCTTCCAAAAGTCAAGATCCTATCCCTTCTGTTCTCTTTGTCCACACTGGAATACAATAAGCTCCCCAGGGCAGGAAACTTGTCTTTCTGCATATTTGTCAAGTATCATGTACATTTAGAAAGCTAAATAAATAACAAATATTACACAGTCAGCGTGAATGTGTTCAATAAATACCTTAGGTATTATCCCTAGGTTCTAATTACAGCGAATCTATGGACATAGATGTATAAACAGAGGGCTGGCCACAAAATAATAAAATTATGTTTTGGCTACTCTCCATCAGTATTAGGCTGTCAACATGGATGGGTAGCCTAGGTGTTCCCATCCTCCATTCCTTAAAAGCAGAGCCTCATCTATTACTCACACCAAGGATCATCTAAAAGGGCAAAGCAAAGCTCAAAGCCTAGCCCACCTATGAGATATATAGACTGTGGCTACCAGAGGGGAAAGGGGTTGGGATAGAATGAAAAAGGTAGAGGGTATCAATTGTATGATGATCAGTGGAAACTTGACCTTTGGTAATAAGCACATAGATGTCAAATTAGGTATACCTGAAACATGTAATGTCATAAACCAATGTTACCTCAATACAATTTAATTAAAAATAGACTAGCCCAGTAAAAATTTCCTTTCCCTGAAACATCAACCACAGCCAAGCTGCTAAAACCTCTCAGGTGAAATCGCCCGCCTGGGATAGGTTGTGCTGCACAACCCCTTGCCTGTGTTTGCATTGTTTCCTAACTATTATGTGAGTCTGTCTCTCTCTCCTTAGCTAATCTCAAGACTCCTTAGAAAGTGGCTTTTCCTTTTTTTTTTTTTTTTTCTTATTTCTTCACAATATTGAGCACTTAATCTGTGTTTAAGAATTACTTGTTTTGACTAGAAAAGCCACAAAAATGATGATCTCTGCCTGTAAGATTTTGGCTAATTTCTCATTTCTTTTTTAAATGTGTTCAAATTGTATATATAAAATATTTCCAACGTACAAAAAAGAACCAAGAGATAATATGATACTGATACTTACGTACCCAGTAACATTTAAACAAATGTTAATATTTTGCCATATTGTCATTAACCCTCTCTTTTGTGTTTAAATGTTACTGGGTACGTAAGTATCAGATCAGAAACACAGGGAAAATCATTCCCATTCCTTCTCTCTCCCTCCATTTCTCAAGATAAGGTATCTTTCAGTTGCTCCAGTTAGTTCACATCTCAGGCTGTTGACTACTACATATGTCATTATCTATAAACTAGGTATTATTGTTTTGTGTATTTAAAATTTTTACATCCTTGGTGTTACTGTGTATATGTAGTTGCACCTTGCTTTTTTCATATGAGAGTCTATGTTTGAGGTTTACCCATGTTGATATTTGTGAATCTAATTCATTGATTTTAGCCACTCACACCTATTTTCTATTCTAAGCAGTGCTACAGTGAATATTCGTTAACATTTCTCCTGGGGCATGAACTTCTCCAGGCAGTGTGTGGAGTAACAGCCTATACTCTGAAGCCCATTGCCCACTCCAAATCCAAGTTCCACCATAAAGTCACAAGAGTGTGACCTTGGGCATGTTACTTAATTTCTCAGTGCCTCAGTATTTTCTTCAGTAAAGATAAGATGATGATAGCACCCTTCTTTAGGAGATGTAAGCAGTGAGAAAAGAGCCTTATACAAAGTGAGCACTCAGCATATGACAGCAGTTGTTATTATTGGAGCAGACACCTAGGAAGAGGGTCTGAGCATCTTTGACTTTATTTAGTATTGCCAAATTGATTTCCAATTAGTTGTAACAATTGACACTCTCACCAGCACTATATATTTTTGTCCCCCACATTCTCACCAGGACATGGCATTAACAGTGTGGCTTCCTAATCTTTCAAATGGAAGAAAATAGAAGAATGAGATGAGCAAATAGGCGGAAATAGAGGTGTGCTGTAACGAGTAATCAGAAAGATCAGGTGACGAGCAGGGGGAAAAGGAATCAGTGAGAGGTTTGGGAAAGTGAATTCTTTTAGGTAGGAAATTAAAAATCATTTAGAGTCAGACTCAGTGGAAACTCTGGAAATTTACAGAAAATAAAGAAGCATGGTTCTAAGAAATAATCAATAGAAGGAGCGGATAAGGTGAATGGAGGAGAAGCTGAGTGGACACAGGCCTTTGGAGAATCTGTTGCTAACTTCTCAGAGGGCGTCTGAGCTCTCTTGGGCAGTGTAAATAGGGACAGAAGAACTCTTCTTGAAAGGGGACAAGGGAAGAGAGAGAGTAGCAAAGTGTCAAGGTTTGTAGAGTAGCCACAGTGAGGAGATGGAGTTCCAGGGAAAGAAGTCAATTGGAAGTATTCTTTTTTCTGGAGACCAGTGGACCAGTCACCTTTATGATAGTGTCAGCGTCTGCTGCGTCTCTGTGATTTGTTTCCTCCACTCAATTTCTGCAGTCACTGCTATCCTCCAAGTCCTGATTCTTTCACACCTGTGTGGCTGCAGTGCCTATCAGTGTTGGCTAGCAAGGCAAGTATTACTTGTCATTCCTAGTTTATGAATATGAGAACAAAGACTCAGACAGATTCACTAACTTGCTCAAGATTGCGTATCTAGAAAACAGTGAAATTGAGACCATGGGGATTCTGATTCCAAGTCTAGAGTTTTTTGCATCAAAAACAATTGAGAGTTACCACAACTTCTCTGACTTTCAAGGTCTTCCATTAGTTGGCTCTCAACCCTGTTTCCTAACACACTCAGCCACACTCTCACCCCTCTCCACAAAGCATGCCATGGCTGATTTGTGAGTTCACCAAGTTCATTTCCACTTCTGTGCCTTTGGTTATGCCATTTCCCTCTCTTAGAAAGATTTCCCTCCTTTCTCCATCATCCTTCTGGGTCCTGTTCAAGTCTTACACATTCTGTGATCCCTTCAGTGCACACTCTCTGAACTACCACATTGACTATTTCATCATGAAATAGGACCTATCGCCCATCTCTTGCATTGTCCTCCAATTGTTACTCTATGCAACAAAATGCAGAGCAGATCACTCCATGCATTTGTTTGCTTGCTTGTGTTTTCTTTTTAACTACTTCTATGTAGGGATTTTCTAATTACTCTTGGCCTAACCCTGCACATATATCAGGCCCTCCATAAAAACTTAGTAACTGAAGAAATAGGAAAGAATCAGAATTAATAGGAAACACGAAGTGTGAAGAGTTGGAAGTTATGGTGAAATCACTAGTAAATATGAAAGTTTGTTAGAAAATTTATGTGACAACATTGTAAGGCAAACTGGTCAAAAAGATACAGAGACAGAGATCAGCACCAGACTGAATCACAGGTTTTTTCCTACTCCTTCTATGATGGCTCTGGCTTTCTTAGACTTTGCAAAACAAGTGAAGTGACTTGGAATCACTACTTAACATTCTTGCCCAGGCTCAGAAACAATCAGTATTATCTGTAAATGATGATCACATTGTGTGCTCATGCAGCCAAAGTTTTACTTAGCATTTTGTGAAATGATGCAGATGATAGTGTGCATATTCAATTTTCCAAATTAAACGAGCATTTTGTCGGTGGAGAGATATCAAGGAAGTCATGACCTCTGTCATTGGGAAGCAGAAACTGTGTAGTTAAGGGAAAGTATTCATATCTATGCACAGGTAAATAGGTCCTTTGCAGAGCAATATGTGAACACATGCAAGTTCATATAACACTGTGTGTACTTCTTTGTTGAGGTGACACTGATAGAAAGGAGTAAAAAGAATTAGGTGGAAAATTTACAAAACAAAGTCAGTAAAAATGTCAGTAATTTCATGGAGAAGAAAGGGGAAAACATTCTAATATGTGCAAAGTCATGGAACTGGGAGCAAACACCTTATCACATTGCACCTGGTTATCTATGTATTACTTTTCAAAGTTGAACTACGGTGGCAATGTGTATGTAGTATGACGTTCACTCAAAAAATGGAGTTAATCAAATAAATGCTAGTGTCACTATGTGACAGGAGGACAGTCAAAGAAAATGGTGGAAGTGTGGTTGTTGTTTGAGGCATGCAAGACCATTTTGAAGTGGTATTTGAAATTCGAGAATATTGGGGAAGTACAACGACAATGGAGACATGAGTATGCAACAGAAACTCCAACATGCCTAACAATTGCATGCATTGTACTTTGTGAAGAAATTGAAATGGCATGCACAGTAATGCAAGTGGACACCGTGGTCAGTGTTGCTCAAGCAGTAGTTAACTGTAATCAGAAGTGTCTGGATGCTATGGAACCACTTTGAGCACCTCTTGTAATTGCAGAAGTCAAACATGACTTCTATTCATTTTTTGTTATTGGTATTTATTATTACAATTTTAATACAGTTTTTTTTCCTTTCTTAAAATGTATATACATTTTTTATCACCCTCTGTAGTAGTAGTAGTAGTAGTAGAAGTAGTAGTAGTAGTAAGATTATCATTTGATAATAGGAGATGGCTGGGCATTTAAATTAACTTTCCCTACATCATACAGGGAATTATTGGCACAGCTAAAACAAGTAATATTTTGGGGAACAGTTCACATCATGATATACTGAAGCTGTATATTTTTTTTAATACATGCAAGTACGCCTAGGAACTTCTTGAACAACAATGAGTAGAAACTAAAATATATTCTTCAAATGCTTGCTTCACAAATATTACAAATGATAGGATAAGGAGCCTTCTTGTTCCCCTAGAGCAGGAAATCAGAAAGTATTTTTTTTTTAATCACTAACAACATTTCCTGAGGGAGAATATAGACTTCCAGCCTGTGCCAGAATTCCACATTACTACCCGAACTCAAACATCAAGGGTGTGTTTTGCACACACCCTACATTTTTGGGAACACAAGCCCTACCATTATGTAAGGTCTACTGAGAAGGATAACATGACTCTTCTCTTCATGGGAGAGTCCATATTCTAATCCCTTATGTATATATATTTTAAATGCATGTCGTCCAAGCTGACAGATTATCACTCAGATTAGCACACATCTATTTATCTTTATGTCTGCTCCCATAAATGGCAGCACTTACATAAGACAAAAAAAAATCTCTTGGAATGACCAATATATTTGTTTCAGTCATCTACAGAGTCATAAAATGGGAAGGATCCAGAATAGAGGAGTAGCTCGTTTTAAATACGATAGAATTTTCCTCCCAGACCACTGCTGAGAACCTAGCACACTACTGTATAGTACGGGCCTTTGTTGAGGCTTCTATTTCCCACCTGTATTTCTTTTTCTTTTTCCAGCAACAGTCTGTCTTTGTGCCAACTCCTAAATAACCATAAATTTTGTTCTTATAAACCTTAATGAATGCTTGGCCAAGATGCTGTAACTATTGGCTTCTACATTCGAGCATAAATGGAAAGAAAAAAAAGTGTGCACTGTGAAAAACTGGATAAAATGGAAAAAAGATCACAGCAAACCCAAAGTCGCAATTTGCCTTTAATGTGAAGGAGGCCTTGTTTTCACGGTGTGGTAGCTTTCAGGGGTTTTAATCTCAAAGTGGCTGATCAATTTAAGGTAAGTGGCAGGCATTTGGCCTGGTTCCCAGGCTTTGCTTTGCTGCTCTGAGAAAAGAAAGGATTCAGTCAGACACACAGACAACAGGCATCATCAGCGGCTCCCACATTCCAAGCATTTTAACACAGATTAGGTTGGCATGATTCTACTGTTTACTGAAATCTCCTAGGTGTTGCATTTTTCCTTGTCCTTGCCCTGGTTATCCAAGATGGTTTTCTCAGGTCAGGACCCTCATATGCCAAATAGCTTGCAGGGCTGGGAAGGGAAAAGAAGAGCATGGGTCAAGACTTCTGATTAAAATGCTATTTCACTTGCTCACTACAAAATATGAGACTTCAGACATCAGGTAATTGAGCACTGAACTTTTTGCCTTAGGCGTACATTGAGACAGGAACTGTTTTACATGCATTCCTGGGGGTGGGGGGAGGCAAGAAACAAAGATAATTTCTTTAACAAGGACAAACTTAATTCAGCTAGAAATGCCCAATGGATTAATGGGGTGATTTGTAGTTATGTTCTCTTCAGATTTGATAAGTATGAGCCTTACACATATATTTAACAATATTGCAACGAACATGGTCCATTTTTTATTTAACTTTTTCACATTGAATAGTCTCTGTTTTTTTCAAAATAGTTTTAATATTAAATGGGCTCCACAGATCGCTTACCACTATGTCATTTTCTTAGCAAAAGTGAATTTTCTTAATCCATTTGACCTACACCTCAAGTTAAAAAAATATGTGCATTAAGTTGATCAGACCAAAAAAATGTTGTTTCTCATGTGTTTTTGGCTGTATCATGCTTTATGGAAATTTTATATTTTTAAATATATTTTCAAGTTTTAAAGTATATTTTGTCTTACTTCAATATAGTCAATATAGTCCTTTAATCATTTTCATGGCAGATTTCCTAATGATTTTTTCTCTCTAAACATTTTATCAAAATAAATAAGATGAATTTTTAAAAATAATTTTTCCAGCTATTAAAACTTTTCAAAAGCACTGTCAAATTATTATACTCACTATACCCAGACTGCCTTCTAAATATTTCATAAATTAACATTGACATATTCCTTCCAAATCTAACATGGTTGTAATCTAGTAATTTATATTTAGAGTATGTATAGTTGTCTGTAAGCATTAGCTTAGAAACTAATGCATATGAGGGCTGTCTAAAAAAAATCCAGCCATAAGTGCCTCCATTGTTCATATTACATGGCTGGATACTTTCCAGACAGCCCTCATAAACATGCATTTAGTTTCATTTCAGTTGCTATATGCAAATGTGGTTTTAAAAAATATATTATTTTTATATATATTTTTATATCTCCTCGTTGATTAAAGAAAAACAGGAAATAAATTAGAAGCAGATAGCAGCCGTCCTTCTGCTACTGCTGGATGTATCTTATAGACATGTGATGCCCGGACTTGAAGCAGCCATGCTGCAACCATGTACACGGAGCTAGGCTAAGAAACCTAGCTAGCATGCTGAGGATGGCAACAGGGAGGATGAAGAGAACATAGTTCTTGTTGAGCGACAGAACCAACAATCATGAGACCACTCTACTCAGGACTATTTCTTATATGAGATGATAAATTTCTTTTTATTTGCTCAACAGTATTTACTAAGCACCTACCATGTGGGACGCTCTAGGTGCCCTGTTCAAGGTGCCTGGAATATCTCAGTAAACAAAATACACAAGAACCCTGCCCTTGTGCTGCTAACATTCTAGTCGAGAGAGATAATAAACTGAAAACATAAATAAAAAAATTCTACAGTATGTTAGGAAGTAGTAAGTGGGAAAGATGTAGAAGTAGAGCATGATAAAAAGAATCAGGAGTGCTGGGATCCAAAGGGGAGGTTTTGGTGTTGAGTAAAATGAGGTAGGTCAACCTCACTGAGGAAGTGAGATTTGAACAAACACTTGAAGAAAATGAAGGAGTTACTCTTTAAGCCAGTAGGAGGTGGGTTTGGGGCTTTTTCTTATAGTATTGTTGAAAATCCTCTAAATGAGAGAGAGAAAGATGGAGAGAGAGAGATTTGAAATACATCTGATGCCAGTTCCACTTCGGTTCTTTCTAGTTCCTAGAATGGCTAAAATTAAAAAGGTTGAAAATACCAAGTGCTGTGAGACACTCACGCGATGCTGTGAGAGTATAAATTGGTATAACTACTTTGGAAATTTCGTTGCATGTGAAGTTAAGCTCACACTTACCCTGTGACTCAGCAGTTCAAGCACTAGGTGTAAATCCAAAAGAAATGCATACATATGTGCACAAAAAGATAGTTACAAGAATATTCTTAGTATATTATTCTTAACAGCACCAAATTAGAAGGAACCCAAATGTCCATTAACAATACAGTGGATAAAGTGTGGCATATATGCATAATGGACTGCTATACCACAATGAAGAAAACTATTTCTGTATGGAACAATATGGATGATTCTCAAAGATACAACATTTAGCAACAAAAAGAATACATGCTATATAATCTCACATTCATATAAAGTTCAGAAACAGGGAACACTTACTTATGGTGAGAGAAATCTGTGTAGCAGTTACCTTTGGAGAATAAAACACAAAGTAGGCCTCTGCCTTGTTGGTAATGTTCAGTATCTTGCTTTCTGTGATAATCAAGCTGTAAACTTAAGATTTATGCCCTTTTCAGTCCATATGTGAAATTTAAATTTAATAAGTAAAACAAAAGATATGTGGTTGCCTAAATCAAGCAAGCATAAATTAAAGCCATAAGCCATAAAAATTCCTAGGTTACCTTTAGTCCCATCGTTGTAATAAAGAGGAAATCATTTCTTCCACGTAACCATTTTGGTGGAGTCACTATATTTGGATCTTGAAACCAAAATATAATGAAGTCTAATTTCTAAGACTCTAAGCTTTCATTCCTATTCTAAGATAAATTGAGGACATCCTTATACCAAGATTCACTCTTACTAAATACAGACAGTACAATGCTCTTCCTGTGACTGACAAATTATTAATAACAATAGTTAGTATTTTAGGGACCTTTACTATGTGCCAGCACCATATCGAGGGTTTGGATGCATTATCGTATTTAAGTCCCACCAACCCTAAAAAACAAAATTTGGTTTAAGAAACAAAAAAGGTTGTATTAAAAGGTCATTGTATAATACCCAGAATGGCCAGCATGGTGGGGTTGAGGACTCTACAGTCATGAACAATAACCCAAATCAAGTCATAGAAAGGTAATGCCCAGCATTGGACAGTATGACCCACTCTGCCACTCTACCAGCCCTGGAATGCACAAGGATGGCTCAGTTCCCACTGCACCAATCACATTTAGAGCACACGATTCATGCCGTGGTGCAAAAAAAAAAAAAAAAACAATTATATGTGCACATTTCTAAAATCACAAGTCCTGGGTTTGACAAGCAGGGATTTGAACCCAGTCAGCTTGGCTGCAACATCCAGGGGCTCAGCTAGTTTACTAGGCTGAATCCAAATGCATGATGTTAACTTTTAAGGACCAAGAAAAGCAAGCAAGTATTAAAACACCCAACACTTCATGCTACCATATCAGGTAGATCAGAAAACTTCAACAATTTGTTGCTTGGCTAATTTAAAAAACAATAAAACTACTCATATGCCCATTGAGCTTCTGAAATCACCAACTTCTTTAATGAAGGCAAGAAGACCTGGTATGACCCTCAACCAGAGCCATCACTGCACCATGCAGGGCCATGTGGCTGCATGCTGACTCAGATTGGTGATGGAGAAGGGGGGCCAAGTCTGAATCACCAAGACCACATCCTGCCCCTCCCTCATTTTTTCCCCCCTGGAAGCTGGCCATCAATCTTCTTGAGATCTCCACCCAAAGCCTGAGGCCCAGGTATTTGCAGCAAATGTCTGTGAACCTAAGAAGTCCCTTTTTCCAGGAACATTTGGCCCTGGTTATTTCAGTGGCGTCTATGTGTGAAGTTGACTATGACTAATGTGAAACTGATAGTCTATGCATGAAGACTCAGCTGAATATGGGTCGTTCGTTTTTCACTATGTTTTGGTGGGCACAAACTAACATCTAACATCAAGTATACTTGCCCTTCACAAAGTTTTTTAGCTTATGTAAACTGAAAGAAAATTCTTACTCTAAACACACAATGTCAGCTAGATAATAACTTGGGGAAAATGTGTTCTTTCTGAGAATTGTGTCATAGATACATATTCATTATAGCCAACGACTAAGGAGTCATTTCATCCTGCTCTGATTCATCTTTTAAGAAGTGTGGTAGGCAATTCAAAATCCTCCTCCTTTTACATTCAAATAATGAGTAAGGAGAAACGTCATTTTTTTTTTATTTTGGTAAAGGCAATTTGGTAAAATTAGAATATGTTGGGGCTTTTTTTGTTTTGTTTTGTTTGGGGTTTTTATGGTTTCCACTTAAGACAGTAGTGGGAGTTAGGATTACAAAGCCTGTGGTAGTCAGTATATGGAGGCATTTAAAAGTTCAGACTAAGGAATCTGGGCATTTTTGTGTAGGCAGGGAGTAATTCATAAAGGTTTTTAAATTTTAATTACTTTTAATGACTTTTACATAAAATACAACAAAGAGAAAAGTATGCAAATAACATGTAAATTTAATTTGCAAAATGATAAAGCAAAATTTGTGTTACCACATATATGATGAGATGGAGGTGGTAGCTAATACTATGGTGGTAATCATTTTGCAATTTATAAATGTATGGAAATTAATAAACAGAAACTTAATTTAAAATGGAATCAAGGCTAGAAGAGAAAACTCTCATACACATGTCACTCAATGCATATTACTGACCCCAACATGAAAAGATGTACTTTGCATCTTCATCTTCAATGAGAAATGATACTACGTTAGTCTCAGCAAGAGGAAGAAAAGATTCCTCCTTACCCAGTAATAGCTCAGCAAATGGGAGCCTGCCATAACTCAGCCAATAAAAAGTCACAATACTTCAAACTCTCAGTTTCCTCCAATGGACTCTTCATTTACAACAGCTCCTCCCAAGTCCATAAAAAGAGTCTTCTCTCCTTTATTCCTCTGAGCTTTCAAGTTTGCCATTAGTTCCCAGACCTGAATTGCAATTCTTTGTTTTTCCTGAATAACCCATTTTGCTAGAGAAATATCAGGCTATTTGTTAAAAATCAACAAATGTATCAAATCAACACATTGCATATCTTAAACTTACAGAATGTTATATGTCAATTGTATCTCAATAAAGCTAAGGGGGAAAAAAGAAACAGAGGACTTCGGGCACTTCAGAAAGTTCCCCAGGAGTATGTTTTAGAAAGTATGAGATAGAGATAAAACATAAACCATGTTCATTTAGTTTAACAGGTCAAAAAGTCTAAGATCAACAGTATCCCAGAAGTCTACTGAATTCAGCTCCCCAATCACAATACCCTTCTTTTTCACCCAGGCCAATCACTACTCTAACATTTGGAGTATTCATTTATTTCTTTGCTTTTTTTTATGGTGTTACCACCTAAGTATGCATCCCTAAATAAGGTAGTTTAACTTTGCCATTTTTGAACTTTGATTAAATGAAATCATACTCTATGTTTTCTTTGTTTTTTGCTTCTTTTGCCTAACAATATTTTTAGAGTTGGCCATGTTTGTGTTTGTAATTAATAGCCCACTTGCTTTCTTTATTGTAAATATTCCATTGCATGAATATATTACAAATTATCTATTTATGCCATAGTTGTTAGACATTTGAGTTGTTTCCAGCATAGGGCTGTTACAAATAATGGCATACATGCATGTATATGTGTGTATATTTGTGTGTAAGAAAAGAGAAAGAGAGAGAACTAGAAAGATATATCTATCAATAGTATGCAAGTTGAACTCAGATAGGAAGAGAAGAATCAGGGAATTTAGTTGGAAGACTCAATCACACAAGATTAAACATCGAAATCTGAATAAGAGAAGATAGATTCCTAGTAGTTCACCAGGTGAACAACTCATTTAAAATGTTTATACATACTGCTAAATTTCCTTTTTAAAAGGCTTTATCAGTGTAAACTCTCACCTAAGGATTTGTATATGAATGACAATACCCATTCTTCTATATTTTGCCAACTTTTGATATTATTAATCATTTCATTTACCAAAATTACCAAGAAAAATATAACTATCATTTTAAATGTTATTTTCTTAATTATTCATGAGTTTGAGCATTTTCTTACATTTTTTCCATCAGATTGTTGTATTTTATGTATGAATTGCCTGCTCATACCTTTGTCCTTTTTTTTGTCAGTTGTTTCTTGTCTTGTTGATTTGCAGCATCTCAATACATTTTTATTATTAATCCTTTTATTACCTATACATTCATTACAATGTATACATTACATTGTTACATTACAATGTTTTGGTCAGTGATGGACCGCATATACTAAATGTGGTCCCATAAGACTATAAGGGAGCTGAAAAATTCCTATCACCTAGTGATGTAATAGCTGTTGTTAGGTCAGAGTGCAACCCATTACTCATGTATCTGTGGTGATGGTGGTATAAACAAAGCTACTACACTGCCAATCATATGAAAGTGTAGCACATACAATTATATACAGTACATAATACTTGATAATGATAATAAATGACTATTTTACTGATTTATGTATTTACTCTACAGTCATGTGCCACTTAATGACAGCAATATGTTCTGAGAAATGTATTAGACAATTTCTCCATTGTGAGAACACCATAGAGTGTACTTACACAAACCTAGATGGTATAGCCTATTACACACCAAGGCTGTATGGTATAGCCTATTACTCCTAGATTACAAGCCTGCACAGCATGTTACTTTACAAAACAACATGAGATTAAATCAAGTACAAGAGAAAATGATGAAGTTAAAAGAGATGGTAAACAAGATGTATGATGCTGCTGCCGGTGTAACATGGCATACTGATTTACAGCAAACATTTTTTACAAATAGAAAGAATGCACTCTAAAATAATGATAAAACATCCTCCTTCACTCCCCTGTACCATTCTTTCCCCATCTAGAGGTACCCATTGTCAATAAGTTGGGGGTATTTTTGTCAAGCCTAATTTTTATATAAAAAACTAATTGTGTGTGTGTGTGTGTGTGTGTGTGTGTGTGTATAAAAGTGTACAAAGTAGGCCAACAGAATGTACCTCAATTTAATGAAGGAACATGGGGAAGGGGTGGTAGAGAGAAGTGAAAGAGAACTTTCAGGGCTTTTGTACTTTTGATTCTGTAAATCTTATGCAATGAGAATCTGTTTGTATCTAATTAGGGTGATTTTTATTACCATCTTAACCATGTTTAAATATACAGTTCAGTGATATTAAATACATTGGGTGATAAGATTTAGAGGCAAACAAGTTGACAATGCACTGTAGAATTGTATGCCTGAAACCTATGTAATCCTTGCTAACAGATGTCACCCCAATAAGTCTAACAATAAAAATGAATTAAAAAATAAATAAATAAAACAAAAAATAAGTTTTAAAAAAGATTTAGAGGCAAAAAAAAAAACTTTACAAAAAATTATCAGCAATGACTCCAAGATTTAAAAGTTGGGTGACCAAGACATAATGATTTCATTGAGATGAAGATGCCAAAAGCAGGATGGTTTATTACAGGCACTACAACCCCAAAGCCTTTAGAGGTCTGGCTAAGTGCAAAACAACAAGAAGGTTGAATGTCTACAGAACACATGCTTGGCCTAATTTTCAAAAGGCTATGAACCAAATAAAACATATCTACAGGCCAAATTTGGCTTGTGAGCCATAATGTATCACCCTTGCCATTGTATAGAAAAAGGTGAGGTTGATTTTAAATCAAGAATGATAGACTTTGAACCTTAGAGATACCTTAGAAATCACAAAAGCTAAGACTCAGTAAAAACAACAATGAAATTTGGCAAGGATCTGTTCTGTTTGAAAGGTATGTAATAGACAAACATCCATCATCTGGCTCTGATTCAATTTAAGCTAAAGTGCTATGTACAATGCAAAATTTTCACCTACCCTCAGATAAATAAGAAGAGAAACACCAATTTCTCACATTTTTCTAGTAAAGACAATTTAGTAAGAGCCCTATAAAGATAAGGAAACTGAGAAGTGGTGAATTATGGACTTGGCAATCTGACATTTAATAGAAAATGCCATTAGAAATGCCATATTTACTATCAAATGACAAAAAGATTTTTTTAAGTGAAGACAGCAATACAGCCTCGTTCAGCATTGACCTAGAATACATAAAGAACTCTTACAACTCAATAATTAAAAGATAACATAATTTTTTCCCATGGTTACAAGGATTTTTTCTTTCTATTGTTAGGTTTATTGAGACATCGATTAGTAAAAATTACATAGGTTCCAGGGATACAGTTCTATATCATCTATGTGTTGTGTTAATATGTTCATTACCCAGAGGCAGTTCTCTTTCCATCACCATATGCTTGACTCCCGCTCCCTCCTCTCCCACCCCTGTCTCTGATAACCTCAGATAACCACTAACCACTAAACTATTGATTGTGTCTATGAGTTTTTGTTTCTTTGTTGCTTTCAGCTTTGTGTTCCACACATTAGTGAAATTATATGGTTCTTGGTTTTTACAAGACCTATCTGATTCCATTAGAAAGAAAAATATTAGGATAATAGAAATACCAGAAGAAATAGAACAAAATTCTAATGAGAGCTTAATCAAACATAGTAGATGAGAACTTTCCAACCCTATGGGAAGAACTAAAACCCCAAATTCAAGAAGAAAACAGGACCTCCAGCTACCTGAATCCCACCAGACCTTCTCCAAGGCACATTATACAGAAGATGTCAAAAATCGAAGACAAGGAAAGAATTCCCAAGGCAACCAGGAGAAAAAATTTTAAACTTCAAAGGAAAACCCATCAGATTGTCATCAGACTTCTCAGCAGAAACTCTTCAAGCCAAGAGAGAGTGGAATCATATATTCAAAATATTTAAAGATAGGAACTACCAGGCAAGAATAATCTATCTATCAAAGTTATCCTTTAGATACGAAGGAGGAATAAAGACCTTTTCAGACACACAGAAGCTGAGGGAATTCACCAACACAAGGAAATAAGCCAAGAGAAAACCTAATTTTAAAATAGACAAAAGATCTGAATGGACTTTTTTTTTTAAAGAAGATATCCAAATGACCAGTAAGTACATTAAAAATGTTCAGTTCGTTAGCCATGCTGAAGAAAAATCAAACCCACAGTGAGCTACCACTTTGCACTCACTAGGTTGGCTACAATAAAAAAGACAGAAAAACAAGTATTGGTGAGGATGTGGAAAATCTGGAAATTTCATACACTGCTGGTGGCAACATAAAACAATGCAGTCATTTTGGAAAACAGAATGGCAGTCCCTCAAAAGTTAAACATAGTTACCATGCAATCCAACAATTCCACTCCTCGCTATTTACCCAAGAGAAATGAAAACATACGAGGACTGTCTGGAAAAGATCCATAAATGCCTCTATTTTTAATATGACTTGGTTGGATACTTTCAGGACAGCCCCATATGTCCAAAAAGAGTTGTACAGGAGTGTTTATAGCAGCACTATTCATAATAGCCAACAAGTGGAAACAACCCAAATGTCCATCAACTGATGAATGAATAAGTAAAATGTGGTGTGTCCATAAAATGAAATATGACTCAGCAGTAAGAAAGAATGAAGTACTGAATCATGTACAACATAGATGATCTTTGAAAATGTGGTAAATGAAAGAAGTCTGCCACAGAAGACCACATATTATATGATTACATTTATATGAAATATCCATAATAGACAAATTTATAGAAACAGAAAGTAAATTAGTGATTGCCTGGGGCTGGCAGGGATTAGGAGTTGGGGGGAAATAGAGAATAACTACTAATAGGTACAAAGTTACTTTGGGAGTGATAAAAATGTCCTGGAATTAGTAGTGTTGGTTGCACACTTCTATGAATATAGTACTGAAAACCAATGAATTGTACACTTTAAATAGGTGAAATGTATGAATATGCACTGTCTCTTAGTAAAGGTGTTATTTTTTAAAACGCAACAAAATTAGGTTAAAGACTGGATGGCAAGGAGTTCCCTGATGGTGTAGTGGCTTAAGGCTTTGGCGTTGGCGCTGTCAGCTCTGCGGCCTGGGTTCGATTCCCAGTCAGGGAGCTACCCACATACCAAAAAGCAAAAAAAAAAAAAAAAAAAAAGACTGGATGGCGGAAAGACTGCCCAGCCATAGCCCTACAGTGAGTGAAGTCGGATAACTACAAAGATACACTATTTGTTGAATATATATTAATAGAAACTGCTGAATTACATCCAAGCCTTTATATAAAACCCAAAGATACCCAAATTTTTCTCCTACAGCATTATAACCTCAAATTTATAACTCAAATTGAATTAATCATAACACAATTCAGTATAACCAAAGGTTTGAACCATTCTCTGGGAATCTGGCAGAGTAGAAGACAACAAAATCATGTATAAAAGTCAGGGATGGGCTGACTTTTCCGACAGAGGCAGAAGACACGCTCAAGGGCAGGAAAAAAGTCTCACAACAATTTCAGCCTCTGAATTGCAGTTGTATCTTCAAGCCAAACATAGTTTCTATATTCACGACCCTCTGAAAAGATTTTTGGTCAACAGTAATGATTGTGTGCCTAGTGCATGCCACACGTTGTGCTAGGGGCTGGAAACGTAACAATGAATAAGGCAAGTTCTCTGCTTCCAACAAGTTCCCAGCTTGTAGGAAGCAAACAGTTAATTACACTGAAGTAATAGATCAGTGCTAAAGTGGAGATCTGGACTAAGTGCTGTGGGACAGATAGGAGGGAACAACATACTTTGCATAAGTAAAGCTAAGGCAGCTTCCTGTGAAGGTGACCTCCCAGCTGGGTATTGGATAGACTGACTAGAGGTACCATGTACCTTTTTAAACGGGGCAGGAAAAAAACAAAACAAAACAGTACTATCCTGTTTAAACCAGTGCATCTGGTTAGCCTAGTATTGGAGAATAAATAGAAAATGCGTGCAATACACTCAAGGCATTTTTGTCATGCATATGAAATTCTTGTTATGCTATTAAGCCCACGTTTATATTCTACCCATATCAAAAAACCAAGGAGAATCAAGTAAATACTAAAAGGGCACTAAATATGCTACAAATCTATTCAGAGAATATTAAACATGAGTATGTAGTTTGAGACATTTACAGGAATACTTTATCTTGCATTTTTGATAAGAGTATAGACAATTTAGACAACAATCTATTGTAGACCCTAATTTAACTGCTAATACTTAAGATGTTTTTCTTTTTTCTTTTGTTCTATCAAACAACAGGCCCATTTCTGTATAAAAGACTGGACTGAACCACAAAATCATTTACTTATAGGGATAAAAGTGACTCCAATACGTACACTGTACATCTCAACCTTAGGCCTGGCTGGGTTTATTTACTCCTGGTTTATTTATTTATTTATTTATTTATTTTAACGAGTTTAGAAGGATTTCCCACAACTTCCCTTGATAATCTGTCTTTTGTCATCTTTGATGTTGGATGTCATTTGTTAAGTGAAACGAACTACCTTTTAATGTGCAATTACTCTAAAAACAAACTGGCAACCCAAAAGAATACTAGGATGGGATTTCTCAAAAGCTTGAATTCCTCTGAAACAGGAACTTATCAACAAATGGCTTGTAAACCAGTTTTGTCCCCCCAAAACATTTTACTCCATTGCTGAATGAAGTACTTTTATCTCAGTATGATTCGTCAAGCAATTACAAAGTCACCCTACCATTTGATTTCCAGGTTGACTATCTCCTGCTGTGATAAAATTTAAATTTTTTCTGTCAGTTTAGTGGGAAAGTGGCAAAACCATGACAACAGGAAGAAAATTTTTATTTTAGGAAAAAATAAACTCCCCCCTCACAGAAGAGCATGTTTTCTTCCATTCTTGGACTTCATTGCTAACGTGCTGGGGACAAACACCCTTTTTCACCTCTTACGCCTGGTTACACTCCAAATTAGCCAAAGAGATTCACTACTTATATTTGAGGGTTCCCTTGTTTTTGTGTAACTAACAGTGTTATACGCATATATGGTTTTGTTAAATCTATGTTTGCTGTTCCATAAATATGATTTTAATTTCAACTCTCTGCTTACTTTCTTAAGATTTAATTCTTGTTTTAATTCCTTTAAATTAAATATATCCATTTCCCCCACCCCATTCTCAAAGAGAATTAGCTTTGGTATGCTAACACACACACACACACAGGTACACAGAAGTTCTTGGAAGTGTTTTTCCCAATATAATTGGCCCACAAGCTGAGAGCAGAACCATCTTGAACTTAAATTAATACTGAAAGTTTACAAGTCTTCCAGTGACATAAAATAATTATTTCATTGGAGGCCAACTGAGTCATTTGTTTTATGTGAGCAATTTCCTAACAGGCACAACAGCAAAATGTTATTTCTTCTCAAATGAAAGGCTAATTGCATATGACAACCTAAGAATTGAGCAGAGAATTGGGGCAGAGGCCAAATTAGGGATCAATCAGCAGTCCTCTGACCCCCACCACCAGCTCTGTCCCCTTCCCCGGCCTCAGACACAGGCCAGCTCTAGTCTAACCTTGAAATCAGAGCCTCCCCCAAGGTACGTAAATACAGACCAAGAAGTTAGTCCATCCTGGCCGATTGCTTCCAGAGAAGCCAGAGGTAGACTCTTCCTCTGAGTCCCTGGTTCCTCAGAAGTGTGGTCAGTCCACACCTTGGTGACTTGTTTCAAAGAGAGTTCCTTCCCACTGCTACTATTTCTAAAGTCTGTGGAAAGTTGAGGAAGTCTTGTGGTGAGACAATACCTGACAAATTGTCAATCCAGGTCAGGTAGCTTTGTAGCACCTCACTCCATCACTCATTTTTTACAAGTAGCTAGTCCCACCATGCACAGGAAACTGAGCTTTGGCAGACCATGCAGATGCTAAGGGGCCCATCAGAGAGCAGCTCAGTAGTTTGACCAGTGACTAAAGCGCTGGACCCAACTGGATGATCTTGGACAAGTGACATTACCTCTCTGTTCCTCAGTACTTTTGTCCATAGAAGGGGGATAATACTGGATAATAATAGTACTTGCTTCATAGGTAATTTGAGGAATGAATGAGTTAATACATCTAAAAGTGCTTAGAATAGTACCTGAAACATGGTAAATGCACGTAAATATTTGCTATCGTTAATTTTGAGCATGGCTAACAGACTGAAGTATCTACAAATCAGTTTGATATAAGTAAAAATCATTGATATTGTATTTAAATAGGCTTCATCTTTGATTGGATTGCCTTAGATATGTGGCTATTATATTACAGCACTGAGGCACGTATTTGATGATTGTTCAAGAGCAACTATTCAAACAGTTCTCAAACTGGTCTTAACAGAATATTATTCCAGAAGATATTAATCAAGCGTGCCAGAAATGTTTCCTGCAGAAAACAAATGTGTCTGTTTCTCCATTAAGCCTCTTCTGTGACGTTCGGATACATCAGAATGAGTATTTCCATCAGCTAACTTCAGCATTTGAGTTTACCCCAATAAAATTGTTATTCAGTGTGATATTGTTTCAAGGACTTCTCTCCATTTATAAAGTTTTTAAATATGTTTTCCTGTGGCTTGCACTATCAACAGGAAAGATGTTTTGTATTCCATATTGTGTAACATTTTGTAATAAATTTTTTGTCATCAATGCCATTAGATTCTAATTAATCTATACTTAAATCTAACTGATGCCATTTAGTATGTTTTAGTGGTTTTTTTTTTTGCAAAATTCAATATAATGGTGAATTTATATAACAAAAATTTTAAATAAATTGTCATTTATATACAAAGCAGCTCAAAATTTTATTAGTAAATGCACAAAATAGTCAAAATATCAACTTCTTTGTGGCTTTTTGACATGTTCTGAAAAAAAACTTGAAGTCAATGCAGTGAAAGTGTTAAACAAAATTTAGTTGATTTCTTGACTCCAGGACTTCTCAGCTTTTCATGTGGTATGTGCATTATGAAACCCAGGAGCGAGATTGGGGATGCAGGGCTTACCAGGTGAAACTGAATGCAGAACCCTTTGGTCTTAGAGTTCTGGTACATTCAGTAGCTTCCCCAAATCGTGTTCCAAAGGGCATGTGAGTAGATGTTACTTGGCAACTGACATAAAGGTTATTGCATCAAGTAATATTTAAGTCCCGCCTTCCTAATTCCTAATTGGCAGGAACAACTTATACCACATTGAAAACAAATATGCTACACAATGGAATATTACTCAGCTGTAAGAAAAGATGAAATACTCCCATTTGCAACAAAATGGATAGACTTGGAGATCATCATGCTTAGTGAAATAAGCCAGACAGAAAAAAACAAAGAACTGTATGACTTCACTCATATGCGGAATAGAAAACTGAAAGCAAAGAAAAAAAGAAATGAACAACCAACCAACCAACCCATGGACACAATCAATAGTTTAATGTTTATTTGGGGACAAGTGGGGAGGGGAGGGGGTGGGAGAGGAAGGGGGGAAGCTAAATATAAGGTGATGGAAAGAGAAGTCACATTAGGTGGTGAACTTATTATACAACAAGCTGACAATGCACTGTAGAATTGTATGCCTGAAACCTATGTAATCCTTGCTAACAGATGTCACCCCAATAAGTCTAACAATAAAAATGAATTTTAAAAAAAGAAAATTATATAAAAAAATAAATTTTAAAAAAAATTTTCAAAAAGGAAATTTTACACAAGTGTGTAAAAAAATGAACAGTTTCCAGATTTGGAGATTTCAGAGACCGGTAAAATCAATAGGTTGCCACTAGTTTATCTTGCCAAAAAATATCATTAAAATAAATTGTCATTTTTTATTACCATTGTTTCATAAAAGAAAAACATTTTAACAACCAGAAAAGTGAAGGGATAATATAACTTAAGAGTAAGGGGTGATTATTGAAATTGAATATATTTAGCTGTATTAAAATTTTTACTATATTATTTGCACTTTTGTCATTTTGCCCTGAATCAGGGAAAACTTGGTCTGTCATTCGAGAATTGCCGATGTCTACAGCAGCACATGGAGCTTATCAAATTAACCCTACATACTTCAGATTTGTTTTATTTTGCAAAAGATTGCTTCTTTCCTTCTTATTGGTCCCATTGGTCACTCTTATGGCATCCTGCATTTCTGAATGATTAACATATATATGTCTGAATATTATTATCATGCACAGAGATGGTGCCTTTTATCTTGCTGGTATGGTAGGAACACTGTGGCGATGGAAGGAGGGAGGGACAGGGCCAGTCCAGGTATATCACTGCCTTATAAACACACCTCCCTGCTGCTCTGGGCATTTTCTCCACACTTAGAACTTATATCCTCTGGAGATCCCTTCTGTAATAAGGGAACACCCCTTGTTTTCTCAGACACTTCTCTGAATGCACAGCACCTTGCCTTAAATTAAGACATGGCTCACCCTTGAGAAGGCTGCAACTTCTTCTGCAGTTGCTCAAGTACAAGGTATTCATTTCCCCCACTCCATCTGGGCTAGAAGGAGGAGCCATTGTCTTCTTCATTCGTCCGTGCATCTCCCAAACCCACTTTGCTCCATTTTTGTATGAAGTGGCTTGAAACAACTCTCTTTCAGACTCCAAGGGTATTCTCCCTCCCTTGGTTTCTCCCCTGCCTCTCCTACTCTTCAGATTCCTTCATGGGATCCTTTCTTCACCACCCCTTCAAATATGGCATTTCTTGGTTTGGTCTCAGACCCTACTCTTGTCCACTTTATGTTCTTTTCCTAAACTTTCTCATCCAATCCCACTTCTCCCCACCACACACATACTCATACACCATCTACCCTATACTGCCCTTTGTCTGGCACATCTGTAGGTCTCAGCTTGGATATCTCTTCCTCCAGGAAATTTTCCTAGATGCTTTAACCCTGCAGTGGGTTAGGAGCCCCTCCCCTGTGCTCTCATGGCATGCTGCCCTTTCCCTATTGTAGATTTCCTACAAAAAGAATAATTATTTTGTTTGGTTGTTTACCTTCCCCACAAGATTTTAAGCTCATGAAAACATGGATGGTGTTGTTTTTATTAAATATCATATTCCTTGACCTAGCACTTGGACAGCTCGTAATAGGCATTCAGTAGTATTGTAAATAAATCAATTCCTGCATTTGATGATTTTTAAAATTTTAAATGCTCTTATTAGTACATGTATCACTTAGGTTCCAAGAGGAAATAGCACTCTCAAAATAGGATAATTCAGGGACAGGTGACTTACAATAGGGTTATTTACAAGTGAGGGATATAGAAGAACCATTAGTAATGATCCAAGAACTTAGGTCTTACTACCCTTGGGCCAGAAGCAGTTACAGAACAGGAAGGAGCAAGTTACAGAGTCAGCCACTTGAAGGAACATTGGTCTTTGGTTAAGAGACAGCCAGCTCAATGCTACCATATCAGTCAGGGTTCAGCCAGAGAAGCAGAGCTCATAAGAGATGAACATGAAGAGATTTAGTGCGAGGAACTGGCTTATGTAATTGTGGGAGCTGGCAAGGACAGGCCAACATCTGTATGGCAGGCCATCAGGAAGAGCAGGCAGAACCCTCCAGCACAGCATGAAGCTCCTATTCACGGACAGAATTTGTTCTTCTTCTGGAAAGCTTCAATTCTGCTCTTAAGGCCTTTCATCTGATTGAGCCAGGCCCACCCAGATTACCTGGGGCAAACTCTCTTAGAGTCAATCCATTATGGACTTTAATCATAATACTTTCACAGCCGCACCTAGATGAGTGTTGGAGTGAATGACTGGGAAATATTGTTTAGTGAAGTTGACTCATACAAACTTAGCACCGCAGCTAACTTGAGGGATGGGAACTGGGGAATACCCATCCTGACCTGACTCTCCAGGGCTCTCCATTGGCTGAGCCCCACCAGTAGTCAGAAGGCAGACCCACCATTGAGAGACTCCTTACAGGATTCCACACACTGCCTGGAGTGTGAGGGAGGGACAGAACCAGGCTCCAGACACAGTCTGTGGGTTGGATGTAAGATCTCTCGAAAAGGTGAATGAGGATTCAGACTCAGAAAGAAGCTCCTTAAAGAGGAGAGGAGTCTCAAATTTAGGGAGGAAGATTAGAAACAGCAGGGTTTCTATCAAGGGTTCCTGTGTAAAAGGTTTTGTTTTTTTGTATTGAAACATTAATATTTTGGATAAATTGAATTAAATACATTAAAATAATTTTACATTTTTTTACTTTTTCACGTGGCTTCTTTTTGGGTGCTTTTCCTTTGGGCTACGGAGGACAGACCCATGTAGTGCACGGGTCCACGTATTACCCCCTTAAGTAAGAAGTTCCATTGTGCACACCAAGACTTCCTGACAATTTGGATGCACCTCTACAAGCTCATGTGGTGTGTAGTGAGGAATAAATAGCCAAGGAAGTACAGAAAGTGTGGCCTGCCCCACATCCTGTTTCCTACGGCTATCCACATAGGGAAGCTGCTGACTGCTGAACCAGAGCCAAGCTGTCCTGAAGTAAGAGAGTACCTGACAACTCAGGTACTGTGAAGTGAACCCACCTGCCAGTCTTTCCCCGGTGCAAAATAATAAGGCGGCACTGAAAAAGGGGCAGCTGTCTCCTGGGTGAGATTTACTTTTCGTGGTAAGAAGTTCAGACTCTGAAATTAAACTGGTAAGATGCAAATCCATGCCTCACCACTTGCTGAATGTATGAGATTTTATGAGGTTACTTAACCTACAGAAAGAAAATTTGTATGTATGCAGATGAAATGAATCAATAAAGATTTCAAAACAGTACCTGGCACATAGTGTGATCAATGAATACTAGCTATTGTTATTATCATTAAAAGCAAATTGATGTGTTCAATTTTCTAAACACAATAAACTTCAAGAACTCTTCATGAATTAAGAGCAGGGGCAGCAAACAAAGCTAAATCCAGTTAGTTGCCTGGTTTTTTATAAACAAAGTTTTATTGAAACACAACTATCCCCAGTGCTTCTATGGCTACATTTGCTCTGCCGAGTTGAATAGTTGCCACAGAGATGGTATGACCCACAAAAATGAAAATATTTACTTCCTGGCCCTTTATAGAGAAAGAGTGCCAACCCCTGATTTAAAAATTGGAAGTGGTAACTTGAAAGAGATTAAATGAAACTGCTTTATATTCACAAGAATAGGTATCCTATTATATAAAATTGTATTGTTCTCAAGGAAATCTTATTACATATTACACAATATTCAGAAACAAGTGTAAAGGGTGTTCTGCTTTATTCATATCCCTCTACCACCTTCCATTTTTATTTTTGCCGTGGATTAAAAAGAGAAGCCTGACATAAGATTTCAAAATTGAATTTTAAAAACGGAGAATTCCATTTCACTAGGTTCCGTAGGCACAACTTTGCTCACAGTCTGTCTATGGCAAGTTACTTCAGTGAGTTATGGAAGTGTGCTATGGAAGCCGAAGTAAAGACTTTGACTCTTAACTGGTTGCTGACATTTTGTTCTATACCATGACCTTGAACACAGACCAATAGCTAATTTCATTCAGCTCTTTCACCAAGGCACATAGGTGATCACAAAGCTATACCAAGTGGCACTTTGGACTCCCAAATTTATCATTAGTGCTGATAAAGTCACTCAAGAAATATGCCCTTATATGGTGGTTCAGAACTATCATTTTTACCTATGACAGGTGACTGGTTTTCACAGACCATACTAGTATATTCAGAGAAACACATGGGTTGACCAAATAGGGGCTTATCTGATAGGTGAGGTCACTTGGGAGATAGAAGAATTATTAAACTATTAATACTTAAAACCCTCTCTTTCAGCAATCTGCCTAGCCTTTGTTGCAATGTTTCCCTTACCTTTTCTTACTTTACTAATCACTGCAGCTTCCTGATCTTGACTTGGCAAATCTGGCTTTGTTTGCTAAGTCTTGACTTAAACATGGCAACTTGCTTCTGCTCTCCATCTTTCCTAGCTTCTCTCCTTCATGTTTTTATTCAAACTTGGTAACTGGACCTTGAATTTGTTCTTTCGTTACTTGATTTAGGAGAGAGGAATGAGCCCCTCCACACACATAAAACCATCCTCTAATGAAAGAGCCTATCGGTGTAAACAGGATCAAATGTGGAGACGGTCAAATACTAAGTATTGTATTTCCTTGCTTCATGTTGTAGTCCATGTCACATCCGAGATCAATCTGCAATGAAATCTTCATGTGAATTACTTGTATGGAAAGTAGACATTTGGGGAAATGCTTTATTTTCTAAAACACAATGTCCTGTCTCTTAGCCAAGCACATTTATTTTAAAGAGTTGGTATGCAATTAATATATTTGGAACACATGACTGATTAAAAATAGCAGCACTGTTAAGTTCTAACTTTGTTCTTTTGCCAGTTTTCAAGTTCCATGAGAGCAAAGGATTTAACAATCATAGTAACAAGATAAAACCAAAGCTTATGTATGTTTGCCTGCTTTGTCTCATTGAACATGTCCAAATCTGCATATGTAATTCAAATCAGGAACTGCTACAGGCATACATTCTCAATTCAGTAGATCATTTACGACACTTACATCACTTAAAGTTTTCTAATATATATTTATGTATTAGCTTACTTTGTTAGATACACTTGTTTTCAAAGGAACTGGACTTGATAATAACAATAAAGCAGAATTTAGAAATTTTAGGGAGTTGCTCAATAAAATGAATCTTTATTTTTCAAGCTTACCATACCCTAAACCTTATGCTTCCAAACATTTGTTTTAACTTTCTGTGGAACAAGATTTTTTCAAAAAAAAAAAAAAAGAGAGAAAATGCTTGATCTGTTAAATTTTATCTATTTAGGTTTCTTGGATCAGTCCTTAAAAGCCTTTTCTGCCTTGCCAATTCATAAAACCAAATATATCAAAATCTTTATTTCCTTTGCTTCTGTGCTCCTAGAAAAAATAAATTAAATAACTATTAATTGGTTCAATTAAAAATTTGTTGGGGTCTTCCTACTTAACAAAATGTGATTCCGCTGTCTTTAGCAGAACTAATGATGGAATCTCCTACTTCAGAAAAAACACACTTTGGAGACAAAAATACACTTTTGTCTCCAATCAACTCCAAACCTCTATAATATCAGTTAGTTTCTCTTCTCTCTTCAAATTCTCCCTTTTGGTTCTTTCCCTTCAAGCTATAAAAGGCTTAACTTTCCCTGATTCTGAAACTTTTAAAATAAATAACATAGCAATAAAATAATAAAATGTTATCTACTCTGTCTCAACTAACAACCCTTTCTCTCACTTTTTAAATTGGTTTATTTTACTTCTTAAAATGGTCATCTATACAGATTATCTCTACTGTTTTATCTTCAATTAATTCTTCAAATCTGATTTCTTTCTCACTATTCTGAAAAAAATTATTTTGGTCCTCCTCCTCATTAATCTATCTATGGTATTTGACACCATTGAACACTGCCCAGTGTTGGGACGGTACCTCCATTTTCTTCTGGCTTTAGTTTTTACATGAAGCAAAGGCCACTAGGAAAGCACTTTCTTTGCCCCGCCCCCCCCATGGGAACCAGTGGATTTTCTGTTCTATGATTTGGGGACACAGTTGCTTCCCCAATAGTGCAAAATGGTTTAAATAAGTTATGATAAACGCATGTGGCAGAATGGTGCTTCCTTAGACTCTTGCTTGCCTGAGAAGACACTTTCATCCTTGCTTGTCCTTGCCTACAAAAAGTAGTTTGGAGGCTGTAACTGACTGACACTGTAAGAACTTACAGTTCCTTTAGCAAACCTTCTTAGCTAAGAGACCTAAAGGCACGTCCTCTGACTTTTATTAGCAATAAAAGTGATTGTTTTGATCTCCATTTGCCTCTCAGTTGGTGCCAAAGTCTATGGAGTAGATAGGTGTTTTGTATTGGCCCCTCTCCCAAAACTCCAAAACCTACTTCTTTAACCTCTTCTTATGGCTTTCATGTCTTTCTTCTCCCTTTGAACATAAACCTATTGGTACTATATTTAGGACAAATTACATTGCATTTCATAACATTTTTCTAGTTATACAGGTAATTCTTGTTATAGAAAAGATTTTAAGTTAAAAAGTATAAAGATAAATGTAAAAATTTATAAACTTAGAACCCAAAGATATCTTTTTTAACATTTGGGAAGCTTTTTTTCTAGTCTTGTTTTTTAAAGGGTATAATGAAAAAATATATACATATATATATATATATTCAATATTAGAATCAAATTTTATATACTCTTCTTACATCTTGGTTTTAAAATTTTATGGTGAACATTTTTTATATCATGAAACATTCTTCTAAAATATGATTTTCAGTACCTACATAACATTACATTATATGGATTTATCATAATTTATTTAAACCATTTCCTATATTAAACAGTGTTACTCTTTTTCACTGTTAAATATACTAGCTTTATTTAATCATGTTTATGACATGTCAAAAACTGTCTTATGTCTTTTTACAAAGGTTGCCTCATTATTTATCACAACAATCCAACAAGGAGGTAATGTTATCACCATTTTACGAGAGAGAGAAGTGACGCTCAGAGACTCACACAATGCATACAGCTAACTGGTGGCAGAGTTTAATTAAACCCTGGTTCATCTGACTCCAGTGCATGTGCTCTCAGTCACCTCTCTATATGCCCTCTCTCAACAGTGATGTGATAAACATCCTAGCACATAAATGATTGTAATGCCAATCTTTTAGAACACTTTTGATCATGCAACTCCATCCACTTTCAATGTACAAATCAGGATATCAGATAAGCACATTTTTAAAGAGATTGAATTCCATTCACACCATTTTCAAAAATAAAATAAAGATGAATTAAGAGTTAAATATTTTAAAAATATGTAAAATCTGAAAGATAATATGAGAAAACATACTTGCAAATTTAACATTAAATGAGGCATAAACTCAAGAAGCAATAAAGGAAAGGATACAAAGATATAACTACAGAAAACTTTTCAATTCTATTCAATAAAACATACCAGTCAGTGAACTGGTTGGATTAGGCATCCCAGAATCTAATTACCCACCTTTAAACAACAGTTGATTCCTATTTGGCCATCTACCTGTCCCCCACCTCAGCTACAGTGGTGCCAGTGCACTTGATTCCACCTCTTGCTCTAGGAAGGTGAGGTAATCCTAGCCCAGGTAATAAAAGCAACAAGCCACCTGAGAGATTGCTTCAGAAACAGACAGAAAATTCAAGTCAAATGTAAAGTCAAATTCCATTGCTGGATCTATTAGACCTGTTGGAGAAGTGGGTTTTCCATCTTCCACTGGACTTGGTGTTAGAATGATGTCAGCTAGGAATTGCAAAGTTGAAGCTGAGAGGGAAGCTATCACAATTACAGTAAAATACAAACCCCCTACAGACAGGAATTTTTGTCTGTTTGGTTCACTCACTGATAAGTTTTTAGTTCCTACAATATTGCTTGATACATACAGACACTTAAAAATGTGTTGAATGAATGAACTGAGAGAGAAAGAAGCTAAGTCTTAGGTAACATAATTTTAACCCTGATTCCAGTTGGACTTGCCATCAGTCCATTCTGGGCATTTTTGACATAGGAGCCAATAAATTTCCATTTTTATTTAAACCAGTTTGAGTTGACTTTTCTGTCATTTGCAACTTGTTATGGTCTGTATGTTTGTGTTCCTCTAAAATGCATATGTTGGGTCTTTGGAAGGTGATTAAGTTAGGAGGGTGAAGACCTTGGCATGGGATTAGTGCTTTTATAACAGAGATCTCATTTATCATTGTTGTTTTATACCATCAAGATTAATTTAGATTTCCCAGTATCTTTAACTCTTCCTATTGTTCCTTCCAGTTTTTCCTACATGTCTTTCTCCATCTATTTTTTTTTCTCTTTAGTGTAGGGCAATGAGTGGCAAGGTCTATTGATTTTTATTTGTCTGAAAATGATTTATTTCACTTTTATTTTTAAAGGATATATTTACTGAGCATAGAATTCTAAATTAGAATTTTTCTCCCAACACTTTGAAGACATCATTCCATATTTTTTTCTGTAACTCGGTGTTTCTGTTGAGAATTCTGCTGTCATTATAATTTTTTGTTCCTGTAGAGGTAATATATGGGTATACTTTCCCCACCTCTAAATTTTTTTAATTGCTTTTTATTTTCAGCAGTTTTACTAAGATGAACCTAGGCATAGTTTTCTAAGCATTTTTCCTGCTGTTATTCTGAGAACTACTTGCGTAACTTTCATAGGTTTTGAGCATTTTCAGCTATTATTTCTCATCTATTGCTCCTGCCTTATTCTCTTTCTAGTCTCCTTCCAGAATTTAAGACATTTTCACTCTGCCTCTTATATTTCTTATTCCATTATGTTTTATGTTCCATTTTGGATATTTTCCCCCTACCTGCCTTCTTGTTTCTTATTGTTTACTCCAACTGTGTGCAATCTGAGGTTATTAATAAAAATTAATAATAAATAAACAAATTCCAGTAGACTTTCAGTTAACCAGTGCCCATGGAGATTGGTAGATATAAGTAGACTCTCTGTTAACTGGAACTCAAGCAATCGGCACTCTCAAGCAACCGCCAAAATTTTTTTTGCCGGTTGCTTGAGAGTGCCAGTTGCTTGAGTTCCGATTAACAGAGAGTCTACTGTAATTAATTAATTAATTAAAATAGATCGAACAGAGCTCCCTAGTCCCTCCCACCACTTGATAACAAGAAATTTGCAACCCAGAAGCAAGCCCTCCATGCTGGCAGCCTGATCTCAGACTTCCCTTCTCCAGAATTTTAAGAAATAGATTTCTGTTGTTTATAAGCTACTCAGTCTATGGTGTTTTGTTACAGTTGCCCCACTATACAGAAATTTGGTACCAAGAGCGGAGTTGCTACTGTAACAAATACCCAAAAATGTGGAAGTGACTTTGGAACTGGATAATGGGTAGAGACTTGGACAAGTTTTAAGATGCATGCTGAAAAAGCCTCCATTGTTGTGAATGGAATGTAAAAGGCAAACCTGGTGAGAACTAAGCTGAGGAGGTCTGTGGGAAAAGACTCAGCCTTCCTAGAGAATACCTCAGTGATTGTCAGCAGAATGTTGGTAGACATATGGATGGTAAAGGTCATTCTGTTGAGATCTCAGATGGAAATGAGGAACATCATTTTGGAAACTGGAGGAAAGGTGATCCTTGTTATAAAGTAGCAAAGAGCTTAGCTGAATTGTGTACCTGTCGTAGTGTTTTGTGGAAGTTGGAAGGTAGAAGTTGCAAGCCATGAAAAGCGGATATTTGGCTTTGAAGCAAAGTATTTCTAAGCAAATTTCTAAGCAAAGTATTAAAGTAGAGGCCTAGTTTCTCTTGAATACTTACAGTAAAATTCAGCAAGAGAAGAATGATTTAAAGGGAGAGTTGTTCATCAAAAAGGAAGCAGAATTTTAAAATCTGGAAAATTCTCAGCCTATACATTTTGAAAGGATGAGAAAGCTTGATTGTGAGAGAACAGAGTGTGGCCAGATTTTGTAAAGGAGATTGATGTGCACTGATCATCTCAACAGATGGGGAAACCGGTTGGCCGTTTAAAGACGAAGCCAGGACCTATTGTTGAAGACAATGAAAAGAATGACTCCAAAGGCATTTTGGACTGGCCCTACCATCCATCACCTGTCCAGAGTTCAAGGACCTAGGGAGCAGATCAATTTCAAAAGAGGGGCCTTTTGCTACCTCACATTGCAGGTTTTGCTCCTCAAATGCCCAATGCTGCACTCCTGAGCCTCTAGGTGTCCAGCATGGGGGCCAAGATGGCTGCCCCTCAGGAAAGCACAGGCTGTGAACCTTAGTGGAATCCCTACAGAGCTCAGAGTGCATGAGCCCTAGGGGGCCTGGATATCTCCATTTACATTTGGATGGAGCCTCCCAGAGCTGCAGATTCAGGAGAAAGAAGTGCCACAGTAGCTCTCTGTGGGGCAATGACCAGTGGAGCTGTGGGGGCAGGGCCACTCAGAGACCCCAGTCCCAAAGAAGGGACAGGCACAGGATTCCCATCTGTGAGCACTGCTACATGGTCTGCACCCAGCAAAGCTGTGAAAATGGGGTCACTCAGAACCTTGATGACTCCACTCTCTTCCCAGTGTGTCCAGCAGGTGGTACCTCCATCCCAATGGGCCGTAAGATTTTGGACTTGTTAGGAAACTATAACTCTTTTCTTCTTTCTTTTTTCTCCCTTTGAAATGAGCATGTCTATTTCATACCTGTCCCTCCACTGTATTTTGGAAGCACATAATTTGGTTGATTTCACAAGATCACAACTAGAGAGTAATTTGCATAAAGATGAATGTTTCACCCATACCTGATTTTGATGATATTTAGATGAAACTTTAGATTAGACTTTTGAGTTGATGCTAGAACAAGTTAAGACTTTTGGGGTTGTTAGGGTGGAATGAATGTATTCTGCATGTGAAAAGAACATAAATTGAGGTGAGGGGGACCAGGGCATGGGATGCTGTGGTCTGAATATTTGTGCCCCGCCCCTTCCCCCAATTCATATGTGGAAATCTTAACCTCCAAAGATGATATTAGGAGTTTAGGCCTTTTGGAAGTGATTAGGTCATGAAGTCAGAGCCCTCATGAACATGGTTAATGGCCTTACAAAAGAAGCTCCAGAGAGATCTTTTGCCCCTTTCTCCACATGAGCACAGAGTATAAAGGCACCAGCTATGAACCAGGAAGAGGGCCCCCACCTGACCATGCGGGCACCTTGGATCTTGGAGTTTCCAGGTTCCAGAACTGTAAGAAATCAATTTCTATTGTTTCTGAACTACCCAGTCGGTGTTATTTTGTTATAGAAGCGGAAAGAACTAAGCTGCAACTAAAAGAGTCTTTACAGATGTAACCAAGTTCAAAATTAAATGACAAAGAACAGACAAATAGAAAAGACCACATATATAACAGACAAAAGAACATAAAGTATTTCTTCAAATTAATAAAATAGCTACCTAATAGAAAAATAAGCAAAGGAAATAAACAAGGCAGTTTTTAGAAATAGTACAAATGAAGCATATGCAAAGAAGTTCAACATCATTAGTAATCTAGGAAATGTAAGTTGAAACAACCATGTGATGTAACTTTTAAAATATAATTGGCAAAGGTTTTAAAGATTGATAAGATCCAATATTAGTAAGAATGTCAGCAGTCTCTTTTATATACTGTTGGCAAAAGAGTAAATAAAGCCTTTTTTAGAAGACAATACAGCAGTATCTATCAAAATTTTAGATGTGCGTACTCTTCAATCCAGGATTTCTCTGTCTAGGTAGTAGTCCTTGAGAATTACCCACATATATGCCGAGAGACAAATACAAAGATATTTACCATAACATTGATTGTAATAGCTAAAAATCAGAAATGGTCAAATAAATTACAGTAGGCTTCAATGCAGTGGTTAAAGAGATTGAAGTAGAACTTTATATATTAACTGGAAAGAGCTCCAAAATATATATTTAAAATAAAAATAGGTAATTACAAAAATATATGTAGAAATATTCTATTATATAAAAACTATTTATGTTGGTAAAAATAGGTACCTATGCTGAAAAATCAGGAAAGATACACATCAACTCTCAACAAAGTTGATTAACATTTATTAACATCAAGAGATGGGCAAAGTGGGACATTAACCTTTTATCCTGAACTCCTAGAGAAAACTTGCATTAATATCTTTCTATTTTTCAAGCCCTTTCTCAGCACAAATTACCCAAATATCACCAGGCTTCACAGTACCAGAGCTTTTGTAAGCTTGTTAGCACTATGTCAGAAAATGTTAAAACATGGAAGTGTTGCCCTTATTGTTGCCCTTTGCCCCAGGGCCACCTGCACTGCTGGAGTCACCAATCTTTGCAAAGTTCTGCTCAAGCTTCAGCAGCCCATAAGAAGATCATGGCTTCACATTTTGAAGCATTCTTCCCTCAGGCCACTCTCTCCACTCCAATGTCTCCTCTTCAGCAACTTTTAAGACCGATACTCATCCTTCCTCTGAAAGTGGATAGAAATATGGCTCCTCTTCTTGGGTTGAGTTCTCCAAGGGAGTTCCTCTAACAGGGAGGCCTGGGCACTAAGGTGTAATAGTTCTTTTCAGCTTTGCACATATGCATCCTTTCTCCTACCAGGGTACATCTTCACGGAGAGGATAACCAGGTATACACTCTCAAATAACGAAAGACACTGAAGACTCAGAATTACTTATGGAGGAATTTATCATGCAGCTATTCATGCACAGGCGAGAAATGAATTCTGGGCAGAGTTTTTCATTGTAGCATTGTTTGTCATAGCCAAAGATTAGAAACAACCCAAATATGCTTCAAAAGAAACTGGTTAAACAAATGATGATGTATCTATACCATAAAACAACAGGCAGCTGTAAAGAAGAATGAGGAAGCTTTCTTCACACCAGGAGAAAAACGCCCAATATAAAATACTAATAAAAAAGCAAGGTGCAGAATGGTATGTAAAACATGCTACCTTTGTATACAAATGAAGATAAATAAGAATCTATATTTGTTTTTGCTTGTATGTGCTTGAAGAAACTATGGAAACCTACAAAAGAAGTTAAGGACAGTGGTTACCAGTGGTAGGGACTGGGTGAGGACTGGTCTGATGGAGGACAGGATGGTAAGGACACTTTTTATTGAATACCTTTTCACATTCTTTGGTTTTTCAACCACAGTTATGTTTTACCTCGTCAGAACTTCAGATTTTGTTCTTCCCATAGGATTACGCAAGTGAAATCCTTGCAAGTTAGCTTTCTGGCCCCAATTCTTATTTCCTTGTTATGTTTTCCCCACCTCCAGGAGCCTTTGGGGATTTATAAATTCAGTCACTATAAATGGGTATGGGACAGACAGGACACATGACTTTTCTACCTGATCTCCTTTTACCCAGGATATACTTTGTTTTACATATCCACAAAGACGTGTACAAACATAATAGCATGTATCATGCTTACATAAATAAACACTCCTTGGGAGACAAATACCAGATATCCAACTCAAACTATTATAATCACACCGAGATTTACCATAAACACCAAGGGCAAGAAAGCACTTAATAAAATCCCTATCTTCTAGGGTTGATGGAAAGGTGAAATAAATTAAAGCACATAAAAAACTTTGTCATGTACCTACTTCATAGTAAATAGAAAATAAACATTAGTTGTTGTTATCATTTGTGGACATTTTAAAGCATAATATTTGTTTTCTGTACCACATGTCTGAACACTGCTTTTAAATGTACACAATCGATTCTACAATTTACAAAATAAGCCCTTGATTTTAAGGTTAGTCTTTTATTTACACACACAAATCTTTATAGGGCAAGACAAAAAGAAAAAGTTCACAATGACATTTGAACTCAAATTTTTTAAATGGTTAAGAGAGCTTAACTCAAACTTTCAAGTGTAATTGAGACCAAGAGTCTATGAAAATGCCAAACAAAAAAAATTAGAGGATTCCAAATGGTGCTTGATAAGCACTCATTCAATATCACAAATACTTATACAGGGGAAAAGATGAATGATTTGATTGGGCAGCGGTTATTGTTAAGGGAAAACAAAGTGGAAGAAACCGAAATATTTAGGTATCCATCAAGAAGTGATGAAAGCCAGCTGTGGGAAAAGATTTTGTAAGGGAGAGAGAGAGTCTGTATTACAAAGGAAATAGCTGTACATTGTCAAGAAAGGAATCGGTGAGATGGAAAGCAAGAAAAGCCACCACAATAAGATGCCATATTCACAAAAGCATTCTTTACATGTAAACTCAACACTTTCTTCTTATTGTGCCATGGTGGGAAAATTTGCTCCATCACTCTTAAAATTGACCACGAAACTTTTGTGACTGTTTTAATATTTGTATTTTAAAATATCTCTTGGGATCCCAGGAATGTATTATGGTATGTCTGTCATTCCACAGGCTGTATTTATTAGCTAGGATGGGTGAGACGTCTATGGCAATTTTCAGAAGATAATACTTCAGTGTTAAAAGCTGAATGTCTAGACTCTACGCATTTGTGACAACAAATAAATCAGTAACTCTGAATTATTCTTAGCATAAATATACTAAATAAAACTATTTATTTAATGGCAAATAGATCTATTGGCATCACATTTCTTCTAATAAATATAATCATGGTGATGGTTGATGATGACAGTCACTGGCTATTATTACCTGAAATTTTGTTTCTAAAAAATATTTTGAGTTTTAGCTATATGTAGTCCACTAAAAAGTTTTACTGCAAAATGTGTGACAGCTAGAATATGAAACTTCCCATACACATAGCCACAGTTGAAGTTTGTGCTCCCTGAAACTTGAGATGTTTTAAAGCAGTATTGTGGACTGGAAACCCAATGACAAGCAAACTGAAAGTAACTCATTTCAGATATTCATGAACAACATTGTTATGGTTAATTTTATGTGTCAACTTAATTTTATGTGTTAGCTTGACTGGGCCACAGGGTGCTGAACATTATTTCTGTGTATGTCTGTGAGGGTGTTTCTGGGTGAGGTTAACATTTGAATCAGAAGATGAGTAAATCAGACTGCCCTCTTCATTGGGGGTGAGCCTGGTCCAATCCATTGAAGGTCTAAATAGAATAAATTGTGAGTAAGAAAGAATTCTCTGTCTGTCTGTTTGTCTCTCTCGCTCTGTCTCTCTGTATCTCTCTCGCTCTCTGTCTTTGAGTTGGAACATTGGTCTTCCACTGCTTGTGTATTCAGACTCAGAATGGAATTTACCCCATTGGTTTTCTTGGTTCTTGGAACTCAGACTAGAGCTATACCATAGGCTTTCCTGGGTCTAGTTTTTTCAGCCTCCATAAATGCATAAGCCAATTCCTTGTAATAAATCTCTTTGGAGATAAATAGATGATTGATAGATGATATATATAGATATAAATATAAATAGACTATGAATATGGATATATATTCAATTGGTTCTGTTTCTCTGGAGAACCCTGACTAATAAAAACGTAAGTAATTTGGGGTCTTGAAATCAGGCTAGACACCATGAAGAAGCAGACAGCCTTGCAAGATATCCAGGACTTCCTGTGTACAGTTAAGGCAGCAATGCCACGGGATGAGCCTTTCTTGTTTATTTTTGTACTTCCACTTCCTGTCAAGTGCTGTTAACCAGTGAATTCAGAGGTGAATGAACACTTAAATAAACTCAGAGTGTACATAATTATGTGTATTTAATACTCCTCCCCCAACAAATTCGATTTCTTTAGAGATTCCTGTGATTTTCATTGTATTCAATCAACTGGCAGAACTTTTACTTTAATTCAAAGGTGATCACCATTGCTTCTCTTATTTCTCTGAGAACAAATACAAAGGTAGTGTTCTCTCTTAGAGAATAACTATAATGGCAAAAACAATAAGACTATCTATAGTGCTTTATGGCTTATATTGACGCTTCTCAAATTCTGGCCCCCAGAGCAGTTGCATCAGTATCGTCTGAGAATTTATTAGCTATATAATATAAATTCTCAAGCTCCACTCCAGACCTTCTGAATCAGAAACTCCCTGAAATCTGAAAATCACTGACTTACATACTCACTTCATAAGCATTATTTCATTAGAGCTTTGAAACATGAGTTTGATATTATTATGTCCATTTTCCAGAAAAAGAAAATAAGGATCAAAAAAGCTAACATGGCTTCCGACAATCATGCCAGTAAAAGGCAAAGCTGAGACTCAAACCAAGTTCTTGTGACCCAAACCCAATGCTCTTTCCACAACACTGTAGTCCTCTACTCAAATAACTCAGGTATATTCCTAACGCATGCCCCTACTGCCATATATGACTTGGGACACTTTACATAATGACTCCACATAATAGAAATGCCTAACCTAACAGGGGAATAGTAGTAGGTGGCCCTCTCAGGGAGTTCCTGCATGGTACCCCCCCCCATTTATGCATGGCAATCAGGCATACAGAGCTGGAATGTCAAAATGTTTGGCTCATCTGAGAGTACCAGTTCATTCTGTTGGACCCTGCCTCCAAATCTCCCATCAGCAGGTTTTTATGTTCCTTCTGCTCAGTCATGATGCAGTGTAGTTTTCATAACAGCAGGAAAATATGAACCATGTAAATGTCCATCAGAAGGGCATGGTTAATTAAATTTTGCAGTGGTTGTAAAGCATAAAGCAGCTCCGTATGGATTCATAAGAAAAGATCTCTAAGGGGAGTTCCCTGGTGGTGTAGTGGCTTAAGGCTTCGGCACTGGCGCTGTCAGCGCTGCGGCCTGGGTTCGATTCCCAGTTAGGGAGCTCCCACATACCAAAAAGCAAAAAAAAAAAAAAAAAAAAAAGATCTCTAAGACATGTTGATACTAAGAAAAAGTAAGGTGCAGACCATGTATTATAATATTCTATCACTCATGTGGTGAAAAACAGAATAACCAATACACATGTGTTTGTAATGCATAGAATTTCTCCAGGATAAATAACAACTAGTTAATGGTGGTTTTGTCCAGCAAAGGGAACTAGGGGGAGTGGGGAGAAGGGAGGGGAGACTGTGAAAGAGGAAGAACAGGTGAAGGACTTACTTTCTATTATGTACCTTTTGTATTGTTTGAATTCCTTAAAAGCCATAATTAAATGTATACTGCATTTTTTTTTAATTTGCGGGGGGCCGGGGTTGGGGTATGTGGGTAGCTCCCTGACCGGGAATCGAACCCAGGCCCCAGCGCTGACAGCGCCAGCGCCGAAGCCTTAAGCCGCTACACCACCAGGGAACTCCTGTATACTGCATTTTGCCATGTAAAATGTCCACTTTTTTACCCAAATTAGTGAGGGAAAAATAAGGGTGGGCATTATACATTTTATGTATGCTTATGAGTTAAAAGTGTAACTCTAGAAATCAATAACAATATCCATATGCAAAGTAACACCCTGGAATACGATAATCGTTTTTTTAATAAAAATATTTTTATACATAAAATTTCTTGTACTTTGTATTTGTTCTTGTGTTTTGTAATTATTTATTACATAAAATTGCTTGTACCATAATGTTAAAAATAAATGCTAAAATTGCTTTATAATACAAAAGACAAGTACCTAAATATAAACAAATAAAAATTTGAATTAAAAATTAAAATGAAAGTTTTTTCCTTCTGAAAGTTTGGGCCAAAAATGTGGGTGTGCATTGTACACAAGAGTGCATTATACCCAGCAAAATACAGTATACCTTTATTAAACACATATTTATTTATATATTATATATTGAAAAGAAATACATAGTATATAAATATAATATTAATATATATTATTTATATTTATTATATCTATTTTATATATTAGATACCATCTGCCCTCAATAATTATGTTTTCATTCCCAGGAAACATCTTATAATTTAAGCCTAAACTACCTCTTTATGTAAATTCCCAAATTTCATCTCATTTGGAGAAGTTGAAATTATCCTTTTTTAAACCTGCGGCACTGCTTCCTAATTCTAGTATGATAGGAGTGCTTCCTTCATTCTTCAAAGGCTGTTAAAAACTTCCACATCCAAAATTGTCTCACAGGCTTGGGTCATGATCTGAGCTTGAAGCTTTGCATCTTGATCCCTTTCTAACACAGACAAATTACTTCCCACCCTGGTCCTCCAATCTCAATCCCACCCTGCCTAATACTCTCTAAATGAGCCAGTGCCCAGCAGATAATAAGCATTAGAGAGCAGTGCCTTCACAGCCCTGTGCCTTCTCCCTGTGGGAGAACTCCTCCAAGTTCCCCCACCCTCCAAAGAAAACAAAAAAGATAAGCAAGGGGAAAAAAGTCTTAATAATTACTCATAAAAGCCAACTTTAATTATGTAAATTAGGATGAGCGATGTTGAGTTCACTTAAGAGGAATGTTAAAATTATTTCAAATAAGAAAAGTGGCAACTATACACTTAAAAGTAAGTGTATAATTTCCAGAATATGGAAAATTTGGAGTGATTCATCAATAAAGATTAAAAGAGTGTAGAAAGCAGGATATGGGCTAAGTGAAAATGTACATATATGGCATTGGTAATGTTGGGAAATACCCAGAACACAGCACAACATGACTCAAGGGTGACAATAAAAAAGAAAAAAAAAGTAAAGGGAAAAATACTGATAGTAGCTATATTGGGTTGGCTGAAATAGCCCCTGTTTGTAAAGGACTCGCCGTATTGAAGAAAATGTGGAGTTATTTAATATCATTACTAATTTGTATAAATCACCTCCTAAACTAACAGGTAATGGAGAGTTCACAAAATAACTCCCAGTTTGTGAGCACATACAAGATACGGGCTCTGAAACCAGACTCACTCAGATCAATATCCCAATGAATAGCTCAGGGGACTTATCCATGCTGACTGATTTTTATACAGTGATACGCATTATCTGTGCAACTCTACAAGGGTAGAGAAATGGGGAGGAAGAGAGAAGATTCGTTCTTCTGATCTTTGCTTCTTCATAACTTTTCCCCAGTTCACCCTCAAGCCCACCTCAACTGATCAAAAATATGATATACTTTTTATTTGTCCCATAATTTGGCAATTATGAGGAAAACACCAGTAGGAAGACACTCTACCTACAGAGTATCGTTCTTTGAACTAATGAGATTTTTAGTGTTGTTTTTATCTTGGTTTCTAGCATAAATTTGTTAAGTAACTAAAGTTATCTTCTTTTTAAATCTCTCTTTAATAAATAGGATTAATAATTATTAAAAAAAATAACTCCAGGGCGTGGGATATTACACATTTATTGGCATTCCAGTACCATGAGTAAGCACTATATATCATTTTATGTGTTCACTACTTTCCTTTTAATTCAGTGCTCTCTCAGGCTCACGTTCCCACAAATCAAGTTTGTTTTCTACCAGTTTAATATGATCCGTCTCTGGCAATTGAAAGATTTCAATTAACTATGCAGGTGGTGGTCATGTATGTGAAATGTTCATAAGTAAATTAATATGCACTTAATAAAATGTACCCTATATAGCTGTCCAAAACAAAAGCACCAATGCCTCAATAAAAACAGAACAAAACAAAAACAAAAACACCATTTGACATCTAAAAATGACTCAAATACAAATAATAAAGGCTTAAGGGTTGACAGTTTATTCAACGAACATTTTTTTGGTACCTATTGTATCTGGGCCCCAGACTAACGACTTAGATGGCAATGACGAAGCAGATGAGATCCCTGCTCAGTCCAGTGGGAAGAGATGGAAACTTCACTATAACTTATGCTGTAAAATAGAGAACATGAATAGAAAATTGTAGGAAGACAGAGACCACTCGTGTTGCCTGGGGCAGTCAGCTATGGCACTCTGTTTCATCCTGAAGGCACAGGCAGAGCTTGGAGAGCATCTTTGGCAAGAAGGTGAATGTAACTGGTAGTCTGGTGGGAGAGACAGATCAATAGACAAATAGCTACGAGGCAACAAGATAAAGGACTTTTAAGTATAAGCAGGCCTAAAATGCTCTGTGGACACCAAAGGCACAACAACTAATTTTGTGGAAGTTGTGGAAACGGGCTGGGGGTGTGATCAGTGAAGACCAGTGCACCAGAAAGGAGATGACACTGGAGCACATATGAAAGGAGAAATCGAGATCTTCCAGGCAGAGAAGAAGAAGAAAAATGAACATACCAGGAAAAAGAAACAGAAGGCCCAGATGGGGAATATTCTAGAATGTCCAAAGGCATAAGGGGGTGGGAGACCAGACAGTAAATGGAAAACTAGACTTAAAGGGGATCATATGCCACATTAAGGAGTTTGGACTAACATATATCCTGGAGTAGCTGTAAATTGAAATAAGTCTTTAATCTTACTAGTGACATATGGAAATATGACTAAGGAAAAGCCTGGACACAACCTTCCAGGTATGAGGTGATGAGCTGTGATGGAAGCAGTGGAATGAATTATGAAGGGTCAGAGGAAGGCTTCTCAGGAGGTAGAATTGAAAAGATGTAAGACGGTAAGGTAGAGGGTTACGTTTCACTCTTGGGCATCTGGGAGGATGATGGAGTCCTGATTGAGCTAAGGAGAATGGGAAGAAAAATTTGTGTGAGCAATCCACAGGGAAGGTGCCGTATCAATTCTTTACTGTGTATAGAATTTTGAGGTACCTTAAGGAGAATTCCTATGAGTAGCTGGACATGCAAATCTATAGCTAGAGGATAAGTCACACCAAAGCATGAGATTATCTAGAAGTAAGGAAGAAAGCAAGGGGAAGGAAGAGAGAAGGGTGAGAAAAAACTGTAGGGAACCCCAACTTCCAAGGGATGGACAGAGGAGCAAAAGACAGGAGAAGAGTCACCACCCTTAGAAGGGTATAGGAGGGGGACCAAGAGAAGGAAGTGAGACTGAACTCAGAAGCAGAGATACTTTCCTGCTGAAGAGATTGAACCATTAGTGGCCAATGGAGAAGAGATGCAAGTAGGACAATTGACTAGTGTCCATTAATTGGTAAATGAGTGCTCTTACTCACCTTGGTGAGAACAGCAAAGTAGGGGCAGATGAGATGACAGTGGATTAAAAAGAGAATAAGCTAAAGAACAGAATGAGTCATGTAGTCTTCTTTCCCACTTATCCTAAGAGTATTCTCCAGTGGCGCTTGGGGCTACAGCGTTTACCCCAAGATAATTCGTGGATTACAATCCTAACCTTACCCCCAAAGTTTGCCATAAAACTTTGGCATATCATCATATACATTTCTATTACATTAGCATTAGGGATAAGTTCCACTTAGAAATAACTCCAAGAATAGTTTTTATATTTTATTTTCACATTAAAAACCAATCAGATTTGCTTCAGCCTCAAAGAGCGTGTTTATGTAAAATTAAATGAATGTAGCAGCGAGCTGCACTTTTTTTTTTCTAAATGGGAAAAGGGTTAAGAATTGATGATGAAGAAAAGGCAAAATGTAAGGCACTAGCCCAGAAAAAAAGGGAAGTTGAGCTAAAGAAAGAGTGGTTGTTTTTGTCACTGTTTTGTGTTTCTTTAACGTCTGGTGGAGTCTTGAGCACATGCGTACCCAGAAGAGAAAGGAAGAGTCAAAAACAGCAGGGAGGGGAGATACTGAGGAAGCCAGATCTGAAGGGCACAAGTTGAAAGCTGAGTCTTAGAAGGGGGTAGACATTTTCCCTCTGGGATAACAGGGAGGAGGGGAAGAATAGGTTGAAGTCTGAAGAAGTCTGAAGATGGTGAAGAAGGCAAACTTAGTGGGATTATGCCTGATGGTCTCTTTTTTCTTGACAAAGCAGCTGACTAGAAAATCTCTGAAAGTGCAGTGAGACTGAAGATCATGAGAGAGAATGTTGTTAATAAATACCAGTGTCTTGTTTACTCTTTTAAAAACATCACTTTCTCTAGTGAGATAATTGAAGTCTTATCTCAAGAAACGTGGTTAAATATGACTGGAAAATTCAGACTGTAAACTTCCAGATACAGAAGAGCCTTCATTACCACAGAATTAACACCAGGCTTACATAGCTTTGTCTCGGACTCAACAAATGTTTTTGATAACACTTCGTTTAAACAACTTTGTGGTAAATTCTGGGAATAAAATTTAGACTTTATTTGGAGTAAAATATTCTGGTATTTCATATTTTACAAATCATCATCATCATCATCATCATCATCATCATCAAAGAAGCAACAGTAACAAAAAACAGGGCCTTTCCTTAGTATGGGAAACATGTTAAGCCTAGAAAATTGATGTGTCTCTGCAGCCCTTTTAGAAACTCAAACCACTGATAATCAGGTCTGGGGTGTGCTGCATGATTGCCCTGAACAAATGAGCCACAGAAGCAACCATAAAAGAAAGACGTCAGACTAGACAAACTATCATTTAAGACAGCCATATTGTATGCTAACCATCAGCTCATCCACCCCGTTCCTATGTCACTGTCTCCAGCGACTACTTAATCTAATTGAGACAAGACAAGACAGCCAGCCTAATTGATACAGAAAATGAGAGCCCTTGGATCTCATATCAAACAGCAGGCAAAATGACTCTTCCAAAGGAGAATTAGCACTGCAGGAAGGAAAGTAGGAAAGCAGTAATATCTTACTTTGGAATTCCATGATCTTGGTATGCTTAAATAAGTGTAGAAAAGTAATAAATTCATCCCAATGAATGAACAGAGTTTGTTTGCTCTTAGTGATAAAGCACAAACAGTATTGTCTCTCACATCTTTTAAATTATCAATATTTTCAGGTAAGTGTTATAGTAGTGATGAAAAGCATAATAGAAGCATAATAAATGTAAGAATACCTGCCTTTTTAGCAAGTAACTGTAAAGGACAGGTGTTTGTCAACATCAACCTTTACTGCTTCAATATACTACACTCCTACTAAAGAATTTTCTTGGAAAAGATTTATTATATGGTGATTTAAATAGTATTCACTATGCTTTGTAAATAAATTATGTAGTAACCTATGAAATAAACTGGCTTTGCAATAATCACCATAGCTACAAATGCACTGGTATGCTTATAAATTATCAGACTATTTATTATTCTTACGTCAGAAAACTCATAAAAATTTGTGTTCTCTATTCTAATGCAAAAGATACACATTTCAATAATCACATCAGTTGCATTTCACATATGTAATAAAGTAGTGGCTTCAAAAACTAGTCTAAGACTACAATTATATAAGTAAGATAAAAATGATGGAATTTAGGGATAAAAAATTAGAACTAATATATTATCTTCCTTTTAGATACAGAGGATTACTTTGAAAAATATCATGCTCTCCAGTTTAGTGGTTCTGCCCAATGGATCTCATTTTTGATGTATGTAAAAAGCCTAGGGTATCTGACATTTGGGAAAGTGTATCCTATTTGACATTTTTAAAGCTAGAAAACTATAAAGAAATACTACAAAAAGGAATTGAAGCAGAATATAAAATAACAGTTTTTAATTATGGGAAACAGTATCCATAATAATGAATAATCAAATTAACAACAATTATTATTTATTTGAATGAATCTCAAAAAAATGTGGTTGTCTGATTAAATACAGTATATGAATGTCTTCAAAATAAATTCTGGCCGTTTTGGAATTTTTTTCCAATAACCTACAAGCCCAGACTTTAAATATGTAGACTACTCAACTGTCCACTTCTTTTGTAAAATTGACACCAGTTCCACCATCTTAAAGACCCCTAACAGTTATTTACAGAATTCCTGAGACCCAGTGACACCTTTCTAGAGGAATACAGCACCTGGCTTATGATTTTCTTCCACATCCTTATTCCTCATCATCACTTCTGACAACCTCAAAATTCATACTAGGAACCCATCAGTTAACTAAAATCTAGAGTCCCACGATCTTGTTAACTGCGGCCTTCTAACTCCACCCTACTTCAGTCAGGCACCAGCAAGGTCACTCCCTGAATTTAACTATTACAGGTACTTGAAGTTTTTATTTTCTTATGCACAACACCAGTATTGATCAGGGCACCCCTCCCCTTCCCATGCCCTTCACTGCTTTCTTACTGAGTTCAATAAACTTTAAATCTTTCATAGTTTAATCTACCCATGAACTCTTCTCAACCATTATTGCCCTCTCTAACACCAAGGCTTCTGTCATGTTCTTGTGACCTACCATGTCCATGAGCAAACCCACATCATACACACTGTCCAAGCATTGCTGGAGAAAACCTGGGAGTGTTCTGGTTCACTCTAACACATTCCTGCTTGCTTCCTCTGTGCTGGGAATACCAACAATACCCTGATTCATGGCTGGGAATATTCTCCTCAACAACTCTACACCGATAGTTCCTACCTGTATACTTCAAAACCGCTGTATCTTTCCTCTATCATTCACAACAATGACTTTCTGAAGCCATCAAATATAACTGGTCTCATATCCTCTCCACACCTTCTCAATAGGACACCTGTCTCTCCACTCAGCTTCCCTCAGTTTCCATCTGCTTCAGAGGCACTTCTACCATCATTTGTCTGACTTCCAACTCTATATTTTTAACTTTGAGATCTCGCCAAAAGTCCAATACCACATTAACAACTTCTTATAATATGTCCTCATGCTTAGTACCAAGCTGTTAGGCACTCAATAGATATGTATTTATTACATGAATAAATCAATGAATCTACACACCTGGATGTCCTACTTCGAATTCAACTATAGATAAATGACATTACTGGAGAAGAAAAGATCATCAAGGAGGAAGACTGCTTTCTTCCTATAGCTATTACCTTCAGCTTCAGTGTTTGGGTGTTCCATTGATGTTTTGTCAAATGCTTTTTTTTTTTTTTTGAGATAATTGGAGCGTGAAATCAGGCTCACATATGATTACTCTAAATAAAATAAAGATAATTTGATTATACACACAGTGTTTTAAAGGGCAGTAGTTGAATGTTTATTATTCAAACACATACTCTACATGAAGTAACATACTTATAAATCACAGGGATATAGCATCACCCCCAAACCGTCCTGATTATTAGCGACCTTCTTGCTACACTCAAGTTCTTATAGCCTAAAGACTACTGTGCTTTTTGTGTTCTTCAAACGTGTAGGATCTTTATGATAGTGTAAAAAATAGTCACCTACCACATTGTTCTGTATGCTTTCCCACATACTGTTTCTATTATAGATACTATTTTAAATGTCTTAAGATCTTGTTTAAAATGTGTTTATAAATTGTAAATTCTGTTTTTCTGTTTTCTTCATCTACTTTCTCCCTCTCTCTCTCTCTCTCTCTCTCTCTCTCTAATGTGGACGGATTCCAAAAAAACCCCAGAAAGAATACCTAACAAGATCTGAGCAGAAGAAAAGAGAGGAATGGCAAATAAACATTTTCTAGTGTCGGGTTAAGAAGATATTTGATCTTTCAATGTGTCCAACAAATGGGTTTAATAATGCACATTTTAGTACAAAACGGTTCACAACAGAAATATTTGCTACTCAGCCCATTTATCCTGGGAATTACACAACATGGACCATTTTCAATAACCCTTTTCCTTATAATGATTTCCTCCTGCTCAAGCAACAGAGATGTACAAACCATGTTGGTCTAGAAATGTAGTATGTCAAGATACAAATATATATATATATATATATATATATATATATATATATATATATATATATATTAAATGTTACTGTAAGCATTTTATTTTATTTTATTTTATTTTATTTTGCTTTTTGGTATGTGGGTAGCTCCCTGGCTGGGAATCGAACCCAGGCCGCAGCGCTGACAGCGCCAAAGCCTTAAGCCACTACACCACCAGGGAACCCAAGATACAAATATATTAAAGAAAAATTAAAATACAGTAATTTTTATCACTTTGGTTGAGTGTTAAATTGTGTTTTGGAGGTACTTTGGCCTTCTTAAAGCTTTCCAATCAAAATATAAAATTGCTTTTTATTCAAAATCCATATGAACTAGACAACTGGCAAAAGCATATTTCTTTTAAAGACATCGTAAAGTACTGGTAGACAAAAACAAAAGACGAAGATATATTTTTAGGAGACCTTTTGGTTTCTCTCAATTTTGTACCTTAAAATCTTAAAGTGCCCTTTGAATTGTAAAAAAATAACATTAATATAAATTTAACTAATTTAATTTTCTATTTTAATGTCAATCTATATAGCCATATAAATAGAAACTTTTACTTACTAAGACCGTTCAATCATGTACAACCTTTCAAATATTCTGAATTGAAGCATTGATATAATGTGACCCATTTCATCATTCATTCATTTATTCAGCAAACAGTATTGGATATATACAATGTGTATGGTACAACAGTAAGAACTAGTTCCCCAAGGAGTCTTACAAGTTATAGAGAGAATTAAGCTATATTTCCATATCACTATATGATATAAAAATTCATAGGACTATCGAGATTTGTGGTAATATTTTTACCACTGTGACCATTTAGTGCTTAGAATTTTATGTTTTACAAAGCTACCAGAATGACAATCACATAAAGCACTACCCTTATTTATGGTTTTATTTTTCCAGTCTATGTGTACTCAGAATTTTTTTACCATATTTATCTAATTTTGGGGAAGCAAAAATTCAGGGAATGTTTACTTACTGAGCATGTACTGTAAGTAAGGCTCTAAGCTGGACACTAGTGATGCACACTTAAAAACGAATGTAGCAGGCCCCGGTCCCTTCACTCAAGGAGTTCCTAATCTAGGAGAAAGAGGGAAAAAAGCCCCCAACATGTTTCCACTAAATGTATCTTTCATTCCTTCTTACATTGTCACCATTACTGGAATTGAACTTTATTAGGCACCAAAGCAACCACATTATTTCATCAATGCCTCCTAGGAGCAACAAGTAATACAATGGGCTATGGTCAATTTCTTGGTTAGCCCACGATTGCTACAAGTCAGTGTTTTTTAAAGCACTGGACGCTTCTGGTATAACCTACACAGGGATTAAAAGTGCTCAGCAGTACCAATCTTTGATAATGGGCCTCTGATCGCTAAAGCAGAGGCTGCTCAAAGGAGTAAAATTCAACCCAGAAGTGTGAGCTGTGAAAGATTTGCTTCAGAGGAACTCTTCCCGGTGACATGACAGGTCCTTTTCCTCCAGAACTCTTATTTAATGAATGAAAGCAGAATGAAGAAGCAGAAGAATGAAGGAGAGTACAGAGAGAACGAATGCAGAACCGACTGCAGTGTATAAGAGAGGAAGTATAGAAGAAAGTAAGGAAAGGCAGAATTTATGTGAAGGACAACAGAAGGGGAGGGGAGGGAGGGGGGAGGGACTGAGAAAGTAAGCCTGGGTCCATAACAGTAGTAGCAAGGGCTCCCAGGGTGTAGTGGCTGTACTGATTGGACACAGAGTTTTGTGCAGTAAATCCTGGGTCAGGTGCCCAGTAACAAGGAGAATAAAACCCTAAGAAGTGACAGCTGTTTTATCAGGAGGAATATTAGCAATAATCATAGTGAACATGCTCTTTCTATGTGCCAATCTGTAAGTGCTTTGCATAGATTAACTCATTCCATCTTTGGGATGCCCCTAGAAGAAGAGTCTTTGTCCAGATAGAGGAACAGAGACTCAGAGAAGTTACATAACTGTCTTAAGCTAACAAGAGGCAGGGTCTGGATTTGAATGGAACCAACACAGCCTGGCTCCAGTGCTCCTACTCGTAGGCACTATGCTACCCCTCACGGATTCTCACCAGGCACGCAAGAACCGGAAATAATACGATTGGTAGGAAAGAAGCGTGATGGATTAAAACATGAATCTGGCCACTTCTGGTTTCCACAAACTACTCCCCATTCTTTATATGAGGAGAGACAATTATTTTAAATAAAACTCACACTGGTTATACACATTCCAGTGTAAAAGATAATTTCAATTAATTTAATATACTGATTTTATAATCTTAGTCACTTTTAGAAGTAATTTTATCTATGGTTTGTAAATCAAGTTATCTTTAAGTGTGACCTTTGTAAACAATCCCAGCTGAAGCTCCCTAGCTGGTTGGATGTAAAATACCTAAATTTATATAGTTTATAAAATACCTAAAATGATACACTAAGTATATAGATTAATATAGAAAGTTATTCTTAATTAATAAACTGTCACCCAGCCAAGGACTCTCTAGTTATAAGCCTGGGTAATAGGAGAGCTCATTTATTCATTCATTCAACAAATATTTATTCAGTACCCACTATGTGCCAAGTGATTATTTTAGTGATACAAGACAACATAAAACAAAGGTCCTGATCATCTGGAGATTTCATTCTGGAGGTGAGGTGGAGGCTGACACTAAACGAATAAATAAATAAACCTATAATGTGTCATATGGTGATGAGTGCTAAGAAGGAAAAATAAAGTGAATTAAGATAGAGACTGGAACGGTGCATTGTGCAAGGTAGAGAACTTTCCCCTCATGACTTTTGAGTGAGACCTGAAGGAAATGAGGAAGGCAGCCATACAGATGAGTGGGTGAAGGGCATTTGAGCCAGTAGGAACAGCACGTGCAAAGGCTCAGAGGCGTGATGTGCTTGGTGGGCTTGAGGAACAGCGAAGAGGCTAGTGTGGCTGCAGCGAAGGAAGCAAGAGGGAGAGTGGTGAGAAGAATCAGAGTAGTGGTGAAGTAGGACAAACTAAGTAAAGTCCTGTAAACCACAGAAGGGAAATGGGATGACATTGGAGAGTCTTGACTGGAGAGTAGCGATGTCATCTGACTTCAGGTTTAAAAAGATCACTTTGCTGTGTGGAGAAGGTAGAGGAGCTAGGATAGAAGCAGGGAAACAAGTTAGGAGGCTATTGTAATAGACCAGGCAACAGATGAAGATGGCCGCAGTAGTGGCCGTGGTGTGATTGCAGGATTGGCAGGATTTGTTGATGGAGTGCATCTAGGGTATGAAAAAGAGACAGGAGTCAAACTTAGTTGCTAGATTTTGGACTAAGCAACCAGAAGAATGTAATTTGTTTGTTTGTTTGATTTTGTTTCTGTTTTTTATTTTGTTTGGTTTTGTTTTTTACTAAGATAGACAATACTGTGAGAGAAGCAAGTTTAGGAAGAAAATGAAGAGTTCAGTTTTGGATGTGTTAAATTTAAGATGCTCGTTAGACATTTACAAGAAATATCATGTAGGCAGTTAGATATGTATGTCTGGAATTCAAAAAGGGTATCCAAGTGGAGATACAAATTTTTAGTATCAGTATGCATGTCATATTTAAAGTCATGGTAGTAGATGAGGTTACTACAAGGAGTGTGAATGTCAAGAGAAGGCAGATGAGGACTATTCCTTAGAACACTGTTACTGATTCAATGTTTGCATCCACCTCAAGTGCGTATTTTGAAACCCTAATCCCCAATGCCATGGTATTTGGAGATGGGGGTCTTGGAGAGCTAATTAGATCACAAAGATGAAGCCCTCATGGGATTAGTGCCCTTATAAAAAGAGAAATGAGAGAACTTGCTTCTCTCTCTGCTCTGTGCTATGTGAGGATGTAAGCAGAAAATGACTGTCTGTAAACCAAGAACAGGGTCTTCACCAAGAATATGACTATGAGGGTTACCCTGATCTTGGACTTTCCAGACTCTGAAACTCTGAGAAATAAATGTGTGTGTTGTTTAAGTTCCCCAATTTATGGCATTTTTGTTATAGCAGCCAGAGTTGGCTGGCACACACCATCCGAGAGGTTGGAGAGAAGAAAAGTAACCAACAAGGGGAGTGAACAGGAGTTGCTGTGAGAAAGGAAAATCATCAAGAGGGTAGAGTCCCGGAGATAGTGAAGAAAGCAGTTCAAGAGAGGCAAGCAATGAAGTGTGTGGAATTAGTCCCTTGATTTCTTCTATTTTCTCAGTGAAATAAAATGCAAAGGCAATCTGACAACGAGGATGAGAAGATAATGCTGGAGATTTGAGAAGACAGGAAAAGATAAGAAATAATCTTCTGCAAAGCAGCACAGAGAATTGACCAGGGAAATATCATAGTACTACTTAGAGGCAGTGGGCTGTTCAAAAAGCTATGTGTTAGCAAACACACAGGCAGGAGCAGGGTTGGGTGGGGTGGCTCTGAGATGCAAAATTCAATGTCAAACTTGTTCAGCTGCAGTGTCAGAAAGATTTGCAGAGGTCAGGGAGATGGCACTAACAGAGTTAAGACAAATTTGGTAGGAACATCAGCCTCTAATATCTGGTCAAGATGAAAGACCAGGGAACAGGGTTGGATTAGGCACAATATTTCCCAGGATGGCCTAAAACAAATAGAATCAAGGAACACCCTACAACTGACTGTTGGTTGAGTAGAGAAGAAGAGGCCAGAAATTTAGAGTTATGAAATCAACTGGTGGAAAAATTAAGAACAGGTAGGAAAAAGGACAATGAAAAAGGTCGGGCTTGTGGTTAGGTTTGAGACAGTGAATACTACAAGGATGATGGAAATTGATTTTTATGTGCATACCACAAGGGAAGATGTGATAGTTTGTAAGGGAATAAACAAGCTTGCAGAAGAACAATTCAGCTGCTAATTGTTCAGCCTTGGAAGGTATCTCCAAATGTGGGGCAGGACCAAGAGGAACAAAGCTGGCAGTGCAAGACCAAAAACCAACCAACCAAACAAACAAAAAACATCAAATCAAGAAGTGGCAGAAGTCATGTGTCATGACAGCTAAGAGAGGAGATGATTATAAGAAAAGACTGAAAACCAGAGTTAGAAATGCAGAGCTTAACAACTAAGAAAAAAACCACAGCTGATGGCATCAATGATGTGGGAAATAACAGTTTCATGGAAGCAATCGAAGGAGCAAAACTCTCTTGAAGTTGGAAGTCTGAACTGTGAAGTGAATGCCTACCTCTGGAATGTCTATCACAGACATTACATTAGGGAAGCAGGAACCAATACATAATTTGTAGGGCCCAATTCAAAATGAAAATGGGGGCCTTTTACAAAAATTACTAAGACAGTAGCTGCACAGCATTAGAACAAGCACAAGGCCCTTCTGTGCAACCCATGAAACTGCCCCTAAAGATAAGAAGGAAGAAAAGCAGAACGTCATTTGAAAACAACAGTGGGTTTCTCTAGAATGGTAGATCTGGGCATATTTTAAGGCAGAAAATGAAAAGTTCTCCACTCCATATAACCACTGGATATTTTCATTTGACTGTCATCACCAATTCAGAAGTGAACTTCCTAAATCTTCACAAAGACACCTTCTTTTACCATCTTTCTTTTATCTATTATGAACTCTATTATTATTATTATTATTATTATTATTGTTATTTTACTACCTCGGACCCAAAACCTGGTTACAAGTTTGGTCCTATGCCTCACTTTTATTGTCTATAAAATGGAGGTAATTAAGAAGTTTAAATAGGTGAAAAAGTGCTCAGAGCAGGCTATATGAGTATATATGACTGTCCAGAAAGAATCCAGCCATAAATGCCTCTATTTTTCATATTACATGGCAGGATACTTTCTGGACAGCCCTTGTACATATATATGTTAATTTTTCCCATTATTCTGTGTATCTTTTTATTAACCAAATCCTGTCAAATGCTTCCTTTGAATTCTTTATTGTAGCCCTTCTTTCTTTCCTTTCTTTAAATTCTTAGATTATCATCCCGGGTCTTTCTACCACTCTCAAGAACCTACAAACTGGCCTTCCCTCCTCCAGCCTCTTGGGGCTACTGTTACCCTAATCATCTTCCTTGCTCATGACTTTTGTCCGATCAATGCTCCAAGAATGACTTTTTCTGCTCAGATCTTAAATCAGTTTTATGTTTTGCCTAATAATCAAGTTTAAACTTCCCTGCCTGGATTTCATGGCTCTTCCTGTCCAACCACGAACTCAGGTGAGTCAGATCAACTCAGCTTCTCGAGCTTTCCATGAACATTCTATGTGTTCCTGTCAAGAGAGGCCATGATGTATTGGAACAACTAAAATGGAGACCTTCACCTACCCTGCCTAAGAGCTCATGGGATCCAGCACAGGGAGGAAATAAGTGAGCAAGATAAGGCCTAAGAGAGAGCCAGGTCACTGCTCAAAAGGAAAATCATCCAATGGCATCCATGCTTTTTATGATATCATATCTTTCATTCAACCAACACTTCTTGTTCATTGACTCTGGGCCAGAACTTAAATGATGTAGAAATACGAGTGCTACAGACCCCACTTTGAAAGATTCCATCATACTTTTGGGGACATCAGGAGATAGTGGAAAACAGAAATCCAGGAACTGTGTGGTCATTGGTAGGAATAAGAAGGCTGGCAAGAAAGATGAGGAAAATGGCTGACAATGAAGCATTTGAGTATCAAAGGACAAGAACTGTGAAAATACCCCTGGGAAGTAAAAAACAAAGGGAATATAGAGTTTCCCCTTCAGGGTTCTAGGGAGAGATTATGGGATAGGAAATGCAATGTCCTCTAATCAGGGTTCCCCGGCGCTCGGGCCATGGACTGCTACCAGTCCATGGTCTGTTAGGAACTGGGCTGCACAGCAAGAGGTAAGCAGCAGGCAAGCAAGCAAGGCTTTATCTGTATTTAGAGGCTCCCCATCACTCACATTACCACATGAGCTCTGCCTCCTATCAGATCAGCAATGGCATTAGATTCTCCTAGGAGCACGAACCCTATAGTGAACTGCATATGCAAGGGATCTAGGTTGCGCACTCCTTATGAGAATCTGATGCGTAATGATCTGAGGTGGAGCTGAGGCAGTGATGCTAGTGCTGGGGAGCAGCTGCAAATACAGATTAACATTAGCTGAGAGGTTTGACTGCACAGAGTTTATAGTAAATCAATTGCTTGCAGACTCATACCAAAACTCTTATCAGTTATGGTGATGGAAAGAGAAAAAAACAAAATTAAAAAAACTCTATCAGTGAGTGGCAAGTGACAATTAAGCTGCATCTGGTGGCAGGCTTTAGAGGGGCAAATGAGTTGTATAACTATTTCACTATATATTATAACGTAGTAATAATAATAATAGAAATAAAGTGCACAATAAAAATAATATGCTTGAATCAACTTGAAACCTCCCTCCCCTCCACCACTGTCCATAGAAAAATTGTTTTCCGTGAAACTGGTTCCTGATGCCAAAAAGATTGGGGACCACTGATCTAAGGACAAGGAAACCTGTTATGCCCAAAAGACTGGGTCATAGGGTAGAGAAGAGACTGATATGATGACAAACAAGTTGACATTCAGCACTCCAAGCAAGAGAAGTGGCAGGTAACCAGTGACTGTGGAAGTGTGGTCAGTGGAGGAGCTCTTGTGGGAAGGTAGCAGCAGAGTATAGGGCTTTTAAGACAAATGCCAGCAATTATGGGTACAGATTTAAGGGGCAGAATGGGTGGTCCTAGGGTCACACCCAAGCAGTGGAGAAAGGAACAAGAGAGTCACTTGGAATGAAAAGAGTGAGAAAGATAATGAAGGACAGGCTAAGGAGATCAAGCAATTCTGGGATAAGTTCTGGACAGGAAAAAGAGGTCTCAAATGAGACAACCCACCCTTTCCTCCATTCCTCACATGCCCCGAGACAGCTATGGTTTTGTCAAGGTCTTAGATTATTTTAGGTGTTGTCTGTTTTGCAGTTGCTTCTCCTGCAATGGGTGGTTAAAAAGACGGACATGTCAGCTAAAGGATTAGCTGTCCCCTTGAAAAAGAAAGAATGGGAAATGTGATTTCAAGAAAGAGATAATTGATTGTGTACTAATATTTATTAGTGTCTGCTAAATGCAAAATGCACCTAGTAGGCACTTATTTTATTCTCACACCAACCCATTGTGGCTGATAATAGTATTCCCTACTTTATGGGTGAGGGAAACAGGATCTGGAAGTTTAAGAACCCAGTCCAAGGTCCCATGGTGGAACCAAGTTTATAATCCAGAACTGCATGGCTCCAACTGCCTAAATGTACTTCCTGGAACACCTAGGGAGGACCTGAAAACCGTGCACTTGGGCTGATGTGGTAAAGTCAGAACACAGAAGCAATAGCCTATTTCACTCCACTCATGTTAATAACAGCTTTAGATGAGCAGCTCTCAGGACTTCTGACACTGCTGGAGCCCTTCAGATTCACAGCATACTGCCTTTGACCCTCCCGTCATTTCCCATTGCGTCCCAGGAAGCTGGCTCCCACGTGATGTTCGCAATGGTTTATAGATATGTCACATCTTCCAAAGTTATATTAATACTTCATGATATCTTTGAAGAATTTCTGTGATCACCCAAAATTTCTAATCTTGAGTATCTTGGTTCTATGTGCCCTATTGTAATTTAATTATCATATTTTATTAATGAGGGTTGATTGATTTAAGTTGTCATAGTTTCAGCGAAAAAATGAAAATCTGGCTCCTCTCTTCCTATAATGAAATACTAGTAAATTTCCCCAGTATTTTTCTACAAGTCTTCATTTCTGTTCAGTCTTGAAAATCCGAACAGTTAAGTTAGAGGAAACCCCTATATAATTCACATTTGAAATCCAGACCCCTCTCTGGGTTGCTGACATCAGAGTCTCATCCTCTGGCACTACTCTTGTTTAGGAGACTTAGGAAAATGAATGCATAATGATGGTGCCAGGCATAGCATGCTGGCCTGGACTACAGCATTTTCAAGCTGCCGTACCTGCATAAATCATCCAGTGCAATAATCTCTTTCACTGGCAAGGACCTTAAGGCCCAGGGGCTTAAATGTGTTGCCCAAGGGCACACAGGTAGTTCGTGGCCAACTTCAGGTTGAATTTCAGATCCACTGACACATAGAACAGCAACTTCCATTACACTCGCCTATCTTCTTTCACTGAAGTAAAACGTTTTGTTGCCTTTCTCCAAACCATTTTCATAACATCTTTTTGAATGATTAGCAAATCCATTTAAAAGGCATAGACACTGAAGATCATAAAAATTAAATGACTGGTCTCTGAGTGTACAATGAACACTACTGAGAGAGGAAGAACTAGGAACAAAACAGAAGGCTCCAGACTTAAAAATTAAGGATTCTGTCTCTTAGATTATACTCATATCGATATATTGGCAAATAAAATTAGCAATCTTTCCAGGTTCTGGGCTATCTAGTTTCTAATTTACCTCAGAGTTTAGCATTTGCTCTTTTTAAAGAAAAATCGTTTAATTGAAATTTTCAAGGGTAGGAAATGAAGGAAATTATCTAAATACATTTTCTTTCAGATAAGATTGAAGAATTTATCTTTCTGACAAATTTAGAAATTCATTTAAACACATTTTCTTTTACACAAAAATGTTTTAAATAACTAATATCTGCAACACAAGAGAAAAACCTAACAAATTCACACAAAGTAGCAGGATGACCTGGTTTGTTTGGTTGTTTTTCTGTGTAAGCAAAGTGAAATACTGTCCTCAACTTTTCAAAGTTATTCTAGTTCTGTCCCACTATTCCAGCCTATTCTGTGCCTGCTTGACTCAGTAACACTCAGGGGGAGAGACCAGAACCTCTGCGGCACTCATTGGCCACCTACTATGGCCACATGGAGCATTGTCAAAGGGAACGAGGCATTGTAGATGCACTTGGGGAGCTAAGGGTAGTGGATAGCAGGGTATCAAGGTTCTAGGAAGGTAGAAAGCAGGTGCCCTTAAGGAGCTAGAGCAAAGAAGAATGCGTTCAGCTGAGGGAATCTTCTGGGTTTTAAGGAGGAGCTGGGCCTTGAAATGATGATTGGATTTAGAGAATAGGGCTGAAAGGAAAGGGAACTGATGTACTGACATCAGCACGCTGATCCTTAAACTTTGCTGGGATTATAGTAAACATTATTTTAATATATCCCCCTTAAGAAAATTGAAAGAAGTACTCCCAAAGAAGACAGACTAAAAGATATGAAGCCAATTTTCCCATTGACAAACGTTTATGGGACATAAAATACTTGTCAGTGACTCTGCTAGATGTTGGGCAAAAGAAGCTATGAGTAACTTTGAACAAATTTATAGCAGGGTTTAAAATTTGGATCCTCTCTTCGATTTATGGTAAAATGTTGGATCCACATAGCTATGCTATTATATATTTTCTTCTAGGCATTTAAAGAATTCTACAAAGAATTCCATTATATATTATTTTCAAGGAAAATCCATAATGAGGCAACATAAAATAGTTACAGGTATATGGATACATACATTATACAATCGCATTCCATAAGACAGATTTCATTGCATAACAGGATAGACATAGAATGCTGTTCATTCTGAAAGAATCAAGTTGCCTGGGTATGTCATACTTAGAGCACCAAGAAACATCTCATGGCCCCAGATCATTAACATGTGATTTCTTTACTTGTAACTGCTGCCAGCCCATTCATAGAAGTTTCTCCCAGGGGGCTTTCTTTGTCCTGCCTCCTGTCTTCAGATCCCACTCCATCATCATTTACCTGCACTGTGTTGTACCTTTACTGCTTCATCTCAATGGTCTATCTAAAACATGTACCCATCTTTCTAATTCAACCAAAAGCAGCTATGGCAACACAATTGTTAGGCCATGTGTGCAGTTGAGATCCAAGTACATATTTAATTATCTTAGAAAAGGAATGTTAGAAGTCAGTAAAAATTACAGGATGCTCCAAATGGAGAGAAAAATGTAGGTATTTCCATGTGATTATCACCGACTTTTACAAGTGTATTTCCATACTTACTTTTCTGATTACTCAGAATTCTAATACAGATAGATAATGAAAGGATCTTAAGAACACATTTCAAACATGTCACGATATGTCAAGAACATTCAGATATTCACACACACATACACAAACACACAAAAGAAAACTGAAGAGTGTCTATCAAAAGGGAAAAAAATAGAAAAGATGATGACAATTACACAAATATGAACATAGTACTGACATGTTGCCCAAGGATAATTATAGAGCAGTAGAATCCATAAAAACGAAATGTGCCAAAAGGTAATAATGTCTGTTTTTTTCTCCTTACATTTTATAATATACTACCCTATTTTTTTTTTCCTCACAGCAAATATCAAAATCTTTTCAAGTTTCACTGCTCAAATGCAAAAACAAAAAGAGAAAAACCTAGGTCATTTCCAAATTGAAGGGAAGTAATTTATTTAGAAGATTGAACTTTAAAAATCATTTCAAGTTCATAATTTTACAATTGAAAAAGATGGTTGTACAAGTAATTTTCCCAAGGATATTAGCAAATTTTCAATGTTATATTTTAAGACAAAACCCAAGGAAACACTTAGGAAATGCCTGCGGGAAAACGTGCATTAAAATGCACTGCATTATATTATACTATTTCTGTTAAAATTATAGTTTTTCATGGTAATTGCTCAACAAAGATAACATTTATATACACATATAAATCAAGTTTAAAACAAGGGTAACTGATTTCACAGTTATTAAACCAGAAAAGGTTTATCAAAACAATAAACAGGAGAGCTATATAGACAAAAAGCATGCATGTCCATGGAACTTCGATTAAAATTACTGTGTAACAGATTAGGCAAAATGTCATTTCTGAGTTTCTGGAAGATGTATTTTATAAATTCAAATAGCTAATGTAAATTAGAAATCACTTAGAATTAGATGTACATTATATAATTACCAATTGTAAATAAATTACTCATCTTTTAAACAAAGTTATAAATTATAGACCGGGATTAAAAAGATTTTTTTTATTTTAGTGAAAACAAAAATTTACAGATATTTGATGTAAAATATTTGTACATGGAATAAATATATCTCTTCAGTGACACTAATAAAACTTACAGTGTAAGCTACAAAATCATATTTGGAGATAAATGTGTAAGTTCTAATTTTTAAAAAGCTGTAAGATGATTTGCAACTTTAGCATATCTGATATGTTGTGTGAAAATACTGGTATAAATCATTATTTATTCTTAAATGCTATGTTTTCATTCATTGAAGATTCCTAAACAAAAGAGTCGGAATTTGGTTCACAGTTTACAAACTTTGCACAAATTTTGTTTTGATAACCTGTTACCCACAGAGGAACTTATCCATAAACAAAAACAATCTGGTATTTGCTAATTTTATAAAATCCATTGTTAAAACTTCCTGGTCTGAAGCTTTAAGCAACCAGATGTTAATGTGAACCATAACTAGGGAGAGTGAACAATAAATTAACAATATCAGAGAAAGCAGATGATATGAAGAGAGTTAACACTGAGCATTAACATATATAACTTAAGTTTCACTGTTTTCTACATTGCCCAAGTGATCTAGTAGCCTACATTATGGAATTTCTAACCCACCTATGGTTGTTGTCAAATTAAGTAATTAAAAATGCAGTGCAGTGTTGGAAAGACATTTTTCTGTCAATTTAAAAGATATTTACAGATGAATACTTTTTAAACAAATTATTTACTCAAATAAATTCTTACGATCATTTGCTGGTTCCTCTGACTATTGATTGACAATTATTTCTGAATTACATAAATGTGTTAATTACCAGCAAGTAAATCTTGTTTTAAAAAATATTGGTAAGTGTGAGCAATTATCACAATGGAGGATTCTCATTTGTGTCTCTGGTTTAAAGTCTAATTCGTGATTTGTAGTGATTCAATGTTTTATACAAATACAAAATCCAATAATTTTCTTTCTTAAGTCTAGAAGATATATGAGATTATAGATATATTTACAAGTACAAATTTTGTTCAGAAATTGGATTTTATTTTAGAAGATATGCTCCTAACACAAATGTATTTTATGAATTACATTAAGCATAAAGAAACAGTTATAAAACAATTATTCACTTTTATTATTTAAGAAAAAATTATTATAATGCATTGTAAAATATTTGCTAATGGAAATGAAACAATTTTTATTTACTTAACCTATTACTTCACACTGTAGTATAAAATCAATTTTATAAAGGCAAAATTTTGATCTAGTGTGAAATTAGCAACATAGCTTAATTGAAAAAGTCAAAAGATTTATAGAGGTACTATTTCCAATTCAAACAGCATTTTGCTAGGTTTTAATTTTTCCACAGAGCACTGAAATAAATAATTTTTTTTAGCTTTGGTTTAAAGATATTTAAATGGTTTCAAGTATTCTACAGATGAAGATTTTTGGACAACACTGTATTCTTTCCAAAAAACAGTTCATTTTAAATTCTGTTTTACTCAATGGTTAAAAACTCTTGGAGACGTTTTTCCCCCTCCAAAATCTCATTTTTTACCTGAAATAATTGTATTCAGGTTTTCTCAGCAGGTAAAGTATACATTCCTACAAGGTTTCAAATTTCAGAATTCCAATAATGCATTTAAACTGAGCACCCACTGACTTACTTTCCCTTCTCTTTGTGTGCGTCTGTGTATCTATTATCTTGCTGTTGTTATTTACATTGAATTTTAGGCTTTTTAGCTCCCCAGAAATACCTTCGTGAACACTCAACAGTTGCTAACCACTTAATAATCGTGAACCGGCCAGCCCCTTCAAGTAGATCGTTAACCACAAGAGTGCCTGACCATTTCCAAATCATGTCCACTGTCCAAAAGGAAAAGATAGGGCTTTGTGAGGCCGAAAGGAAGCGAAGGAAAACAAAACAAATGTAGTTCATGTTGAAAATGAAAAGTGCTTGGACAGATTGGTATTTTCTTTTCTGCAAGGCATCCTGCCAAACTTTTTTTTTTTTTTTTTTTTTATGAGGAAGAGTTATTTTTTTGGTCTGATTTTTCAGTTTCTTGGAAAGTGTGGGTATTTACCATCCCCACCGGCCCCTCATAATTATTGTTGGTTCTTTTGTGTTTTTCCCAGCCGTTCACTTCGCAGACTGCTGATACCCCCGCTTCACGCTGTCAAAACCCCAACTCTGGGCGACCCTGGGTTTGGAAACTCCGCCGACTCCCGACGACTCATCCCACTCTCTCACTCACGCCTCTTACTTTAGTCACAAGAACCCCCACTCCATTCTCAGTGAAAGCCGGAAATTTTCATTTAACTCCCCCCTCCCTTACTCGCCCCCCAGTTGGAGCCGAGAGGTGGAAGGCTCAGAGCACAGCCGGGTCTCGGCCGCCTCCCCTCTCTCCGGAAGGCTTTAATTTGCACACTTGCTTGCTACTGCTCCGCGAGTCCCCAGCCCCGCCACCGGGTGGGTCTCGGGTTGAGTTGGTCTCCCGGGCCTCCGCCTCCGCCCCTGCTGCCTCCCCAGCTCGGGCCCCGAGCCCGGGCCAGAGCCCCGCGGCCCTGGTCCGCCCCCATCGAGCCGCGCGGGCGGCGCCCTCCGCGGTCCCTCCGCCCTCCGTCGCTGTGCCCACCCCCTTGCAGAAGAGAGTGCTGGTGACTCCTTCCTCCGAGCGGGGTTACCTGCTCCGCGAGGCGGTGGACACGTGCGGACGTCACACTGACACTCGCAGCCTTCTCCGGAGGCCAGACCCCTCAGGTGAGGAGCTGTGCTCTCGGGAGGGTGGGCTGCAGGGTGGGGGGTCCCTGGGGAGATTGGGGAGCTTGGCTAGAGTCGGAAACTAGGGTGTGGGTGTGGGTGACGGTTGCGGGGTTTGTTCTCGGAATCCGCTTTCGTTAACCCCTTAGGAACCGAGGCGGGGTAGTTACAGGGGCCAGTGTGGGGGAGCGAAAGAAGTCTCTCCTAATCCGGCAAGAGGAGAACATCCCACACTAGGGACACCCCCAACACTGAGATCCTGCGCCTGCTCCCTCATAGCCGTGCGCACAAACACCCACACAAACACTCCTTATCCAGTTTCTTCAAACGGATTTTAAACTCCACTCGAACACTCACACAGTAATCCACATTGAAGGTTGAAAATGTGGGGACTTCATTTTCATGTCCGGGAGAATATGTTTCCATGCCTCATAGTGGTTTCCCCAAGAGAGCGCCCTCTCCAGCTTGCTGAGGTGTGGGTGTGGGTGTGGGCTCCACTTTCCCACCATGAGATAAATGTTAACGCAGGCTTCTTACTGGCAACCCGCGCGGGCGTGTTATGCACACTTAGGTGAGTGCACTAACTTGGAGCCCCGTAATGACTCACGTTTGCTTTAGTTTCCCAGTTTACGTTTATAATTTAAAATACCGGAGTTAAAACACACTCCTCAGTGAGCAGCTCCCGCCCCGCAGCGCGCCGGTCAGTGTGCACGTGGGCGCATCTACGTGTGCGCACACGCGGGAGCCGTGGTCCCCTGTGCGGCCTCTTGTCGCTGCGCTAGTGGCGACCTTTGCGGTGCTTGGCAGGCTTCGGGAGAGGCACATGAAGGATTTCATTGAGTGTGAAGACAGAGAGCAGAGACAGAAAGCAGAAGGAGGCGGCTGCAGCCTTTGTAGTCGCAGAGGAATGCGGAAATGTTGAAGCACTATGTCAAACTTTTTTTGAAATGGGGTCAAGTCACATTCAGCCAGCGTGGGAAAGCAACAACAACAACGAAAAAAAAAAAGTGGAGGAGGGGGAGAGGCACTGCTGCTTGCGTTTCTCTACGCCAAAGCCGAAGGTCCGGGGAGCGAGGGAGGAGAGCCAGGGCTGGCGGTGCGGGGCTGGGCGGGGGCAGCGGGCGCAGTTCCCTGCGGGGGTGGGACGTCCGCGACGCTTCCTTCGCTGCGGAGCCTCGGGCTGGAGGGGCGGGGAGTGGGGCACGCGGGAGGGGGCTGCGCTACAGCCGGCGGCTCCTCCGCTACCTGTGTGGCCCTCCGCTTGGCTCAGACCCCCGGGCAGGCTCTGGGGGCTCATTCTTCGGCTCTCCCTGGATTCACCTTCACCTTTTAAGGAAAGTTTTGAATGGAGTGAGTGTGAGGGTCTCCGTCCTCTCTGCGGACCCGTCTACCCTTACACTGTGAGGGTAGCGCCATTTGTTTCTTAATTCCTGGAAGAAGGCGAGCGGACCAACGGTTGCGGGGCAGGTAATTCCGAAGTGCCCCGGGAATTCCGGACACGCGGCCGGCGTGGCGAACGTCCCGCCGAGGCCGCGGCGGCCGTGGGTTGAAGGATTCCTGGGTCCTGGATTGCAAATGAATGGGAAGAGAAGGTGACCTCCAACCCCGCACTTTGTTCTGAGAAGGGCTGGGGGTGGGTAGAGGGGAGTGACTGGCTGCAAACGGCACCAGGCCTTAAGCCGTAAAGGGGAATGGGAAGCCTCTATCTGCTACCTACAGCGGAGGTGATCCTGGGAGTAGGGAAAGGTTCGCGAATCCCGGCCTGGAGGGCGCAGCCCCTTCTCTCTCACCCGGGGAGGCTCGGCATTTACTCCCCCACCTCCACCCTTTTTCAAGAGGAGGTTGAGTTCTGCTCAGGTTGAAATCGGTTGAAAATACCAGGGAGAATCACGGTTCTGTTACCTTCCTACCCAAGTTATTCTTTTAAGAGACGAAAAGCTAAAATGTGGAGAACACCCCTTTCTCCCACCTTTAGGGTCCTGTGGGAGACTTCCCCCCAACCAATCAACCACCTCCGAGTAGCGGGAACCCTAGCTCTTCCCAACCTGATGGGTTTCCACCAGGGAGGTCCTCAGAGTCGGAGGAAGAATTCCGTTTCCAACCCAGACTCCTTTACCACCCCCCCCAAAAGACCATTTGTGTGTGCAAGTCGTTTTTAAATGTCTCCTCATAGAAAAACTGAAAGTAGAAAGGAAGCAATTTCCGAGCAGATGTCTGACCACCCCTTCTCACACACTCCCAGCATCGGGTTACAGGGTCCTGGGAGCCCCCACCCACATTCTGCGGCCCCACACGGGTGGACTCACAGTCCTTGCACAGCAGCTTATACGCGACCCCTGAACGCCCCTCGGCCACACCGGAGCCCCTCTCCTGGCGCGTTGAGGCCCGGGGATGCAGAGAGGGTAGCATCGCTACACAATGATATAGGGATAAATTTAAGCCGTGACATTGACGTGCCCGGCGCCTCCCCTCCCCCGCGCTCCCGGCACACTCTGGGCTGGTCGGCACGCCCCCTCCCGTTCCACTGCGTCCCGCGCCGCGCGCTCATCCCCGAGGGGCCCCTGCAACCTCTCCGCGCGAAGACGGCTCCAGCCCTGCAGGGAAAGAAAAGTAACTTAGCTTTTCTCGGAGGAACCAGGAAGGATTAAGCGGCCTGGGAGAGGGCAGGAGTGCGCGGAGGGTAGCGACAGTGGTTTCGTGCAGGAGGAGGGGAGTGTGCAGGGACCCCGAGGAAGGCATCTAGGATGTCTGATTGCAATTTCTTCTTGTCCTCCCGTCTCCTTTTTTTAGGTCGAATGATTGTGGACTGAGACGCGCTCGGGCAGAGACTATGTAATCGCCTCGGTGTCTGTGCAGAGGTCTGCGCTGCGGCGAGGGAAGAGGAGGGATCGGCTCGCTCTTCGGCGACTCGGCAGGCGGAGTTTCGCGGCAGCACCAGGGTTGCGCCCGCCCGCGGGGAGGTCGTTCCATCCAGCCCCGGCGGCCGCGAGAGCCTGAGCGCCGGAGCGCGGTAAATCGGCGCGGTGAGGGAGAGCAAGACCGAGCCTTTGGGCTCCAGGGAGCGGCAGGGGAGTCCGGGACAGGCGATCGGTGGCCGCGAGCGGACAGAGCGCGCCCCCCCCTGCTCTCCCTAGCGGCGCCGCGCCGGGCGGCGTCCGGGCGGTATGGAGAAGGACGGCCTGAGCCGCGCCGACCAGCAGTACGAGTGCGTGGCGGAGATCGGGGAGGGTGCCTATGGAAAGGTGTTCAAGGCCCGGGACCTGAAGAACGGAGGCCGTTTCGTGGCGCTGAAGCGCGTGCGGGTGCAGACGGGCGAGGAAGGCATGCCTCTCTCCACCATCCGCGAGGTGGCGGTGCTGAGGCACCTGGAGACCTTCGAGCACCCCAACGTAGTCAGGTGAGCCGGGAGCCGTGCGGGAGCCGTCGGGGGCCACGCGCAAGGGGAGGGCCTGTCCGGGGACCCATGGGCCCAGGAAGTTGCCGGACAGAAGGGCAGCTGACAGGGGAGGCGCGACCCGTTGATCTTACAGAGTGAAAGTTTTGTCGACAGAGCCACAAGCCGGAGCCGGTGACCTTGCCAGACAGCAGTCGAAAAGCCAAGTCAAAATGTGACCTGCGCAGGCTTCCCTCCCTGGCGACACTGAGAGGGGGTCTGAGAAGTTGGGTGTCTTTCAGTGACAGAACAAGCCAACCTGAGACTCCCTGCCAGCCCCCGCAAATTTTTCCTGGCGGTTGGGGAATTTTTGAGAGACTGAGAATAAGGGAGAGGTAGCAGGATGCCGTGATAATTAGAAAGAGGAGAACTATATTGGTGGAGCTTGATATAAATAAGTTTTTTAAAAATGCAGAAACTTAAGAATATTTTTGCCGACAAGTTTCTCTTTATTAAAGTTGCATAATGATAAGCAGGATTCCTGATAGTCCAAGGACTTCAGTACTAATGCCCATTTTCCAATAGTGTTGTTTTAAAAATTTATTCAAAAAATATTGCCTATCTGTATTACTTTATGTCTCTGAGCCAACATCGTCCTTGTACTACTTCTCCAAAGGGTTAGATGTGAGTCCAAGATATGGAATCTTCAGATTCTAATTGCTCTACCCTTGCTGTTCCTGGAGGGTTGTGCAAGTGGATAGAGAGGAGCAGTTGTTAAAGTTGGTCCTATGTGGTAACCAGTGTTAAAGTGTGTGTGTGACTTAGGGTAATGGTGTTTTCTTAGTGATCCTGGAATTTCCCCATTGTGTGGTGTGTGCTTTTTATTTTCTAAACAGATGCATAGTTTTAAGTTGGAAAGGAATGCACAGAAACTTATACTAATTAGGGTGTGATTTTACCTTTCTCAACTCCTAAGATAATGTGTTGGAAAAAGGAGGTCTTGGGGTCTTCTTGTCTTCTCATCCATCTAGGAATTCTGTTCAATAAATACATGCCTACTGTGTGCGCTGTGAATGAAATTATGTAAATAAGTAGGGCTAAATATTTTTGTAACAAGGCAAACAATTTAACATTAGTCATCAAAGTGGAGAGACCCAAGACTGACCTTTGAAATACCAAGCCCTCTACAGACTTAGGGAGCCCAAATGTCTACAGAATCTTCCTGGGAGGTTTTAACTTGTCTCCTCTCTTTCCAGGCTGGGTGATTTGTGTGGCGCTTTGTTCCTGACACAGTTAGACTCAGGCTAGAAGAAGCAAAGAATCATAAATACATAAATAAGGTAGTAAATGGCTATAAAGATAAGGACCCCATTATACCTCTACTTTAGCCAGTAAAGCAGAGTTACAAAAGATAATGAGACCAAGAGAATGAGTGTTTTAGGAAAATGGGAGCATATATAAAAGCAGTAGATTACCTTTTGTGTGTGTTTTCTTTGTTGAAAAACAACAAAAACTCTATTGGGGACTTTGTGATATTGGAGGGAAAGGGAAGGGTGCATTTTTGTCTCCTATAATTTAGTTATCTTCCTAGAGGAATCATCTAGATGCTTCCCAAAAGATGAATTCCACCACTAAAATTTTAGGACCAATGTTCCTGTTTTATTTTGTCTTTTACCAATCAAGGATGATTATCATGGTTATAAATAAAATGCTGTCCTTTCAATATAGAGGTGTTAATAGAGGCACCCCTGTGTAACATTACCCTTTGCAAAGCACAGTCTATTCTTGTAACAGAAGAAAGGTTTTGCCGTTGTGCTGGTAGATTTTGGCTAATCCATCTTATTCTCTTGATTTATCCCTTGAGATTGATGTGTCCTTATAGGTTTCTAACTGATCCAGCCTTGGATTCTGTACTGAGAAATTTCAGGAGGCTATAATACTTATGAATTGAAGGAAAAGAGGGTCATTTTCTAAAATTATTTTTGCATGTTAAGTGTTGATGATGACACATATCTCTTAAGAGTTGTGAGGTAAAACTGAGATAGTGTATTTGAGAACACTTTGTCAATATAAAAGGGCTTCAAATGTTCAAGTATTATTTGTGTTCAGGCAGATTAGTGGTTCCCTTTCCTAAGAGTGAGTTCCCAGTAAAGCATCAGTTTGCCTGACCTTTTCTATAGAACAAATCATACTCAAACCCAGACATTATAGACTCGAAAATCAAGCTGCTGTTTGAATATGAGCCTGTAGTTTATCAGAAAAGTCAAATGCCATGAAATTCAGTGACACTTGAGAAAATTATTGATGATGTCATGCTCACGAGCTACAGATTTCCATTCCAATTTGTTTCCTTCCCGTTTCTTTTGTTCCGCCTCTGCCGTGGGGCAATCATTGGCCCCCATGACTTGCTTGACTGTATTTGGAATTCTGGATTTTAGAGGTTGCTAATAATTGCTCAGGCAGAGTCAGGAAATCAAGGACAGGTGACAGCAATTCTTTTCCTTCCAAAAGAGATTTGTCAAAGTTGGAACCCCAGACCTGTGCTCTATTGTTGCCTCACAGGATCAGTTTTAGGGTCCTATGGCTGGCTCTTTAAAGGTTTCTTAAAAGGGCCTATGCCTTTTTTAAGTGCTGTCAAGCCAGAAGTAATTGATCATAATTATAGGCCCTTCCCACAGATAGTTAAGCCTCTAAGCTTGAAGGAGCATAATAAACATATTAGTTTTTTGAAAAGTTTAAGATTTAATTTTGATTGATTTGCTAGAAAAGCTGACTTGTTATTGCTGGCACTGGCACTGCCTACACGCACAAGGATAATGACTTGAAATTCTTGCTTACCTGCACTTGATGTATCCCAGGATCCCAGGCCTGGGCTTGATCAGTGTCTGGGATGTAAATTTACTCTTTTACAGTTGGTAATTCCCAAATCCTGGACCCTTTGCCAGAATCAGACTTCAGTATGAACTTATATTGGAGTTTCTGCATACAAATGAATTCTGTTTTACATTCTGAACTAAATATATTGATATATAGGTAGATAAAAACACTAATATGTTCTATCAGCAATCTGTTCATTCACCAAATATTTATTAAGAGCCTACTATGTGCCAGACAAGCTGGGAATACAACAGTGAACAAGTCAGAAAAAGTCTATATCTCTAGAACTTGTAATAGAATGAGCAGGTTTATTTTTCTTTTTAAAAATTCACTTCTCTTTATTTTCACTGGCTTGTTTTGCTATATTTAATCTAACCAATATTATAGACAAACTAATATTTGTGATAATTTGGTTACCAGGAGTTTGCTGATAGAATAGGATACTAATAAGAATCAAATGGTTTTTGAAGATTAAATTTCACCCCAGGAACATAAAAACAGATCTGTATAAGAAGACATTGACACCTTTCTAGTATATGAGGGCTGTCCAGAAAAAAATCTAGCCATAAATGCCTCTGTTTTTCATATTGCATGCCTGGATACTTCCCAGAGAGCCCTCCTATATCCATTTTTCAACAAGGATTTAGGAGGGACCTATTGTTTAGAAACAATGGGGTTAGGTGCTAGAAAAAAAAAAACAGTTGGGTAAATCATACTTGGCTCCTCTCCTCAAGTCATTCCCCCTGCGTTTGAAGAAGTAAAATGATCAACCATGACTCTGATACATGACAGTATTGTGTCATTACAAAGATCCTAGTAAGTGCTACCAGTGTTATCCCCAGGTCAAATTAAGTAATTCACATTCAAGTACTAGTTTTGGAAATTAAAACTCATGGCATTTTAGTGAATACACTTAAGATGTTTGAATATGTTTAATTATTATTAGCATATTTAATCACAGCTTTAAAACAAGCCAAGAGAAAAATCCAGCCAGTTCAATGATTATTATTATTTAAGGAGAATTTTCCAATTTTCTCTTTTTAAAGAGCTCAGTAGTATATGTCATAAAAAGAAAATTAAAATTATGATTTTCTCTAGAAAAACCTAATCATTGACAGAGTAGAAGCATATTATTTGATACAGCATAAAGCCAAGTCCTTAGGGTGGTTGGTTCCTGGGAATCCTTCTGAATCAAAGGGTTATTTTATGAGTGGATAATACGTTTATTGGGGCTTGTTTCAGTGAAAGCAGGAAAATCAGGACTTTAATTCTCTTCTTAAGTTTCAGTATGTTAAAGTATGTTTGGTCCTCAAGAGTTCCTTGAAAAGTTTCCAGTTTATCAAAGTTATTTAGTAAATAAACATTTTCACAATGACGTTCTGCCCATTACTTGTTCCTGCAGCAGAACTTGGTGTAATACTGAATTGTTGACATGGCACTTCTGTTGTTTTTACACAACTCTTATCCCCATAGAATTATTAGGATTTATCAAGGATGAAATGGAGTATAAGAGGGAAAATTGTATAAACTTGAATATCTAGTGGTTATATTTTCCCATGTTTTAGATATGGGTAAATGAAGATCTATGAATACAGACACTGTGTTAAAGGTATCTTTTTAAAAAAATATATAATATGCTTCACTGATAATTATCCCCTAGGAATGATTTTTTTTAAAGAAGAAGACATCTAATAATACTTGTACTGTCAATTTAAACTCATGGATATAAGGGTTGGAAGACACTTTGGAGTCTTTCAGCCCTTTTATGTTATAAAGAAACTAAAGCCCAGTCAAAAGTCAAGCAACTTATCTGTCATGCCTATTTGAAGTTGTTGACTCGTTCAAAAAGCTAAGTAGCAATTTTAAATAAATTCTTTTTGATTGTGTGATGGAAGAAGTTAAATCAAGTGAATACATTTCTAGTTTGGAAAAAATGAACTATTTGTAGACAAAGGTAATGTTTTGCCAGGAATAAATGACATACCACTTCAGGAAATTCCTGAATTTTACAGTCTGCCCTACTGAAGTCTATATGTAAAAAGTATGATTATCATCCATTAAATTCAGCTTTTATGGAATTCAGGTAATAACTATGATCATTTAAATAGCTATAGTTAAATAATAAAATTAAATAATGTAGTGAAATAATTAAATAATCATATTGAGTTCATTTTAGACAAAGAACAATGGGAAAAACAAATGTTTGGCACTTGTCTGATGAATCAACTATTACGTAATGTGACTCTGGCATCTACTACTCATTTAATAAAATGATACCAGAATACTTGAAAATTAGGCAGCATGCAACCTCTAGACACATAAGCAAGTGTGTTACCCATGCTTCTTAAAGAACTAATCACACTATTGCTATTTCTCATGTGGTTCAGATGAGCTTCTCTGTCTTCTTAGGAAGGAAATTACTTATGTGCTTCCTGGTGTGGTAGAACATGCCAGAGATGAAATTTAGGTGCAGGAGGATTGGTAATAGGAGGAGGTAGTGTGTGTAATGTTGGGCTTGTCCAAGGATCAGGAGGTAGCACTGAAAATGGGTACTGGTAGTTGGTATAACAAGCTTGCCTACATAAAGGTCGCCATTTGAGTGGTGATCTATAGATGACAGGCAGGTCAGCAGTCAGAGGGAGAACTTTTATAAGACCAAATGGGCAGTTGTTTTGAATATCACCAGTTGGCTTCTATACTTGACATTTTTTTACTAGCTACACATGTAGCTGTTCTCATTAGGAGATGAAGTAAGTAAAGGCACCTAAAAAGTGTGTGGCAGGAATCTGTGAGTGTGCAGTGGTAGTCTGGAAGTCCATTTTGGATAGGATAATTATTCATTGTGTTGTTTGTGTGCATTTGCTATATGTATCCTATAGGCAAACAGACTACTCCATTTCCTTACAAATTTAGTTGTTTACCTAAATTTGGGCAACTACTGGCTTTTTCATTTAAGTAGGCATTTTGATTATTGATTCTTATTTTCTGGACTTTATAAAGTAGAATTAGAATCACAGTATAAGAATTTTGGAATTGGAAGGATCTTAGATTTAACCTCGTCCCATCCAACCCTCTGTGTAGGAATTGTTTTGTAAATGTGTAAAAAATTGTATATTTTTAGTCAAGTATTTTATTCCACATTTATGTGTATACTCATATACATCGTAGATACAAATTGAAGATAGTTATGATTCAAACACAGAGTTAATATCCAGTGTTAGCAGGTTGGGATGACTAATGGTCACTGTGTATCTGAAAACACTCCCTTGGGATGTAAAAATATTTTCAATTTAATGATTTTATGTTTCCTAACTTGAGGAAAAGGATTGTTATCTTTTATATCTATAAATTACGCAGTGTTCATAACTATTAGTTGCCCAACATATGTTTCCTGAATGAATGAAGTAGAATAAATTCAATTATAAACCCCTTCACTGAGAACTTTTTATTCTTTTAGAGTTATACTGGGAGATTATTGGGCATTAACTGTAATGCATCTGCACACCAAGTCTATTTACTAAGAGCTTTCAGATACTTATGGGCATCTTAAAACTTTTACTGTGACTTGTCTATTTTTTTTTTTTTGTCTTCCATTCTAGCTTTGACTTTGAGAGGATTTCCTTGTGTTGTTTGTGTGCATTTGCTACATGTATCCTATAGGCAAACAGACTACTCCATTTCCCTTGATATGTTTGTTCCTTGCATCCACCTCTAGGACTTTAATTGGGAGTGATCTCAGATCCCTGTACCAGTGTTTCCACTTGTTGAAATACTACCCATCCTTCAGGCCGAAGCTCTAATGTCACCTTTTGTGTGGGGTTGGAGGGTGTACTCCTTAATACCTCCATTTGTATAAAATTTCTACTTCCTTTGAACCCTGACAACTTTAGACCTCCTTTATGGCACTTAGTGTATGTCTGCCTCTTTATATTGTGTCTGTTATATAAGATATAATATTAATCTCCTCTAAACTACCCTCTTCTGATCCTCTCCCCTTCCACACTCCAATTGTAAGCCCTTAAGGCAGGAAGTATTTTACATTCAGTGGAAATAAAAGGAACAAATGAATGAAGTAATGGAAAGGAGATCCTGTTGTTAAAGAGGGAACCATATGGATAATTTCCATTGCATGAATGTTAGTACGAGGGAGTGTCAAATAACAAGGAGAAACGGATCTGTATATTGGATTATACTTATTTGATTCATGGGAGTAATAAAAAATACTGAAAAAAGTTTCATTTTTATTTTACTATAATATATATATATTGTAGTTTATATTAAAGTAACTTAAATTTAAGTCATTCCCATAGTTAACTGTATAGTCTTGGACTTAATTTACATACAGTGAAGAAGACGTTAACATTAGAAAATGTGCACACATTCAGTAAAAGTTGAAAATGATTTCAACATTTTTCAATGTAAAAATATAAGGAATATACTTTAATAAATTGCTTGAATTTTTCTACTTTTGTTTTTTCCCACTAATTATAATATCATTGGCTTTCTATACTGGAAAAAACTCCTAGGAGGAGCAGAATTAATGCTTTCCATATAATTTCTAAAAGGATATAAAGACTGAATTCTGTTAAAACTTTGTCTTCTACTCCTCTTCTTAATTTGAGTACAGAGAATTTTGAATTCTGCCTTAACAAACTGGTAGTTTTAGTTAAGTATTCTTCCAGCCTGAATTAATTCCAGTTTCTCAAGATACACATGGTAGGTGTGTGTGTGTGTATATGTGTGTATGTGTGTGCAGTGCGCACTCAGAACAGTTGAATGCAAGAAGGAGCTGTGTTTTTCTGTTTCTTGCTGCTAAGCACTTAGCATGGTGGCTGGCATCTTGTAACCTAGAATAAATATTTGTGAATGACTGAATGAATGAGTATGTGCCACCTAGGAATTCAGAATTGATTTTTTTTGTCAGTATTGAGTAATAATGTCTGAAAGCATGTACGAGATCTATTATGTTCAACATTTTGTTAAATTTAATTCACAATGATCACAGAAAGTACCTGTATCTTGATACTTTTACCAAAAAAAAAAATGGTATTAGGTCTAAAGTTTGTTTCAAAAGGGAGTATAGATGAAACAGGCTGATTACTGTTGATGTTGTGGAATTTCCTTATATATATTTGAAATTTTTCATAATAATACATTTTTAAAATGTTCCTAGTTGTGGACAAGGAGTATCTTGACTCCTCCATCTATTAGTTGAGTGACCTAGGGTAATTTCCTTTGTCTCTTAACTACAATTTCCCTGTAATAAAATAGGAATTATTACTACTCTTTTGACCTTAGAGCATTACTAGGATCAAATGAAATTATATATATGAAGATCAAATATTATACAAATATAAGGTATTATTAGCAACACAAATTCCTGCCCTCAAGTACTTTCTAATTTTGTGGAGAAAACTGACATGTACACAGTTATCTATACTGCTGGTTGGTATTACAGTAGATTATTAACTAGAACTCAAGCAACTGGCACAAACGGAGAGGTGCTTACATTTATCCAGCATCTACCCATCCCATGGGTTCCAGTAATCTGAGAGTCTACTATACTTTTGTTTAGCTCCCTACATTATCAAAGTATGAATGGAGCTAGGTGTATCTGAAAATATGTGTGTTGGATTTATATTAGTTTTAGTGAAACATGATCTTTAATCTGGATATTGGTAGTAATTGATGCCATGCTTACCCAATCTGTATGCATTAATGGATTAATTGTGGGAGGGTCCGAGGACTCAACACATTATCAAAATGAATGGGAACTTGATTTCTTTTGTATTTCAGTATTCAGATTAATTTAAAGAGTTGTTCTTAAAGAGTTCTTTCTCCTCTTTTTTGAATTTAAAATCTCAAAGATTTATTCCTTTTTATGTCACACATTGTAATTTTTACTTGTTAATTTTCTGAGACTCTTCTTATGGCATGACTGCCATATGACATTTGAAAGTTTGTTTATGTACTCTGTAGTGAAGTCATTAAGAACTTGTATCCACAGAGAGGAGGAAGCCATTTTCTGTCAGGGGCACTAATCTCTACCGAAATACATTAGTCCCCCCTGTATTCTCAGTTTTGTTTGTAGTGGTTTCATTTACCCACAGTCAAACAATCTGAAAATATTAAATGGAAAATTCCAGCAATAAACAATTCATAAGTTAAAAAACCTTGTGCCATTCTGTGTAGCGGGATAAAAATCTCGTGCTATCCCGCCAGGGGTATGAGTGACTCATCCCTTTGTCCACACTGTACACACTTCCTACCCCTGAATCATTTAGTAGTCATCTTGGTTATCAAATTCACTGTTGTGGTATCACAGTGCTTGTGTTCAAGTAACCCTTATTTCACTTAGTAGTGGTCCCAAAGCGCAAAAGTAGTGATGCTAACACTGGATATACCAAAGAGAAGCCATAAAGTGCTTCCTTTAAGTGAAAAGGTGAATGTTTTCAACTTAATAAGGAAAAACAATTGTGTGCCAAGGTTGCTATGTAATTCACTTCACTTTACCTCATCACGTGTCACCTCACAACATCACCAGTGGGACAAGGGTAAGTACAGTACAATAAGATACTTTGAGAGAGACACCACATTCATATAACTTTAATTATTACAGTATGTATATTGTTATAATTGTTCTATTTTATTAGATACTGTTGTTAATCTCTTGCTGTGTCTAATTTATAAATTAAACTTTAGCACAGGTATGTACTATATAGGAAAACACATCGTATATATAGAGTTCAGTGCTATCCATGGTTTCAGGCATCCGCTTGGAACGTACCCTGTGGGGATAAGCAGGGGAATACTGTATTTTTTTCTTTGTTTCCTTTTATTACTAAGTAATCTCATAATTTCTGTGTGAGGAATTTTTAATGATTAGTATAAAACATTTACTTTTCCTATAATACTTTATTTTTAGAAGGTAAAAAGTATAAAGTTGAAAACATTAACACTTACACCTATTCAACAATAGAAGAAGAAAAACAACAGACATCTTTGCACTTCAAGGGCATACTTTCAAACTTCTGATTATTGGCTCTGACCAATGCTTTTTAAAGCTCGTGAGTGGAAACCAAGAAAGTACCTGAGTGGTTTCAAGTTGGGAGTAGTAGATGATGTCGTCTACATTCCAATGTTGTAGAACTGCTTAAAGAAGCTATTAAATAGCCTTGGGTAAAAATGGGATGTTTTCTTGTTGAGCCATGATAAACCAAGACACAGATTTGGGGATTGAGCTATAAGAGACTCCCAGAGCTGCTAATCATCAATGAAGTGTACTTAACCCATTTCCCATTTGCCCCAAGAATACGCGAAGGCAGCGCTTGTGGCTGCAGTGTTTACCCCGAGATAACTCACGGATTTCAAATCCTAGAAAAAGTAGCATTTCTACATGTGAAAAAAATTAAATACTTATCATCATAGACATTTCTGTTATATTAGGATTAGAGACAAGTTCTGTTTAGAAATAACTCCATGAACAGTTTTTATATTTTATTTTAACTTTGAAAACCAGTCAGATTTGCTTCAGCCTCAAGTAGTGTGTTTATGTAAAATTAAATGAACACGGCAGTGAGCTGCACTTTTTTTCCTAAATGGGAAATGCGTTAAATTATGGGAGTCCTCTTAAAGAACTGGGAAAGCGTTCCTTCTTTGAAATAACACACTTTTTACATATTATGACACAAAGAAAAGCTGTGACATCCTGCTAGTCATTACAAAGTATTTTAAGCCCATAGGATTTAATCAGTGGTAATTTAACTAACTTGTATTCATTGGACTAGAACTCGGGGTTTGATTATACCAGTTGGATTCTCAACTAAATCAGTTAATTTTGCAAATAGACAAAGACTGTTTCAGAGACATTACTCTCTACCCCTTAAATTTGGGTGACTCAGAGTGATGGCGTTGGTCTCAAGGAGACCTATGTAAGAGCATGGTTGACTCAGTGGCACCAGTTCCTAGTCCTAGAAAAACAGTACTATTGAGAAGAGTCAAGGGTGGCATCTTTGTTTATGCAAAATGATACAGATCCCCCCTACTTTAGTTAATAAAATTAAGTATCATTAGGCAAATAGAGAATGGTCTAGAGATCTTGTTCTGAAGGAAGTTTATACTCATAAAAAGGAGAGAAGGTGGCAGAAGAGCTAAGTTGAGGTAGAGGTGAAAGATACAATATGGTGAAGATATAATAAAGTGACATCATACCATCCATATCTATTGAATTGTCCCATTTCCTGACATTTCTTTGAAGTTTGGTCTACTCTGAACTGTTCACTTACTGGGCCTGATGATCAGTTTTTCCTGGGACTTTTTTGACTGCTGCCCTGGGTTGGAGCCACTCATTCCAGCATCCTGGCTCTTCCTTTTTAGTGGTCCACACCCTGTTTTGCTGGTGCCCACTTGTGAGTAACTTCCTAAGAATTGTGTATAGGAGGTAAACTTTCTGTGAATCCTCATCTCTTTGGAAACATCTTTATTGTCCTTCATGTTTGATTATGGTTTGGTTTTAGAAGTCCAGGATACAAAAATTTACCACACAACTTGAAAGCCATTTTTCTCTCTGTATTAGGCTGACCAGACGTCCATTTAAATAGGACAGACAACAGCAACGCTGTCTTTCAAACTGTGCATGTGGTCAGCCTACTGACAGCCCAGTGAGACCAGGCTGACCACATGTACTGTCTGAAACGGGACAGTACCATTGTTTTCTGTCCTGTTTAAAACAGGATGACTGGTCAGTCTACACTGTATTGAGTGTGCCAAATGAGAAATAATCTGCCAATATAAATTTCTAATTAGTGACTTTTTTGTCTGGAAGCTGCTAATATGTGTTTTTCAGAAATATGTATGTAGTGTGGTGCCTTTTACAATTCGATATGTTGGAATCTTTCTCTGTGAACATTTGTTTTATTTTTAAAAATTGTTTCTTCCTATTTGTTCTTTCTTTCTGAGGGTCTCCTGTTTGTCAAATGTTTGCTCTTTCACTTGGGAATTCTATGTCTCTTAAACTTTAGACGTACAGATTGGACCGCTATGTATCTTACGTCTTTTCCTCTATTTTCTTACTGTTCCATTTTCTTTGGGTTTGTTTTACTCTGTATTCTAAAGAAATCTATATTATTTTCTAAACTTCTATTCAATTTACTCTTTGACAATTATTTTAACCTTAAAGCATCTTTCTTTATTGTTCTCCTCTTGTTTTTGGTTTGTTTTTGTTTTTAGTATCTTATTCTGGTTTTGTGAGTGTAATATATCCTTGAATTGCTCTAAATTTTTATATGGTTCTTCATATTATCTCTGTTTTAGTCTGTTCAGTTTTTAACTATTTTGTTTTTCTTGTTGTTGGTTTCCTTACATACCTGATGATGTTTAAATACCCTTTTGCTTTTCTGGAGAGGCTTTTTCATTGTATGTTTTTGGCTCCTTTGTTGAAAATTATTTACCCATGGACGAGGCGCTGTCCAAAAAAATCCAGCCATAAATGCCTCTATTTTTCATATTACATGGCTGGATACTTTCCAGACAGCCCTCATATGTGTGTGTTTATATTTGGGTTCTACTTCTCTTCCTTTGGTCTATGTGTGTATTTTTCTGCCAGTGACATGCTGTTTTATTGTTGCTTTGTAGTGTAATTTGAAGTCAGGGAATATGATACCTCTGGCCTTGTTCTTATCCTTTTGCTTTTAAAAAATCAAATTTATTGAGATATAACTTATATACAGTAAAAGACATTCATTTTAAGAGTGTGTTTTTAATGAGTTCTGACAAATTTATACACCTATATAACTACAATCAAGACATGAAACACGTCCATTACTTAGAAAGTTTCCTTAGACCCTTTTGCAGTCAGACTCCTCCTCTAGACCAGACTCCTGGCAGTCAGTAATCTTTCTGTCATTATAGATTATATTTGTCCTTTACAGAGTTTCAGATACATGGTATCAAACAGTATTGTGTTCTTTTGTATTTGGTTTTCGCAGATAAATTTTTGAGATTCCTTCATGTTGTTGACTGTTTCAGTAGTTCATTCTTTCCTATTATATAGATTGGCTACAGTATGTTTATCTGTTTATCTGTTGATGGTTATTTGTGTTGCTTCCAGTTTGGGGTTATTATAAATAACACTGCTATGAACATTCATGTACAGGTCTTTGTGTTGATATGACATCTGCTTTCATTTCATTTGGGTAAATACCTAGAAGTGGGTTGCTGGAAAATGTATGTTTAATTTTTAAAGAAATTGCCAAACTTTTCCAAACCGGTTGTGCCATTTTACATTTCCACCGGTGGTATATGAAAGTTTCATTTGATTTGCATCCTGCTAAACACTTGGTATTTGTAAGTCTTTTTAATTATAACCATTCTATTTTAGGTGTGAACTGATAGCACATTGTGGTTTTAATTTGCATTTACCTATTGATTATTGGCCATTATCTTACCTTCTTTTGGGACATACCTATTCAAATATTTTGACCATATTTAAAACTGGGTTATCTTATTGTAAGAGTTAGTTACACATTCTGAAACAGTCTTTGTCAGATAGACGGTTCAAATATATGTTGCCAATATTTTCTCCAGATCTTTGGCTTGCCTTTTTATTTCTTAAGTGTCTCTCAAAGCGAAGATTTTAATTTTTTCAAAATTTAATTTATTATTTTTTCTTTGATGGTATGTACTTTTTTTGTATCTTATCTAAGAAATCTTTGCTTGCCCCAAAGGCACATAGATTTTTAAATATGTTTTATTCTAGAATTTTATAGGTTTTGCTCTTAGGTTGTCTGTGGTATATTCAAGTTAAATCTTTGTATGTGTCTTGAGGTAAGAATCAGGGTTTGTTTTTTTCCTATATGGATATCCAGCTGTTCCTAGCATCCTTTGTTGAAAAGACTATGTTTTTATTAATTTGAATTTGCTTGGCACCATTGCCACAAATCAATTGACGATATAAATTTGGGACTATTTCTGGGCCCTCTGTTCTGTGTCGTTGATTTATATATCTGCCCTTTTGCCAATGCAATGATATTTTGCTTACTGTAGATTTATAGAATGGCTTGGAATCAGGTAGTGAAAGTTTTCCAACTTTGTTTTTCTTAAAATTGTGTTTGTGGTTTTGCCTGCTCAGATGTTGCTAAGAATTTTTACATTTATATTCATGAAAGATACTGTTCTGTAATTTTCTTTTTTCATGATGTCTCAGGTTTGGATTTTGAAGTAATGTCGACCTCATAAAATGAGTTGATAAGTGTTCTCAGCTCTTTTGAAAGACTTCCTGTAGCATGAGTATGATTTCCTTCTTACATGTTAATTGAATTTACCAGTGTAGTCATCTGGGTGTAGCATATTCTTTATAGGAAGGTGTTTAGCTACAAATTCTGTTTTCTTAATGGACATGGGGCCATGTAGATTGAATCAATTTTTCTAATTTGTGTTTTTCAAGAGATTTGTTTATTTCATTTAGGTTTTTAATTTATTGGTATAAATTCTTTATTTTTATTCTCTTAATTGTTTTGATGTCGGTAGGATATGTAGTGATGTCTCCTTCATTCCTGATATTGATAATTTGTATATTCTGCCCTTTTTATTTCTTGATAATACAGGTAAGAGTTTTGCCAATCTTAGTGATGGTAAACCAGGTTTTGGTTTCATCTATTTCCTCTATCGTTTGTCTATTTTCTGTTCCATTGACATTTACTTTTATTTTTATTTACTTTGCCCACTTACTTTGCATTTAAGAAGCTCTTATTTTTAGCTTCTTAAAATAGAAGCTTAGTGTGCTTGCTTTGGCAACACATATACTGAAATTGGAATGATACAGAGAAGATTAGCATGGTTCCATATATTTTTTTAGAAATTTGAACTTCTTTTATTCTATCTAAACCATACCTCCTCTTTTAATACTCATCTCAAGCACCACCTACAAAAGTTTTCTCAGATTATTCCACATCACACTCATAACATTTTCCCTTCAATCCTTCTAAAATTGAATTCATAGAATTAAAAGATTTGTGATTATGTATTGAAAAAAATAGAAGCTTAGGTAATTGATTTTGGAATTTTCTTCTTTTCTAACATTAAGCTAATCAGTTTTATTTGCTTCCCATGAATTTTGATATGTTGTGGTTTCATTTTCATTGGATTCAAAATATTTTCATCTCATTTTGTGATTTCTACTTAGATTCATGAGTTATTTAGATTTGTGTTTTTAAATTTCCAAACATGTACAGAACTTTTCAAATACTTTTCTGTCTGATTCTGTTATGACCAGGGAACAACTCTATTTTAATTCTTTTTAAATTGAGTAAGACTGGTTTTTGTCCATATGATCTATTTTGATACATGTTCCATTTGATTCATTTTAATATTTGTCATTCTCCCCTCATTATATTCATGTTTTCCCTTAAGTCTTTGAGCATATTTATAATATAATAGTTGCTCTGATGTCTTTGTCTGCTATTCTGTAATCTCTGCCATTGTTGTGTCTATTTCTGTTGACTGATTTTTCTCCTGGTTATGGGCTGTGTTTTTCTGTATGTCTGCATGTCAAATACTTTTTAATTGGATGCCTAACATGAAACATCGTGAATGGATATTGTTCTGTTCCTTTAAAGAGTTTTGGACTTTGTTTTGATGGGCAGTGAACATATTTGTTTGATCCTTCCAAAGCTTATTTTATTTTTAGCTTTTTGTTGTGTTTTCATTTGTTTGTTTGTATGTTTTGATGGGGAGGGGATCTCATAAGCTTTACTTTAAGACTAGTTTAGGCCCACTGCTAGGGTGTTACTCTTTCATGGTGTCTCTTCTTTGGCTGCTAGGAACTAGAAAGATCTCTTGCTCTATATGAGTTCTAGGAATTATTCAGTTTGCAACTTCATGGTCATTGTCTCCTCAGCAGCAGATTTTTTTTTTTTTTTTGGCCTGGTTTCGTGCAGTCCACATGTACAAGTCGATATTCAGGCATGGACTAAATAGACCCCATGTGATTTCTGAAGCTATATTTCTAGGTAGCTTTTTCTTCAATTCTCTGTCTCACAAATTTTAGTCACCTCAGCTTTCTTGTCTTCTGAACTCTGCCTGCTCAGCTCAGTCCATCTATAGACCTCATAGGGAGTTCATTCTCCTTGGACTTGTGGTCCGAAAATTTCCTCCAAGCAGAAAGCCAGGGCAGTTGAGGGCTCCCCTCATTTGTTTCCCTTCTCTCAAGAATCATAGTCCTGTACCACCTGTAGTCTATTATCTGAAAACAGTTATTTTTGTGTATTTGTCCACTTCCTAGTAGTTTATGGCAGGTGGGTAGGTCTGAACCCTCTTTCTCTCCTGTTGCCTCATATGTCCATTAGTTTTTATAAAAATTCAATGGTTGGTATGGCTGTTAAATAGGACCTTTTTTTCCCTGCTAGATTTCATTGTGAGTAAAAGTTTCTGGGAGGCTTATTTGGAGTAGGGAGTCTTGAGGTGAGGTATCCTTTATCAGGCTTTGCCTTTGAGTGAATGGTAAACCTGTCTATCTGGATGTGGAAGAATCCTCAAATGCTATCATTTACCCGCAAGTCCTAGGTGTGGGAATGGCAATGGGGATGCTAACTGCTGCAGTTACCCAGTACAAACCTTCATTCCATTCTCCTGCTTGGGCTCCGTTTCTTTCTCACATTCTCCCTTCCACCTTCTCACTGTGTCTGTCTCCTGCACAGATTGTTACAGCTTGTTCTAAGGCAGGGCCTGGCTTGTGTTAAAAAATATTTGAGTATGCCACTGATATTCACTGACTTATAAAAATTATATACATATAGAGAGATATATTAAAATATACAAAAAATAGTGATTTTGAAATGAAGAGATAAAAAGTGCCTATAAATAGAAGGTATTTTCTTATTATATGTTCTCCACTTAGGAGACCACTGTCTCTTTGGTGACATTCTCCATCAGTTTCCTCCATCAGTTTGATTTATTTTCAGTCATCTAGAAAATACTATGAAACTCTCTCACTTTCATAATGATATCCTTCCATACTTACAAGTTCATGATTGCTTTTACTTCAGCAGTATATGAGAGAGAGATAGGAGGCAAATGTTTGTAAAGGGTCTGCCATTTTGAACTGGAAGTCCATCTGATGTATTTCTTCAGTTAACTTTTTGAATAGTTACACTGTCATTATATTTTACAGTTCATTTTGTTTTTCCTGAGTGGGAGTATGATGGTGGAGCTCAAGGTGTTATTTATGCTACATTCCTTAATTGGGGGGTATTATAACCATCTGGAAAGGATCTATACATGTAGAAAGAATATTATCTCATGTTTCCATTGCCTGTTGCACCTGACTATCTAAATTCGTTGTCATTCTAGGTTTTATACTGGTAATATACCATCCCTAAAGCCAATAGCTGGTACAAACACGTAACATGCAGTAATTAATTTGACATCATATTGGGGTGTTGATCAGTTGAGTTTTGTCCTTAGGAGAAACAAACTGAAAAAAATAAGCCCACTATTAACTCTTTGTAAGAATTTGCCATGTCTGTTGATTTAAAAAAAAGTAAATTCTTCATGTAAATGAATTAGTACAAGATTAATTGAAGCTTGTTGGATATTCAGTATTACTCAATGTGGTATGTTTTTGATGGAGACAGGAAGTAAAAACGCAAGGTCTTTGAGATTTGTGTGTGTGTGAAGTCTCAGCTAGTCATTTAATGTTTCTCATTGAGGCTCATCAAGGTATCTATTGCTTCATAGCTGTTTTAAGGGGGAATTCCCGCCCCCCTCCATGTTCCTCACCTCCTCAAAAAAGCTAATTATATACTGCAAGTTTCAGTACGTTGTTCACAGTTTGTGAAGTCAGCATATTTCTGGAAGCTCACTGTGAATGTAATTCTTAGCTGTGCTGATGCTTTTGTTTCCCCATCTCTGCAGCCAGCACTGTACTGTAAGGATACAATTCTATCGCTATTTTTCCCTCACATTTGATGTGGTAGTTTGCATACAGCTGCAGAGTAGACTGTTACCTTTGAAAGGAACATTTGGCTGCTCTAATTTGATTAAAGAAAACCACCTCAATCATTTCTAGACTGAGAACGTTTTCATTTTAACTTGGCAGTAGGAGTTAGGAATGTACTCACTGCACTTAGATATGTGGGAGAGCAGTCAGGGAACAAAACCAACAGCTCGAATGAAGAAAGCTTTGGTGCAATTTTTTTTTTCTGAGGCAAGCAGTGTTATATAGGATGGAGTTTTTTCTCTTTTCCTCCCAAATTTTCTACAGCCTTGATTATCAACATTTCATAGTTATTTTTTACTAATTCCCGTAAAGATTTTGGCAAGAGCAGATTGCTAGCCTAATGTGATTTGAATGGCTTTGAGGTCCTTAAAAATCATCCCATTTTTATATAGAAATAAAACCCCAAATCACAAATGATTACGAATTGCATGTGCTTTCTTAACCATGGTTGGAATGGCTAAAAAACGTTTTTAGACTAACTTTGGGAGTTCAGTTGTAGCTTGCAGAGAAAAAAATTGCAGCCCTACTATACCCCTACTGCTGGGCATTTATCTTAACATTGTGTGTACTTTACTTCTGAGATTGATGTTCTGATCACTCAGTTAATATGAAAATATATTCTGCTGATTGTGAGTTGGCATCAACTTCATACACATGTTATTGAAAATGATTGAGCCAGGGACTTAATGTCTGCAGGGTAAATCGTAAACAACAGTTCAGTATTTAATATATGGTGTCGTTGGGAAAGGTGCTATGCTAACATCTTAAATTAAAAGGTTTGAGCATGAAATTTTAAATAAAAGGTTTGAACGTACACATCAGGCCTTGTAAATACAAACACGTTATTATTATTGAGCCTTGGATATTATTGATAACCTAAGAGTGAAGTCAAATGTAGATTCACATTCTCATTCTACTACATGATGACATGACTTGGCCATATTGTGCTTCTTACTGCTAAGTTTCAGTTCTTCTTTTGTAGAACTAGAACACATATTAAATGATGTTTCTGAATTTAGGTTCCTGTTATGTGCTTGACACTTGACAGATACTTAGTTACCTCACTGCTTCTTTCTCTTCTTCTTGGTACATCCACTCAACTACTTGGAATGTTTTGAAGAAGAGCAATTTTGTTCATGGAATGAGTGGCTGAACTCATTAAAAGTCCTCTTCAAATTAGAATGTTATGTCTGATTCTCTTCGACAAAATGATTAAGTCCATTGGAAATCTATCAATAATAAAGTCTGCCTAGTTTTCCCATAGATAACAAGCCCTAGGTAGACATTATATCAGGTATTAAGTACATAGTTGCAAGACATGGGCACAATGGACATGGAAACTATTCGGAAAATGTTTTTTCTGTTGGATAGAGTTAGTTGTCATCTTGAATTCTCTTCTGTCTTCTGTCATCTTTAGGTCCTGGAATCATTTCCACATTTAATCTCAAGACTTAAAAACTCTTGAAGTTGCCCTAGTCTGTTCTTCCTTTTGAGAGTCAAGGACCAAGAAACAATCTTCCTTTTTTGTTTTTATAGACAGTGGGTGGAACGTGTCATCTAAGTGTATAGAGATAGTAAAGAGATGGAAAAGACTATTGCCCAAAGCCACTGCTAAATCTGGATCTGGAGGCTCAAGTTTTCTGGTAAATACAACTTGGTAAATGTAGTTGAATCCCTGGCTGGCTCACAATGCTTATTTGATCCATAATATGAGGGCTGTCCATAAAAAATCCAGCCATTGTCAATATATTGAGAACAGTTACACGGCTGAATACTTTCCAGACAGCTCCCATATAACTGAAAATTTTACTACCAATGTAATACTCACATTAGGTGGTGAACTTATTATACAACAAGTGGACAATGCACTGTAGAACTGTATGCCTGAAACCTGTGTAATCCTTGCTAACAGATGTCACCCCAATAAGTCTAACAATAAAAATGAAAAAAAAAAAAAGTAATACTTGCTGTTTTTGTTTTATACAGTTATCACAATTATTAAATAGGATTTTAAAAACCAGTAACTGTGATTCAGGAAAAGTTGGTTTTATTTGAATAAGGTGTTTGGAGACCTGTGGGGATTCTGCAGGAAAACGCTGAATACTGATTTTTTGTGTGTGTCACTTCAAACTTCCTTTTCCCTCGATAAAGTATTATTGTGATATTTCTCACATATAATTGCCTTTTATAAAAGTATACTTTTATATAGTCCACTACTATTAAATACTGTCCATGTACTACTACTGTTATTGTTCCCAGGTTTATTGTCTTGTATAGAAAAGACAACGTAAACATTCAAATCCAATGAAATTATTGGATGTTTGTAATGAAATATATGGAAACTAGGCTAAGACTGAGGTTTTGTTTTACTGTATTTTTCCATGTATAATGTACTCCTGTGTATAATGTGCACTCACATTTTTGGTCCAAACTTTGAGGGAAAAAAGCCTTTCTTCTATTTGTTTATATTTAGGTACTTATTTTTTTGTATTATAAAGGAACTTTAACATTTATTTTTTAATATGGTACAAGAAACTTTATGTAACACTTTTAACTCATAAGCATATATAAAAGAATTAAAAATATTTATATAGATAACGGAATTCTCTTACATGTGTGATGTGCTTCCTTATTTTTTCTTCACAGATTTGGGCAAAAAGGTATACATTAAACGTGGCAGAATAAGGTGTATTGTTTTTAAGTAGGTAATGAATGTCATTTCTTTTAGCATGACAGAAGCACTTCGTAATTTATGTGGTTATTGTCATAGTAGTGGTCAAGGCGGCTGGGGGAGATTTTTACTCCAATTTTGTAAATAAACAGACACAGAATTTAAATGACCTGTTAAAGTTTACTTGGCTGCAGGTATTATTTCCAGAGTTTTCTCAGTATTATAGGTGTTTTAGTCATGCAAAGATCATGAATATGACTGTTTTGCTAAGGCCTTCATGCTAACCAAGGCATACTGATTATTTGAGGAGGAAAACTATCTTGTGTTACCAGAAACTAGAATGATAATCACTTAATTCTGACAGGTATTCAATGCCATCTGCATGTGTTTTAATTTAATTTAATTCCATATTTTTAACAGTTTGTTTTAATAGCCATATGTAGAGACACATGCACATGGAATGGGGACTGTTAAATAATATTTGTTATTTGTTCATGTTGCTTCTCAATTTGGTGGCACTGAGCCTTCCATTACCTATGGTAGGCCAGTGACAAAAGGGAGGTAGAGTGGCAGGATCAAAGCAAGTTCACTCACCTCTGAATCTGGCACCAGAAGTGCTGACGAGGGTGTCACTTAGGCTCACGATGACTCAGCACTTCCTGATTTCTCTTTGCAGCCCTGTTCAGGCTAATAATATCCAGTGACCTTGGTCCAAACTGAGGGTTTCAGGGAACCTCTGGTTTCCTCATCACCAAAAATCAGAAATCATTCCTTCCTTTCTGTTTTTAATTAATTAATGGTGTTAAGTGTAATCCATTAGATCTGCACTGGATTAGATGCTTTTTGGTCTTAAGATGTTCACAATCTAAGGAAGTAGCTTTGACCCTGAACTATAAATAAATATATCCATACCTCTTTATTTACAACAGTCCTGTTATAATTCATTTGGTGTTTGTATTGTCTCTGTTCAATCTAACAACTGAGGGAAGAATGAAAGGAAATGAAGTTCAAACTATAGTTGAAGTGTATTTGCTATTTCAATTTTCAGAAAGACAGTGACCATAGAGCAGTGGCTCCCAACATTTTTCCACTTGTGTCCGGTTTTTAAACCCATTTCTATAAATTGTACCCCTTGTTTGTAAAACAGCTGTTTTTAAATACACTTTTGTTTAGTGTCTATCTTAAGTAAGTTAGTGGAAATGAGGTGATAAGTTAGGAAAGAGAAATTACTACACAAAGTACAAACCACAGAATTAATTTTATAATATTTATAACAGTTAAATATTGATAATGATGATCAAGTATTTAATAAACTTTTCATTTATCATTAATAATTTTAATTTGTGTTATCTGAAAAGTCTTTAATAATTGTTATGCTTATCGCTAGGCAATTGAAACATTGTTAGTGAGATCGTTGAGCTTGCTTTAATGCACTTAGTTCCTTGAAATCAGGCTCAAAAGATGCAAGATACAGTCTTAAATTTGGACTTACATTAAGCTTGTTGCGGTACTTATTTTTTATGATGGTGTAAAAAGAAAAAGGTCTCCACTTGTTCAGTGTTAGTAAATGGCTAGAGGTATTTGAGTGCCTTCTTGCTGAGCTGTTTGTATTCCTCACTGACTTCTGCCCAGAAGGTAATAAGATGCTTTCTTTTAAAATCAGAATTTAAAGAAGAATCAGTTCAATTTTCTATTAACTGCTCTTTTTCATTGATAGTTTAGCTTCTTTGAAGAATTCTTCATTGAAGGTATCTGCAGTCCAGTTGTTTTCTTTTCCATGTTGAGGGAAGTGCTTATAAAAGGACACTTTAAGACCTTCCAAGTGACTTAAAATATTCTATTTCACGTTTTGGGATAGGTGCAAGTCATTCTCAGATAAGAAGTTGTGCAGAGTTTCAAAAACTTCCGGCTGACCTGCTTCAATACACACTTTCCAAAATTCCAGTTTTTTTTTTTACTCTATTTTCTCGGTTACTTTGAATATAGTGATTGAGCTGTTTTGGAGTCCCAAGTTGAGTTTGTTTATTTCTAGACAAGTATGTGGTAAATATGCAAGATTTTGAAGCCAAACACTGTCCTGAAACTGGGGAGCAAGAGGGGAACGATGGTCTTCAAAAAAAACCTGGACTTCATGTCTAAGTTCAAACATTCATGTAAGTACTTTGCCACGAGATAGCCACCTTACCTCTGTGTGCAAAAGGAATGTGCTGTGAATGCTGTTCATTTCTTCACACAGCACTTTAAACAATCTGGAGTTTCATGATTGTGACTTAGTAGAATTTACAACTTTTGTACCTCATCAAGAACATCTTTCAGTACCCTAGGAATAGGTTTGGATGCAAGATTTTGTCCCTAGGAATAGGTTTGAATGCAGCAGTGACTCCATGGTACATGGGGAGCTACTTCTTTTATCTGACCGCATAGGTCTATAAAACAACCTGACATAGACTTGCCTCCATCACTGCATATACCACAACAATTTGTCCTTTTCAATGAAATAACTATTGATTGCATTAAAAATATCTTTGCCTGGGGCACACTCTATCAATGGGTAACAAAGTAACAGGTTTTCCTCAATTTCATTTCCTACCAAGTACCATGATGATGAGCAAAATAGATAAATCAGCAATATCTACACTTCATCAACCTGGATGGAAAATAATTTACTTTTTTTAATTGTATCTACTACTATAGCTTCAACATCGTCAGACGTTTCGTAAATTCATTGAGACATTGTATTGTTTGAAAAAGAGATAGTATTGATTTTGTGGACATGTTCTTTCCCAAACATGCAAAAAACAGTATCCTTAATACAGGAGAAATTAAATCTTCAGCTATTGTGTGGTTTTTACCACATTTAGCTATGCAATAAACAATACAGTATGAAGCTTCAACTGCATTCTCATTTGTCTGTCTTTCTTGACATGTATGAAGTAACAGTTGGACAATTTTCTAAGCGCTGAAAATAATATATTTCTGTTTTTATATATAGGATGTTTAGTTTCTAAATGTCGTAGGAATAGAGAGGGTTTCATGCAACCGTTGAATAATATTTCCCCACATACGACACACAAAGGCTTAGGACAGTCATCTTCTCCTACAAATGCTAACACATATTTAATATACTCTTCAGAGTATTTCCTTTTCATTTGTGTAGTATCTGAGACACGCACCTTTTTACTTCTCCCTGTTTGGGTTCACTTGCAGCTGTGGACTTGTGTTGAGAAGTACTTGGCAACGAGTTATAATCCACACCAAGTTTTGGTTTTTTAACTGTACCTGTTTCCAACCACTGATCCATAACTGATACGCTTAAAAAATCACTGACAGAAATAAGTGAAACTATGTTAAACATTAAATTAAAAAACTACTTGAAAAGAATCACAATTAAAGAGAACGCACTTACTTTTACTCAGTCAATAACTAAACTGATCAAGCAGCCTGACTACGGTTGTATTTATATGTTTGGGGAAGTTCTAGAAACATCACAAATCGGTTGTTCTGAAACTGCGTAATGATTGGTAGCAGAGCTATTTGAAGCGTTCATAGCCAGGCCCTCACCAGTCATCACTTGCTAATGTGATCTAATTTTGATGTGTCCCCATGAATGGTGATTCAAACTTAACATTTACTGTTCCATAACTAATGTTTTGCATTTTTTTTTACTTTACTTTTTCTTCCCCATTACTGATTATTTTCCCCATACCGATGGACGGCCCAGCATGTACCGATGTACCGCCCCCTGCCCCGGGGTATGTGTACCTCTGCTTGGGAGCTGATGCCAGGGCCGGAAATCGTGGATCTGTTCATCAGAATCCTCGTCACTTCCTAACTATTCCAGAATAGGGCCATTTAGTATTTTTAAATATTAATTAGTTTTATATTTAGAACTAGCCAAAAGTGTTAGGCCCTAAATTATTAATTCTGAGACATCGTGAGATTAAATATTAGATGAATAAAACCTTGAAAATTTTAGAAAATCTTGAGACCTTCTTACCTGTTTTCTTGGGCTGTTTTAACACAAATTACATAGACAATGGTTGAGAAATTATCTATGTTGACAATTAGTTTAAAAATTTATGAAACAATTTAAGAACCATTTTATAGATTAACCAGACATAGAGCTTTTTTATAAATGTATTTTTATTACTGAAAACAATCTTAAAGCAGTAGTTTGCAGTGAGGGAATGAATGCCTGTATTATAGCAAGAATACTATTGTATTTAAAACAAAAATAATTATTATTGAATGTTTCTTTATGTGATTTTTATCTTTATAGAAGCCTCTAAATAACAAGAACTGTTGTCCTTTAACTGCTTCCAAATAAGCAAAAGTAAAAATTTCTACAGAAAACTTTTTGCACTTGTAATTCAAACGAAGTTACCTTTGAAATGGCATCTTGTTACATAATCATACTGAAAATATGCCTTAACATGTATTTCTTTGGTTGTCTTTCATTCAGAAACGTATTTTTGCTTATTTGACTATCCTACCTCCCTGAGAATGGATTATGTTCTGGTTGTTCATATAACTATCCAACCTCAAAAATATTTGCGAAATTACATGAGGAGCTTCATTCCAAAGCATAAGATTTTCAGAAAGGTTCAGACCATTGAAAAATTGAATGTGGCATTTCACTTCATTGATGATTAAAATAAAAAGCAAATAGTGGGAGAAGATAAACAGAATTTACGAGCCCACTTTTTGCCAAGCACAACTTGACCAATTAATAGTGAATTACTTTAAACAGCATTTACTATCTAGAAGGTGCTAAATGTGAATCATCTGTTTCAGACGTGCCTGTAAACATTACTGCCATACTATTTCGCCAACTCAACATGAAAGGGTATAGAGAGCATTGACAAACATCAAATTATTACAGTGAATATAAGACTAATGATCAATATAGGCCAAAACAAATAAAATCTTTCTTTTCTTGTGTGTTCTCTGAGATGCTCCTCTAAAAATCTGAGAATTTGTAGCATATGCTTAAGACTCCCAAGTTTTTGGTACTGCCGGCAACAATACAGTAACTGACATTTTGATTCCTTTTGCATTTTCTCATCTGCCGATTTAGTGAACATTCTATGTATATCAGGAAATTATTCTTGATTACCACTAAAAGGAATACCACCATATGAGATGTCTAATTTTTTAAATTATTTTTTACATTAATAGGGAAAGTCGTTTTGTTAACTTGAATAATTGAGAAATTGAGTAGTCCAGTTAAGAAAGCCTAGTTAATAGAAAGTTGTCATCTCTTCTGTGTATTAAGTCCCACTTTCAAAGAGTTGGAACATGACAAAATATATTTAACACTAAAACTCATAATTTAATACTTTGTTGATTAAGAAAATATTTTAAGATTTATCTATTAATAATAGATCACTTTAATCCTTACTAACAGTTACAATGAACACTGACTATGCCTGCTATTTACTTCAATATACAGTTTGGTAATTTATGGTAGGTTAGAGAAGGCCTTATGTCTGTTGAAGAAATAAAATCAAATGTACTATGTTCTGGTTACATATAAAAGTTTACTCTTTGAAACTTACAGGTTATAGAGGGAAAGCTTACTCCTCATTATTCACACAGCACCCCAACCCCCCTCCCACCTGGCAACCATTAGTTTGTTCTCTGTATTTATGAGTCTGTTTCTGTTTCGTTTGTGCTTTTATTTTGTTCTTTTAGATTCCCCATATAAAGGAAATCATATGGTTTTTGTCTTTCTCTGTCTGACTTATTTCACTTAGCATAATACCTTCTAGGTCCATTAATGTCACAAATGGTAAGATCTCTTTTTTATGACGGAGTAATACTCCACTCTTTTTCCAGTTGTCTATTTGTGGGCATTTAGGTTGCTTCCATATCTTGGCTATTGTAAATAATGCTGCAGTGAACATAATTACTGTTTGAATTTCTTCGGATAAATACCTGAAGTGGAATTGCTGTGTCATAAGATAGTTGTACTTTTAATCTTTTGAGGAACTTCCATGCTGTTTTCCATAGTTGCTGCATCAATCTGCAATCCCATCAGTAGTGCAGGAGGATTCCCTTTTCTCCACATCCTCAGCAATACTTGTTGTTTATTGATTTATTGAATCATCAAATAGCTATTGATTTATTGAATCATCAAATAAATAGCTATTCTATTATCTCATTGTGGTTGTTTGCATTACTCCAATGATTAGTGATCTGTTGGCCATCTGTATGTCCTCTTTGGAGAAATGTCTATTCAAGTCCTCTGCCTATTTGTTAATTGGATTGTTTGTTTGTTTATTTTGGGGGGTGTTAAATTGTATTAGTTCTTTATAAAATTTGGCTATTCACCCCTTTTAGGATGTATCATTGGTGGATACCTTCTCCCATTTGGTAGATTGTCTTTTCATTTTGTTGGTGGTTTTCTTTGCTTTGGAAAACTTTAGTTTGATGTAGTCCCATTTGTTTATTACTTGTTTTGGTTCCCTTGCCTGACGAGATGTATCCAAAAAAATATTACTAAGAGCAATGTCAAAAGGTTTACTACCTATGTTTTCTTCTAAGAGTTTTATGATATCAGGTCTTACATTTAAGTCTTTCATCCATTTTGAGTTTATTTTTAAATATGGTATAAGAGGGTGGTCTAGTTTTATTTTTTGCATGTATCCGTTCAGTTTTCCCAATACAATTTATTGAAGATACTATCTTTACCTCATTGTATATTCTTGCCTCCTTTGTCACAGATTAATTGACAATATAGGTGTGGGCTTATTTTGGGGCCCTCTATTCTGTTCTATTGATCTGTGTGTTTGTTTTTATGCCAATGTCATGCTGTTTTGATTACTGTAGCCTTATAGTATAGTTTGATATCAGGTAGTATGATACTTCCAACTTTGTTCTTCTTTCTCAAGATTGCTGTGGCTATTTGGGATCTGTTGTGATTCCTCATGAATTATAGGATTATTTGTTCTAGTTCTGTGAAAATGTCATTGGTATTTGGATAGGGATCTTTTTAATGATGTTAATTCTTCCTATCCATGAGCATGGCATATGTTTCCATTTATTTGTATCTTTTTCATATAATAGTTTACCCTTTTAAAGGAGTATTTTAAATATTTCTAGATATTTTCTTAAAATACATTGCTGAATTTTGGAAGAGCATATAATTTTATATATATTCTAAGCAGAAAATCTTCAACTATCCACTTTTACTTAATGTTGAGGTTTAGAAGCTTCTATAAAGAGGATATTTCAATCATACTTTTTCCAAGAAGGTAGATTTTATTTTTTACATATTTAGTGGTAAAATATATATATAACATAAAATCTACCATTTTATTCATTTTTAAGTGTACAATTTAGTGGCATTAAATATATCCACATTATTGCCCAACCATCACCACTGTCGATGTCCAGAGCATTTTTATCATACTAAATGAAACCTGTACTCATTAAGTAATAACTGCCCCTTCCCCCTCCCTCACAGGAAGATAGATTTTTAAATGATACTTTGTGACTAGAAGGTGAGAACCAGATGGGTAGCTCATGCTGTAGTAGGCTTAGTGTTAGGACTGGAAATTATACAGAGCTGAAGCTAGCTCAGGAAAAAGGGATTTTATTATAAGGGAACGGGGCACTCACGAGAATCTTTATACACTTGGTCTACTGGGACAGAGGTTGGACTTCAGGAGTCAATAAGAAGTGCCTGTGTTCTGTCTTACATCAGAGAATTGCCTCTGAGTGTCTGCCCTCACGTGTGTCTTCATACTCAGGCTTCCCTTGTAACCTCCATTTTCATGGTCTTCACACCCCTGTCTCTGCGTGAGGTTTTTGGTGTAGTGCTCCACACCTGCATGGAACCACTGGTTCTTAGTTCCTATTCCAAGGAGTCTGAGCCATGGTGTGAGAGGAAAAGCTCCAGTCTAAGACAGGCTGAATTTTGGTCCTGGTTTTACATGGTTAAGAAAATTGATATTTGGTTCTTCGTTGTTCTAGCTAAGGTCTGAGTCTTTAAGAAGCAAAATACTATGTTTGTCATGAAAATGCAGCTTTGGGATAATTCTTAAATCATTTTGAAGTTTGACTAAGCATTTCAAAGCGATATATGTGTTACTAGACAGGTTTAAAATTGCATGCCAAGACTTAACAGTAGTTTTTAGTCATAAAAACTTGGAGAGATTTCAACTGTAGCACATCTTGAGAACACTGAAGTTGTTCATGAAGAGTAGGTTGCATGGATGAGCATAATCAGTTTCTGACCACAGTGATGTCTTGAGCTCACTCATTTTGGTGGGAAAATCATGCTCATCAGATTGAAAAGTTGGAACATCATTACAGAAAATAGATTTTTATTTTAAACCACTGAGTAAAAATGCTGCTTGGCTTCATGATGGCTAGAAGACAGCTTAAGTATAATTGACTCTCTAGATGATGCTTTTATCAACAAACCCAAAAATAGCATCTCTTTGATCCTGAATGACTTGAGCGCAGGGAAGTGGTAACATGGTGGTATTGTGGGTGGGAGGTGGGGTTGGAGAGGTGGGAGGAAGTAGAGGGGCAGCTACATGATTCAGCTTCCGACTCATCCAGCTGTGCCACTCTTTGTGTTCCTACTTTAGGAATACAGGTTATGTGTCCGGTTTTCTTTTTCTAGGGCATCCACTCTTGAATCAAGATAAATGGCAATATGTTTTGTAGAGTTGAAGAAATTATAAACTTTTAGAGCTATTTCTTCTACTCCTATCTACTCCTACTACTCATTTAAGTCTTTGAACCTGGACTATACAAGCACTGCTTGACCAGTATTTGTCTCCCAGGATCACATTATAGCAGTGGTCTTGAGCTGGGACCACCAGTCTTTTATCTCCTAAGGGATATTTGGCAATATCTGGACACATTTTCTTGGTCACACTGGGGAAGGGTAGAGGTCATAGGTGTTGTTAAATATGCTTTAATGTATAGGACAGCTCCTCACAACAAAAGGAAAATTCAAAACATCAGTCGTGCTGAGGTTCTGAAGCCCTGCATTAGAAAAAGGTACTAGTTAAAATCTATGTGTAGAAAGCAAAAAATAATAACATTAATAAGCTTAACATTCATGTAATCAGCACTTCCAATATTAGTAGTTTCCCTTACTATCAATGGGTGAGAAGGAGAAAACCCAGAGTAGGGATAACTTTTTTCTTTAATTCTTTAATTGGGAACAAGATGAGAGATGGCTGAGATGGATGGAGCTGTAGGCAACTGGAAAATTTGGGATTTCCTCAGAGCGTGGCTCAGAACTGGAATCCATGATGAAGATTGAGAGGTCAAAGGTAGTTGAATTTTTTGGTCTTTTTTTTTTAAACTGAATTTTTTTAATTAGTTGTATTTGGACCCTACTAGGGAATCAGGGTTAGGAAAAAAAAAAAAAGGACTAATGAAGTGAGGTGGCTCGATGACCTGTCCTTATAAGAGGATATACTTATACTGAAGTGAAGAGAATCTAAAGTAATTAATTCCATACAACTGACACCTCAAATTCGAGTTTCCTCCAAATTATGAATGCATTGTCTCATCTCTGCTCTTTATTGTGTATATCACAATGGTTGGTATGTCGTGTTTTATGATTGACCTTCTGATGCCTCCATTTGTAAAATGTCATTAGTTCATATGACGTGATTAAATAAAATAATCAGTGGAGAAGAAGTCTTAAGATTAATTAAGATAGATAATACTGAAATCTAAGAATATGGGAGATGGTATAGATAGGTTGAGGCTTCACTTGTTTTTTAGTTATACAGACTTGAACCTTGAAGATTAATTTCCCTTCTATTTGACATGGCCTGTTATTAACCAAGTCCCATAAGCTTTCCCTTCAAAATGTTCCTGCTGCCCATTTTTCCTCCACATTGTTATTGTTATTATTCCAGGGTTCTATCGATGTAGAACTATATGACCTTTCCCCTCTCCTTTGAGTTAACTGTCTTCTAGTTCATATCATGCCCTCTTTCCTTATCACTGGTGCTCAAAATGACCTTTAATGTCTGCCACATCAAGTCCAGGTTTTCCTGCCTGTCTTTTAGAGCCCTCCATATTCTGGATCAGTCTTACATGTTCATACTCCACCATCCACTAAATCAAGCTTGTCCAATGCCCAGCCTGCATGTGGCCCAAGATGGCTTTGAATGCACCCCAACACAAATTCCTAAACTTTCTTAAAAATTATGAGATTTTTTTTTTGGCAACTTTTTTTGTTTGTTTAAGCTCATCAGCAATTGCTAGTATATTTATGTGTGGCCCAAGATAATTCTTCTTCCAGTGTGGCCAAAAGATTGGAGACCCCTGCTCTAACTGAACTCTGCCTACTTGACCTCAGACCAGAGACGGATTGCTTTCGCCAGCAAGCCTTGCTCATGTGCTCCCATGTATGGCTTGCCTTCTTTTTTCATTACCTACTTGATATACACTCATCTTCAATGGTTAAGCTCAGGCCTCATCAGTTCCATAAGAACATTACTGGAAACTTGAGTGTTACCATTGGTCACTTCTCCCTGGACAAGTTCAGCTCTGTGTTCTATCTTGTCCTGAGGTGGCCATGGTTTTCACATGTGCATGTCTTCTTTTCTCAACTATAATGAAAGCGCCTTGTGAGTAGAGCCTGCAACTTTTCTTTGGTGGTTAGCATACTGCTTATCATACTGCAAATGCTTCATAAATGCTTGTTTTTTGGTTCATAGTGTGAGATATTCTAGATATTTAAAAATTAAATTGAAGTAGTATTCACAAATACACTAACAATTACAGTATATAAGACAACTTGAAAAGATTAATTACTACTGATCATCCTAACATTGGGTTACATGGGAAGGGTATATTTTAAAAATTGTACCAGAACATACGCAAACTCGCCTCCTTCAACAGCAGTAGTTCTCAGTTGAGGGCATTTTTCCCCTAAGGGGGCATTTAGAATGCAGATATTTTTTGCTTAACAACTGAAGGGATACTACTGGTTTCTAGTGGGTAGAGGCTAAGGATGCTGCTAAACGACCTAAAGACACGGGTCAGTCTCCTGCAATGAAGAGTTATCTGGCCTTAAATTGCCAAAGTTGCAAAACCTCAATCTTATAGCATTGTGTGAACACCACCGTCAGCATTCTTCACCACCTGAAGAAATGAGAACATGCAGACAGTAGTGTATTTTTTAATATGGAAGAAATGATCATATATTATAAACTCATAAGCAGTGGGTACATAAACCACTATACAGTATAGTCTGACAGTTAAAAAGACATGTGATAGTGCTTGTGTAGTGAACAGGCACTTAAGTCTTTGTGCCTTTGGGAGGAGAGGACATTAGGTATAGTGAATTAAGGCTGAATATTCCATAATTTTAGAAAATAAGAGGCATTTGCAAACCCAGACAGATGTATTAGAATATTAGGTCACATTTTTAATAAGCTGGAATTCCTCTGAAAAGATTGACAGTAGTATTAGAATATTGAAGCATACATTCTTATCTTTTTCCAAATATTTTTAAAGCTACCTTGAAGAATAATACTCATATGCTTACCCTCCTGAAATTGATTTTGGGAGGTACTTTTGCTGCATTCAGTAGCAGAATGGTATAGAGAGAGGACAGTTCACAAGGCCATCCTAGGCTGCTCATCTTAACCATTCCCTGCCTCAGTTCTTTTATTTTCAAAAAGAACTAAGGCTTGGTGATCTCTAGCTTTAAAATTCTACTTTCCTGTAATTTTAGTTTCAAATGGTTAAAAAAAAAAAAAAAGTTGTTTATGCTGTCTTTTATGAGAGAAACTTTGAAGGCATTAATTATTTGTTTGTTTTTTCAAAACTTCAGAAATCTCCCCTTCTATAAATATAAATACTTACTTCCAATGTTTAAAGAAAAGAATTCCTGTTATAAGTAGAAGTTGTCCCCACCCCCACACAAAATAATAAGAGTCAAATGAAATTTACAACTGATTTTAAAATATCATTGTTAGCTAATTTTGAAAAACTTTTCCACTTTCTTTTATGTAATACGTTTATACTTAAGTATAAAGAAATTTTTCATTAAATTTATTGGGTGACATTGGTTAATAAAATTATATATGTTTCAAGTGTACAATTCTGTAATATTAATACATCATTTATATATTGCATTGTTTGTTTACCACTCAAAGTCAACTCTCCTTTAGTCACCATGTATTTAATCCCCTTTACCCTTTCCTACCTCTCCCCTTCCCCCTACCCATTTACCCTCTGGTAACCATTAAACTGTTACAAAGAAAATATTTTAATAGTACTAGTAATACTGAATTTTTCACACAATTTTTGTTAAGCTAGCTGTTTCCAAGTCTAAGAAATTTCTGGTTTTGTAAAGGTGAAACACATTTGGAAGCTTTATTAAGGTTTTTAGTCTACCATTTAGTGAGTTATTGGACTCTGAATAAAATGATGAAACTTTATTTGCTGGATGGAAAATTAAATGGAACTTTGATCATTTCCCCCTTTTCCTGTTCCTAAAGTTTGCATTTCAGATATTGACAATGCTGGGGAATTATATATCCCCCAAAATTAAGTTTGCTTTGTGATCTCTCTGTTCTAAAGAAACTGGGAGATTGGTTTTGCCATATTTTAATTCCCCAGGGCCTATTCAAGAACTTGAGTAATAGGATTGCCTGAATTGAAGATGCTTTTGGGATGGACCCAGCGATGCTAAGGGCATCCAGGTACAGTTTGGATCTTGTTTCCAGAGTTCACATTGCTAACGGGGAATAACAGTATATGACATGGGATACGTTCATAAAATAGTGCCTTTGGTGACTTTCCATTTAGTAGAGGTTAACTAAGCACCTCTTCAATACAAGGTGCCTAACACAGGCAATATTATTGCACAGTGGAGAAACAAAATGTGTATTGCTCAATTCCTACTTTTATCTAAGTGGGGTTACAGGTGAGCTTATAACTTAGTAGGAGGAGAGAGAGAGGGGACCTATGCAAACTATTGTAACACAAAGAATAAAGTAATAAGGACCACTCAGAGGTACAGATACAGTATTCTGAAGAAGAAATTGGGGGTTTCCTGGTGGTGAGGTGGCTAGACTCTGGCGCTTTCAATGCTGCAGCCTGGGATTGAGACCCAGCCAGGAAACTACCCTCCCCGCAAAAAAGAAGAAGAAGAAGAAGAAGAAGAAGAAGAAGAAATTGTTTAACTTGTGGGAGCAGGAAAGAGCCTCCACAGAAGAAGTGAACAATGTGAGCAGAATCACAAAAGTGGAGATGAATGACATACGATGTGTGACAGACTAGCCTGCAATGCCAAGTTGATCAGAGGATTAAGGTAAAGGGAGAGTAGTAGAGATATGCTCGAGTGATGGGGTCAGAATTATACCAGAGGTTAAACCAGGTTGAAAAACAATCTAGAGACAAGCACACTGGTTAGGAGATGGACCATTTCTTGGACAGAGAAAAAATATGGTGGACTAAATTGGGGTAGGTCCCTTGAAATGAGCAAAGACATTAAATAAGAGTGATAGTTGAGTTTAAGAATTGGCCAGACTGGGTAACTGGTTGGTATGTGGATGAACAGGGTTATAGAGTTAATAAGATGAATTGCAATTTTAAGTTTCAGTGAGAGCGTGGTTGTGCTACTGTTAGAAATAAGATTCATAGGAGAAGGAATGTGTTCGATGAGACACTAATGAGTTCCATTTTGAACATATTGAGTGATATTTGCTCTCAAAAAATAGCCAAGGCAGAGTTATAGTTGAGGTACAGGAAATTGGGAATTCCAGAGAGGAGTCCAGAAAACATGTAACATTCTTAAAGGAGACATAGATCTTTTTGAGTTCCACATTTGAAAAAACACCATTGCACATCATTGGGTCCCACAGGAGCAACCCACGAATGCCCTGATGTTAAAACTGAGCACATGACTAAGCTTGTATCACCAGCTAAGTGACTTGTTCACTCACACCAGCCTTCTTCATAGCACAGGTGGTTCAAATCATGCCTCAGACACAATTGCCATCTGTAGTAGGTCTTCAGGGTCACTGGCAAATAGGACCCTCATGTTATATCAACGAATGAGCAAGAACTCCCATATTTTGAGGGGAAAAATAAGATTGAAAATGGAAACTTGAGATCACCTACATTTAGGACTAAAGGAGAAAAAAAGGGCAGAGGAAGGCAGAGACCAGAGAAATGGAGCAATATTAATAGAAGAAAACTCAGAGAAGCCACAGGAGGGGAGAGTTTCAAGAAAAAGTGGGTATTTTCTTCAGATGTGTGAGGTGCTGCCAAGAGGTTGAAGAGAAAGAAGAGTGCACTTAGTAGAGAGAAGTTAGCAGTATGCATTTGAGACAGAAGTTCCTAGAAGAGAAGGGAAGCCAGTTAACATATAACAAAGGAATGAGAGAGTGCAGCACAAAGTGTAGACTATCATTAAATAAAGCAGGGAAATTGTAGACCGACAGTCAGATTGAAGTAAGAGTGGTTTAATATTTTTGTTCTTGTTATTATACAAAGGAAATATGAGTATATGTATAGGTGCATAAGAAAGAGCCAGTAGAGGAGAGATTGAGGGGGAATGATAGGGAGAAAAAAATTGATAAAAGGGGACTTAGCAGAGTGCGGAGGGCACAGTTGGTGAGGGAGCATCTCTCCTTGGAGAGGAGGATACTTTCCTGTGAAATGTGAGGGACAGAAGGTCCATAGATGAGGCGAACAGCTGTGATTTTCTTCTATTACAGGGGAAGTGAGGCATTGGGAGCTTGAGGGCTGAAGTAAGTGTCTAGAATTGGGAGAAAGAAAACATGTTGAAAACCAGGAAGTGGAGAAATTGGCTGTCCTCAGAGGGCCTTGAATGGGCAGAAGAATCTGAAGTGGTCAACAGCTTTGGAGTCCCTCAGCCACAGAGAGACTGTCCCTCGTTCATTACTAAATGAAGGCTTTGTAATGCGCATCAAGAGAAGCCTTATGCTTTAAAAAAATAGCTTTAATAAATGAAATATAAACTGAAATTCTTAAGAAAAAGTCATCATCATCTCACAACTATCTTTAATTGAACACTTAACATGTCCCAAGTTCTAGTTTGCCTGTAGTAAGTGGTTTTATCTTCACAGCAACCCTATGGTATAGGTGAATTTACCTTTAAGTAAGTAATTGAATTGTTTTGCATTCTTTATTATATAAGCTCTAATATATATACGGATAATCCTTTAGTAAATTCTAAGAGTAGATTAATTAACTTCCATGTAGACAATTTGTTAGGATGACATTTTATAAAAAGTAAGAACTCTTTTACGTAGCCAGTCTGTTAAAATCATTGTGTATAACTGGGCTTGGTAAAAGTTGGGTGAGGCTTCTATAAAACAGTTACTATTGCCTTCCTTTTTCATCAGAATGTTAACTTAGAGTTGAAATGCAAAAGAATAGATTTGATACAGCATTTTGACATTTGACATTTTAAAGTAATTTCATTAGATCATCAAGCTATGAATTATTGAAGAATTATTCTACTATAAACACTTTTTTCCATTATCTTTCATTGAATTAGAAACAAGTTGCATGCCATTTGCCTGAAAGAAGATAAATGTATTGTGCACTAAAATATACAAAGATTTTGGCACTGTTTTTCTCCGCTTTTTATTAATGAATACTTTTGTTTAGTCTTACATCAGATGAATAGAATAAATTTGTGCTTTGAATAGCTAAAGCCAGGAACAAAATTCTCTCTAGCAGTGTTGACAAAATTCACTTGAAAAGTCAAATCTCACTCAGGGTGAGTCATTTTCAATATACGAGGGCTGTCTGGGAAAAATCCAGCCATAAATACTTCTATTTTTCATAGTACGTGGCTGGATACTTTCCACATAGCCTTTGTATAATACTTCTATCCTAGCACACCTGAGCTAGGAAGTAGACTCATCAGCTATAGTGTCTCTCTCCCCAGGACAGTGAGTGATTCTAATAACTCCCTGAGGGGACAGTTTTGCTACCTGCCGTTATCTCAGTGTTAGCACATCGAAGGTCTCCAAGAACCCACTGCTGAACAATTGACTTTCTCAATGGAGGATAAGGAAGAGGGGTTTGACAAGGCCCTAGAGGAGATTTTATATTATCAGGTTCTCACCCTCCAGCATTTCCCATCTCCTAGTGATTCATAATAAAAACAATTCAGTACTCTGTAAACTAAATCTGAGAATTAGCCTTTACAGAATTGCTCATCTGCGCCAACCAAAGAGATGGTTTCTTTAGAAGTTCTTGTAGCAAACCTGAGTAAATATGTCCTGAGATGTTGTCTTTATTCTTACAGTTTAAAAGTTGCATGAATTAAAAATGAAAATGCAGAAACATTCTGTTACAGGGTGAAGAAAAGGTATGTCTCAAGGTCAAGGTAACCAGTGTTGCTTTTTCAGAAGGCAGTTAGAATGATGGCTGGCTGCCCACACACAGGGAGCCAATTCCATGGTGTGGTTGCCATGTTCCAGGATCTGCCTGGCATTAAAGGCTAGAAGCCTGATTTTATTAATATACCTAAAGCGATTGAGAGTCCAGGGATGATGGATTCATGCCAACCTCACAAGGAACCGAGGTTTGAACCAAAATGTTCATTTACTCTTTTCCAATAAAAGCTGTACTTTTCAAGTGTACTGGGATCTGCCAACTAAGGCATTGCCTTCCTTGCATGCTTATCTATGGAGAAGCCAGATTATAGTGTGACTGCTGCATAGTGCGCGTGGAACCCCTGAAGGGAGTTGGCTGATTATCTTGATGTCTGACAGCCTCAAGCCCTGTGCCCAACGCCTCTATCTTGACTGTAGGGAAGAAAGTTAGATTTGCCACACAAACTCCGTCACCTATGACAAGTGTCCAAGCCACATTGCTAGATTATGTCTTTGGAGACTTTGCTTTATTATAGATAAAATACAGACTTTTTATAAAAGTAAATTCGATTAATAACTTGCTGTTAGTTGGCAGCATAGCCTCTTCTCTTAGATTTGGGGTGTTCATGATCTCCTGGGCCTTTTCCACTGGTAGCTCATCCTCATCACCCACATTTTGATTTTTACTTCAGTCTTAAGAGTTTTGCTGTTCACTTTGACTCAGGGGCTAACATGTTTTCGTCTTATGTCCTACATATGAGTTACCTGTGTGTCCGTTGAAATAACTTCCCTAAAACTAACGTTCTAGAGGTGACTTTTTGGCATACCATTTGTGTCATTTGATAAGTTTGAAAAAAGTTTAACTGGTGTATATAAGTGGAGTATTTTAGAGTTCCCTATTATTTTATTTACTTCTATCATTAACAAGTATTAAATTATAAATTTTATACTTTGAGGTTTTAAATTTTTTGTAGATGATTTTCTTTTGAATGTATAAAAAATAGTATGTATTTTTTAAGGGGGAAAATGTCCTACCCTTATCAACTTGGTTTTCCTTTAAGAAATTACTAGTCTAATTCTAAAAAGGAAAACAAAGAAGAGAGAAATGAAATATCAAAGAAGGAGGTCAACAACAATATAATGTTTACAGTAAATAAACAATATACATTTAGCAACTTGTAAAATATAATTTTCTCTCAGATTATTCTGAGAATGATTAGAAGAACTTTTAAAGAGACTATGTAAACTATTGGGTTTAATACCATTTTAGCATCTCAAAACAAGTCAGTAAAAACTGTATTCTCATAGAACTATTTATTATCTGCTCAATTTTACTGTTTCTTTTTACTTCTAACAAAGAAATATAAGCCAAGAGGGCAGTGATTAAAAATCCACGTCTGTAACTTTTCAAATTGTATAAATCTGTCCATTTCTAGTGTTATGTTTTTCAAAACTGTTGTTCATTACCCAACAACATTGAAATATTCTGTAAGTAAATTTTTTTAGGATAGAATTTTTTCCAATTTCAGCTGCTGGTGATGTTGCCTTTGTTCTATATTCAATAGTATTGCTCTATGTTTACTGTTTCCCATCTTAGTTCCAATGGATATTCTGCAGACAGTGAGTGATCTTATACTCAAATAAATCCTGTATATCGGATAATAAGAGGGTGGCTTTAAGTAGAGTAAAATCCTATTAACAGCTAAGACACACTGGTAGCTGACATCAGTAGAGAGATATGCTTATTAGGCTAATGCTCAGATCTAACCTTTGTATATACTAATTACAAATGCATAATATAAAATTCTGACATAGGAAAAACTGGTTAAATTAAAATATGTGGATAGTTGTTACAGAATCGACAAAATCTTTGAAGGACAGTTCAATGTGGATTGGGCTTTTTGGTGTGTTGAGCTTTAAACTTGGAAGAAACATCGAGAGTGAATGTGAGCTGTTGCACAGATTAGTTATCTTCTATTGTTTTGATAGTGCACGGAATCCAAATTGGGTGGAGCTTATCTAGGATGCGATTTAGAGGATGAATTTACGTATTTCTTTCAAAAGTTTTACTTCTGTAGTTCCTTGGAAATTTCTCAAAATGTTGGAATAGTGAAACATGTCGTGTTAATACATTTTGTGACCTAGTTTGGCCTAAGTATACTTTCGTACTGGCAAGATACACAGGGGATTTAGGCTTTACTGTAACAGCTAAATGAATATATACTGAATTTAAATTGCTTTGAAGGCTGTGGATCACAAGTTAATAGATTCTGGACCTTGTTTTTCTTTTCATGAGCCAGACATTCCTTGGATTTAAGGGTGGGTTTAAATTAAAGAGTAGCAAATTGCTTCCCTCTTTGGAAATAAGCAAAATCACCCTCTGATAATAAAATATTTCTTTCATATGTCAGGACAGTTACTGAGGAAAGACAGCGTGAGGGGAATAAAAGGGACAACTTATTTAGTGGTTTGCCCTTCAGGAAATGGAATATGTTTAATAAAAGTGCAATTGCCTTATTATACTGTGTGACTTGAAAATAATGAGACAAATTAAAAAATGAAAAACACCATACTGGAATTTATATGACTAAATAAATCTTGTCCCACAGGAGGCAGTTCAGTTTTTCTAGCTCTGCTCTAATCTAGCAAGACATTTTTAGACTCTTTTCGGAATTGTCTTTAGCACTGTTTTATGAGCCAAACCTCAAAATCAACATCTTTACTTTATTATCACACCTCTTTTTGGACCCAAAAGAATATTATTCAACCTAATCCCCCACTTAATTTATCAGACTCGGATCAGGCTATTTACAAAAATATAGTGTACTTTCTTGTAAGATAATTGAATGTGTTATTTATTCATTCACTCAGCTATCAGGGCTGAGTGCCTCCAAAGAATCAGGTATATTGGGGTGACACATAGGAGTCTTGGCCCTGGAAGTGGAAGGATAGAAGGGAGACAAGTGAGGGTCACGGAGAAGGATGTTCATTCCTGAGCCTGAGCGGTCTTTGTGGATGAATAGAAGTCAGCAGATGGACAGAAAAGGAGAACTTTCTAGGCAAAGGTAGCAGCCTGTATCAAGGCAAAGCACAAAAACTACATACATTTCAAGAACTACCAGTATTTCAGAATGGATAGAATCTAGTTAAATGATGAGAATGGAGTGGTATTTAGGGATGAGATCATGAGGGTCCTAGTAAGCCATGGATTGGAGAATATGAAGGCTGTCTGGAAAGTATCCAGCCATGTAATATGAAAAATAGAGGCATTATGGCTGGATTTTTTTCTAGACATCCCTCATATAGTGGTTAAGAGTGAGGGTTCTCATGTCTGATTATCTGAGCTCAAGTCCTGACTCCTTCATTTATAAGCTTTCTGATGCTGGGCATTCTACTCCTTTTCAGTGCCTTAGTTCTTTTCATCTGTAAAAGAGCTCATGATACCTACTTTATAGAGTTAAGAGGTTTAAACACATAAACAAAGATAAAAGTTATTAACACCATGCTTTGCACACAGTAAGCACTCAATTAATGTAAGCATTTTGTACTCTTATTTTTTCCTGTGAATACGAGACAATGATGGAAGGGGTTTTTTTTTTTAGAAGAGCAGTGTACTTTTTGGCATTGACCACCTTTTTCTTCTCGAAGCAGTCTTTTTTCTTTTAATGTGTTTTTTTTTTTGAGACGTAATTGACATGCCACAAAACTTACCCATTTGAAGTTGGTGATTTACTGTTTTTCGGGCAGCGGTTCTCAACCTGTGGGTCGTGACCCTTTTGGGGGTCGAACGACCCCTTTTGCAGGGGTCGCCTAAGACCATCAGAAAACACATATTTCCGATGGTCTTAGGAACGGAGAAACCGCTCCTCTATCCCTCTCCAGGCGGGTCCGCCCACATGCAGATACGCCCATATACAAGTACCCGGCGTGATGATATCATCGCGCCAACCCCATCACTGCACCCCCTACAAATACAGGTGTATGTGACAGGGGGGGCGCCGTAATGTACTTATGCGGGCCAGTCACACCTGTGTAGAGAGCAGCTACCAGTAATTTTATGGTTTGGGGTCACCACATGAAGAACTGTATTAAAGGGTCGCGGCATTAAGAAGGTTGAGAACCACTGTTTTAGGGTATTCGTAGGGTTGTGCAACCATCACCACAATCTAATTTTAGAACATTTTAATTCAACCCTATAAGAAATTTCTCACGCATTAGCAGTCACTCCCCATTTTCCCCCAACCTCCACTCTCTCACCCTAGGCAACCACTAATCTACTTGCTGTTTCTACAGATTTGCCCATTCTGGCTATTTCATATGAATGGAATCATGCACTATGTAGTCTTTAGTGAGTGACATCTCTCATTTAGCCTAATGTTTTCAAGAATCCATGTTATAGCGTGTGTCCATACTTTATTCTTTTTGTGGCTGAATAGTATTATATTTCATTATACGTATATAACACATTTATTCATTCATCAGCTGATGGACATCTGGATTGTTTCCACTTGTTGGCTATTATAATAATGCAGCTATGAACATTGCCAGTTTTTGTGTAGACGTCTGGGTATATAGGAAGGAGTAGAATTCCTGGATTATATGGTAACTGTGTTTAACATTTTGCCAAACTACTAGCAATATATGAGAGTTCCATTTTCTCTACATCTTTGCCACCATTTACTACTGTCTTTTTAATTTTAACCATTCTAGTGTATATGAAGTGGTATTCCATGGTTTTTTATTTGTATTTCTGTTGTGACAAATGATGTCAGCATCTTCTCATGGACTTCTTGGCTCTGTCTCTTCAGATTATTTTTCCATTTTTATTTTTTAACAGTATTTTATTTTTAGCTTTATCAAGTTATAATTGACAGTTTGCCTATTTTTGAATTCAGTTATTTGTCTTTTTATTATTGAGTTGTAAGAGTTTTTATATATTCTGGATACAGATCTCTTATGAAATATGATTTGCAAATAGTTTGTCACATTCTTTGGCTTGTCTTTTCATGTTCTTAATGATGTCCTTTATAACACAATGGTTTTAATTTTTGCTGAATCCAACTTATCTATTCTTTCTTCTGTTGCTTGTGCTTTTGTTGTCATATCTTAAGAAATTGCCTAACCCAGGGTCATGAAGATTTACTCCTGTGTGTTTTCTAACATTTGGTTTAGTTCTTAAATTTACATTTATAATCTATTTTGAGTCAATTTTTGTATATTTTTTGAGGTAGGAGGTCTAACTTTATTCTTTTGCATGTGGATATCCAATTATCCTAGCATCATGTGTTGAAAAGTCTGTTCTTTCCCCATTGAATGGTCTTGACACCCTGTCAAAAATCAAATGAGCATAAACATGAGAGTTAATTTCTAGACTTTCAGTTCTAATTCAATGATCTGTATTTTGTCTTAATGCCAGTAGCATACTGTCTTGAGTATTATAGCTTATAGTAAGTTTTGAAATTGGTAAATGTGAGTCTTCCAACTTTTTATTTTTCAAAATTATATTGGGTATTTTGGGTCCCTTGCATTTTTATATAAGTTTTAGAATCAGCCTGTTAATTTCTGTTAAACAGCCTGGGATTTTGGTATGGATTGCATATGGAAGCTATAGATCAGTTTTGGGAGTATTGCCTCTTAACAATATGAAGTCCTTCTGAAGCATGAATGTGAATATCTTTCCATTTATTTAAAACTTTAATTTCTTTTCACATTGGTAGTTTTTCAGTGTACAATGAACTTCTTTTGTTAAATTTATACCTAAGTATTTTATTATTTTTGATGCTATTATAAATGGAGTTGTTTTCTTTGTGACACCATTTTATTCATCTGTTTCCTTGCCCACCTCTCTGATTCATTCAGGCATACTGTTCTTCTTGTTGCATGTGATAGACCCCAAGATTGTCTTACTTATATTCTGATAGCTTCCTAAACAGTTACTTGACCTATGTTCAAAGCTCCAACTATGTGTTTACAGTTGTTCACTGGACATTGCCACCTGAATATCATAAATATCTCAACTTCATTTCTTCTAAAGTGAACTTATTATTCTTCAGATCTTCTTTTCCGCTTTTTTTTCTACTTTTTTCACCATCATCTACCTTGTTGCCTAAACCAGAACTCCGAAAATCATTCTAACCTTCTTACCCTCCTTCAACTTTTACATCCTTACTGGTCACCAAATCCTATGGATTTCATCTTCTAGATACCACTGTAGGAGTATAAATATTTTTTGGTTGTGTCGATCTCTCTCTGCTGCTCCTATTTCTCTGATCTATCTGTATTTCTTACCTAGGCTTTTCTCAACACTTCCCACCCATTTTCCTCACCTTAAATTTTATTTCCCTACAGTCAAAAGTTCTATTCTGAAATCAGAGTGGTATTTCCAAGTGTTAAGACTGGCCATATTTATGCCCACCGTAATGTCCTTCAGTTCCTCTCTAGTGCCCATAACGTAATATTCAGACTTCTTAGCCTGGATTACACCAAACCCTTTGCAATTTGCTTCTGTGTACTTTTCCAGCTCTTCTTTTGCCACTTTCCAAGATAATCACCACGTTGTGCCAGACTATCCACAGTTCCCCACATATGAATTTTCCTGCATACCTACATACCTTTGGCCATGTGATTCCTTCTGCCGAAACCATGCTAAACTTTCTTTTTTTATCTGGCAAATTCCAGATCATCCTTTGAGACTCATCTTCCCAGCCACTTCCCCTCTGTGCATATTTGAGTGCCTCTTCTTTAGGGCTTCAATAACCTCTTGAACTCTTTTACAACCTTTACTGTATATGGGCTAGATGACCCTATAGGGAACTAACTATATATTTTCTTCAACTCATCATCTTACTACTGAGTGGTTTTCTCCTATATCGCCATCTCAGAGCTTCCCAGTGTTGGTCTGAGGTCTGGTACCAATTTTCCATCATCTGTGATGAAATTAGAATAAGGGCCCTGTGGCGAATTTTTCAGAAAGCTAAATCTGTTTACTTTGGGTGTGAAAATGTGCTTACTTTATGAAATGATATTGATAGTACGTGGTAGGATATAGTTATGTCTTTAGTTGGCAGTGTTCTGTCAGAGTCCTAAATTTGTTGGAAATTTTACAGGTCTCTACAAACCAAGGTCTGGGAACATGGCTGTATCACTTGGGATGGCACTAAGTCCCCAAAGTCAAAAGCCTATGAGTCATCCTTGGCTTCTCCTCCTTCCTCGTCCTTCCACCTTCGCCACATTCAGACATTTAGCAAGTCCTGCCAATTCAGCCTCCTAAGTATTTCTGGAATCTGTACTCTCCTCTCCGTCCTTACTGCCAGTTCCTTAGGACAGGCTGTCTTTATTTTCCTGCAGAAAGTATCATTACTGGTCCTCTGACCGCTATTCCCCTCTTATTCGTGTCCATCAGAATGAGCCATTTAAAAATGAAAAATAGATACCCATTTTCCACAGGATAAAAGTTCCTTATGGCGTACAAGTTTTTTCTCCAATAGGACTTCTTTCTGTCCTTTGCTCATACTTTCTTTTGTTTTTGAGGTAGCCTAAAGCAGTTCAATTTTCACTTCCTCTACAAACCTTTCCTATAGGTTTGGGTTAGGAGCCTCTCTCTTCATTACTCTTAAAAGACCCTGTACATAGCGCTACGTCAGCATTTCCAGATTAGTTGATACTCATCATTTTTATGTCGGCCTTCCCACTAGACTCTGAATGACTTAAGACAATGTATTTTATCCTGTGATCTTTCTATCCCTAGCACTCAATACAATGCTAGAACATAACAAATATTTAATGCATGTTTGTTGGCTAAATGCATTCATTCAGTGTTATGATCACATTGACACTGTTGGAGGTTCACTGACCAGAGTAAGTGGTGAGTGCAGGAAGTCTCCACAAGGCAGGGACATAGGATAAAGGCCCTCTGTAGAAGTCTAGACAGGCGTGATAAGTACCTGAACTCTGAGTAGTAGTGAATGGAGAAAGACTTAGGTGATGGAATTGGGGATTAACTAGATAAATGGGGACATGGAAGAATCAAGGGTTACTTGAAGGTGTCTGGACTTAGAAAATTGGTTGGATGATGGTGTGGTTCACCAAGAAGATGAGATCTCTATGCTAGACACTTTAAAATTGAGGTGTTCAGAATATTGCTTGAAGTTGTCCAAGAAGTAACTAAGTGTGGAGTTTGGAGAGAGAATTCTTTTGGAGAGACAGATTGGGAATTCACCATGTTTAGATACTACCTAGAGCCATGGCCATGAAGGAGATAATTATCATTTGTTGTTTATGTTGTTGTAGTGGTAGTGGTGAGAAGAGAATAGGTGCATTGGGTGAGAAGAGAATAGAGCCATCAGACTGTAGATATAGAATGTCCAGATGGAGGAGACAGAAGCCTCCAAAGGTTTCTAACTGAAATCTTGGTTCTGCATCTTATGAGCTCTGTCATTCTGGACAAATTACCCTCTGAATTTCAGCTTTCATCTGTAAAATGAAAATAATAAATTCAAAGAATTCCATGAGTTTGCATATATAAATTCCCTGGTATGGTCCCAGGCTCACTCTAAGGGCTCATAAATGATAGATTAGAGAGGAGATTTAAGAAAATATTTCTCAGTTTCAAAACAGAATTTCTTCGTAATTACACTGGAGATGACAGTAACATCTTAAACTTAACCAGTCTAGTTTGAAAGAATACTAACTTAACTTCCATAGTACATAAAAATTTTTTCCTGTACAGCTCTGTCCCTCCCACTTTGTGCTGTTATTATCACAGATTACATCCTTATACATTGTGTAGCCATTAACATAGATTTATAATTATTGTCATATGCATTTCTCTTTTTAATCATATTAGGAAAAAACAAGTTCCAAACCAAAATACAGTTATTAATATATTGGCTTTTATACTTAACCTATGTAGTTAGTTACCTTTGCCAGTGTTCTTTATTTCTTCATATGGCTTTGAGTTACTGTCTATTGTACTTTCATTTCAACCAGAAGAACTCCCTCTGGCATTTCTTCTAGACTTCCTCAGCTTTTGTTTATCTGAGAATGTCTTAATTTCACCTTTATTTTTGAAGGATTGCTTTTCTGGACACAGAATTGTTGGTTAACAGTTTTTTTTCTTTCAGCACTTGAACTTTATCATCCCAATTTCTTCTGCCATCCCTGGTCTCTGATGAGAAGTCAGCTTTCAGTCTTATTGTATTACCCTTGTAGGTGATGAGTTACTTGTCTCTTGCTGCTTTCAAGATTCTTTCACTGATTTTCTACAGTTTGGTTATAAATGTATCTCAGTGTGGATCAACCTTGCCTCATGTTCATATGTCTAGAAAGCATGCATAAAGGAGCATAATAATGGTCCTGAATTAAATGATTATAATGTAATGATAATAATAATGATTATGAATCATCGACCAGTGCACCATAATCAGTATATTGTGCTTAAAAAGTCAAGAAAATGTTCAATGCATGCTACAAAGAATTTCATTCAAAACCTTAATTATTTAAAGTAAATATATTGGAGTAACACTGGTTATTAACACATTTTGCAGGTATACAAAATTGTAATTTGACATCTGTATATTTTATCGTGTGCTCCACACCCAAAGTCTAGTTTCCTTCCATTACCTTATATTTGATCTATTTTACCTGCTTCATTTCCCACCTATCCTCTTTCCCCTTTGGTAACCAGCATTATGTTGACTATATCTGTATGTTTGTTTTCATTTGAAAAACTTTAATTATTAATAATAGTTTAAGAGCTTATGATGGATAAGAATCAGGATCTAAAATAGTCACTTATGTGGAACACCTATTTGCCTAATAGATACCCGGTATGAGTTGTCCCCATCGTTCTTTGCTAAAGAAAAATTCTGCCTTGGAGTAGATAGTTGCAGCTACATTTACAAATTTTTATCTCTGTTAATTTTTAATTGCTCTTAACACTGAAATATTTAGCTTATTATCTGCAATATTCCTAAAGCAAAGATAAAGCTATAAAATAAAATGGATATGTAGACATATTAAAAATCATAACTTGGGGTTTATATATTTTTACATCTGAACAAAACAACCCAATTTCAAATCCTTAAGCTTAGCAGTTGATAGAGATATCAGTTTTTTAACTTTCCCAACTGCATTCTGGTTTTTTTAATATCTTTTAATAGTTTCCTGATGGTGTTTTTAAAAAGTACTTATAGACTTTTTCTCAATACTTACCACAATACTGGAAATTTTGCTGCAGTAGATCTCATTTTAAAATATAAGATGTTAGATGTTAATTTTCACAGTGAGTTTTTTTTTAAACCATGCTTTTGTTATTTTGATTGCTTATACCTTGTTATGTTAGAAAGGGCACAGAACTTTAGTCATGAGTCCTAGGTGTCTTACTGCTTTATTTAGCTTTGCCAGTGTCCACTCTCTTGGCCTGTTTTTCTCATTTCTAAAACAGCTGTACAGACCAGATAATCTCTAAAAATCCCCATACTGATAAAATTCTATAATTCTACCATGCAGGATTTTTCTTTGGCTCATATGATGAACATTAGAGTAATTTGAAGACTTTGTGATCTGTTATTTCTCTTTTACTTCTGTTACTTTTTACCTGACTATTAGCTAGATATCAGAAAAATAATTTTATTTTTTCCACATTATCTTTTATGGAGTTACTCCATAAAAATCCCATGTCTTTAAAGAGACAGTAATGTATGCATATTATTTTTTTTCTCCTAGAACAGAATTAAGAACTTAAGTTGTTAACATATTTAATTTTATTTTTTTTTTTTTTTTTTTTTTTTTTTTTTTTTTTTTTTTTTTTTTTTTTTTTTTTTTTTTTTTTTTTTTTTTTTTTTTTTTTTTTTTTTTTTTTTTTTTTTTTTTTTTTTTTTTTTTTTTTTTTTTTTTTTTTTTTTTTTTTTTTTTTTTTTTTGCTTTTTGGTATGTGGGTAGCTCCCTGACTGGGAATCGAACCTAGGCTGCAGCGCTGACAGTGCCAATGCTGAAGCCTTAAGCCACTACACCATCAGGGAACTCCCAACATATTTAATTTTAAAAACAACCATTTCAGAATTGTCGATCAAGATTTTCTCAATATTTCAGAGGAGCAGATTGAAAAAAAATACATGAGTGATGGAAGGAAGAAAACTTAAGTGAGAAAATAAGCTTTTAAAATTCTTGTTTTTTAAATGGTGATTTCTTTTTCTTATTAAAAATTGATAAATTCACATTGTAGAAAGTTCAGATAAACAAATAAACAGAAAACACAATTTCATTATCTCAGCACCTGGAAATAATCACTCTTACCATCTTGATTAATCTTTGTATCATTTTGTATGTGGATATGTGGAATGCTGCACTACATACAGAGGTAGTATAGCACAGGGGTTAGGAAATTATGCTGTGGAACCAGATAGCCTGACTTCGCATATCTATCACTTACTGTCCCTGTGCCTTAGGCAAAGCACTAAATTTCTCCATGACTATTTCTTTCCTCTTTTTGTTTTAAAACAGCTTTATTGAGATATATTTTTACATCCATCAAATTCACCTGTATTACATAGGGTGTACAACATTACAGATGAGGTCTGCCAATTAAATTCCTGAACTTGCCACTGTGCACTTATGTTGACAGCACTGTACAAACAGCTCAGTAAGGTTTCATAACCTTGGTATGTCTTTGTCTCCCAGCTGTGTTTGTGTCAACGTGTGGCAGTGTCTTGCTGAGTGGCATTCATTATTGTGTCTTTTTATGTGCTTTCACGAGAATGTTGGAGCTTGAATTAGAGCAACAAACATTGCATTTCTTGTTAAACATGGCAAGAATGGAAGTGAAATCAGAGACGTGTTAGTCCAAGTTTATGGGGATAATGTCATAAAGAAAACAGCAGGGTACAAGTGGATTACACATTTTTCTGAGGGGAGAGAAGAGAGGTCAGGGTGGCTACTAACAAGCAGAACTGATGGAAATATTGCAAAAATTCATCAAATTATGCATCAAAATCATCAACTGACTGAGAAGTGTACTGGACCAAGTAAATAGCGATAGAGAAACAGGAAAATCTTAAGCTGAAAATCTTGGCATGAGAAAGGTGTGTGCGAAAATGGTCCCAAAGGAGCTCTCCAATGAACAAAAAAGCAAAGGAGAGTAAAAGTTTGCCAAAACCTTTTAGCAAGGCAAGACAATGTTTTGGGCCATGTTACCACTGGTGATGAAACATGTATGTACCAATACAACCCTGAAATAAAGCATCGAAGTACACAATGGAAGTAGGCCAATTCTCCACAACCAAAAAGATATTAGAGGGATTGTTCATTCTGAATTTGTACCAACTGGAGAGTCAACCAAATTTACTAATTAGATGTGCTGAAAAGACTGCATGAGAAAGTTAGATGAAAACGACCTGAACTTTCCACCAACTCATGGCTCTTGTATCACGACAATGCCCAGCTCACACGGCACTGCCTGTGAGGGAGTTTTTAGCCAGTAAACAAATAACTCATGGAACACTCTCTTTACTCACCTGATCTGGCCCCCAATGGCTTTTTTCTTTAACCCAAAGATCAAGGAAATATTGAAAGGAAAACATTTTGTTGACATTCAGGACATCAAATATCATAGAATGACAGCTCTGATGCCCATTCCAAAAAAAAAAGAGTTCCAAAATTGCTTTGAGGGGTGGACTAGGTGCTGGTGTCCTGGTGTTGATGCATAGCTTCCCAAAAGGAGTACTTTGAAGGCTACCATAGTGATATTCAGCAATGAGGTATGTAGCACTTTTTTTAGGATGAGTTCATGAACTTAATTGTTCAACCTCATAAACTTATTGAAAGTGAAAAGTGTATTAGGATTAAGGGTAAATATATTTAAAAGGAAAAATAATAAATAGTGTCTTTTGAACCCTTCTTCCCCTTCATTCTGTGAATTTCTTGACCACACCCATAGTAGTCCCTAATTTTCTCAATTGGCACATTTCATGGAGTTGACTTTATGTTCTTTTTGAACTTAAAAAAACTATTATGTATTGGAAGTTGACTCATCAAAAGTATCAACTCATCATTGTCTTAGCTGCCTGTGTTTTCTTTCTTTCTCTTTACTTTGGGGAAGTAGTGATCCACATTGTGACTCACAATTCACTTATTGAATGTTTGTCCCCTGCTACCATTCTCTTTCTGTAAGAGAACAAATATGTTTTTGTGATTTCTTCATTTAACTTTGCTGTGATGTTTCCTTCTTCCCATAATAACATGCAATTAACATAATAGAGTGATGCTGCTAACTCATTCTCAGTGCCTCTCATTCAGGTAATATGCATTAGCAGTTCCATGAATTGTGTTTGGTAATGTAGGAGTGACTCTAGTGTTTGCTCTAGGACTATGAAAGAAGTTTAAATTCTATTATTTAATGTCCATTTCAGGAATTCATCTCAAACACAAGTAGAGCAATATACAGGTATCCCACATGTTTGTTATGACATCCTAAAAGCTTTTCTGGGGCTTAGCTAATAGTGCACCAGTTTTGTGCTGATCGTATGGTGGTGGTGGTGTATCTCCATATATAAAAGTTTTACTGTTTGCTCAATTTAAAATATTTACTGTAGTGCAAATCACATCTTGTAAATGTGCCTAGTTTGGGGGATTCCCATTTAATTTGTAAAACATTTTTTAGTTAGTGGATGCAAAGGTATTAACTCATAGATCCACATTGCCAGGTGTATGTAGATAGAAGCTAAAACTGGATTAGTAGAAACTTTGAAGATGAACTGAAAGGTGAACTATGAAACTTATGAGCACTCTCTTAAAGGCTATACAGCATAAAATGATTTAGTAAATAAAAAATGTTGACTTTGGATTCCCTTGTCAGGTTATGGTAGCCTTTAGTATTAATAGTATGAACACAAAAGGGTTTCTCTGCTTTCAGGTTGTTGTTGATACGGTGTTTTTCTGCATTTCCACTCTTTGGCAACAGCTAGCGGGAGAGGGATTTTTTAATTGAAAGTTTCAGGAGAAAGTATTTCTGAGCATTGAACTCAGTCTTTAAATTAATTAAAGTCTGTATCTTTGTATTATTTTAAAATACTTTTCCTTCGCTCCTCACTTCCTCTTACCCAGTGAGTTCTTTCCTATTCTAGGTCTCATGTTACTGTTTGTAATGAGCTTGTCCGTCCCTCTTCTCCCTTTCTCTACTTTTCTTGATCAAATGCCTTTGTGGTCAGACCAGGAACCCCAAATAGGCATCCTAGAAAGAAGCTTCATGGCTCCTTGGGAAAGATTAATTGGTCTGCTTTGCTGCTGTCAATTACTTTTGCCCAATGGATATGTTCATGAAATAACCAATAGTCGCCTAGCAAGTCAGAGAACTGGTGTTCCCAGGAGGAAACTACTACTGCTTATGTGCCTAAGCTTAATTCATTTTGTCTAATACATAAAATGTATTTGAGGTTAGATATTGATGTTTCAAAGTCATTTAATCATCTCAAAGTTTTGATCGATGTCTTGGGATTGTTTTTTGTTGTAAATAATAAAAACCCAACTCAAACTGTGTAAGCACAAAAACAACATTACTGGCTCACATAACTAATAAATCCTGGGGTGGGTCGGGCACAGGTGGGTACAGGTGCTTAATCAATGTCACCTGGAATCTCTTGCCTCTCACCTCTCTTCTCTGGTTCTGTTTGGTGTTGGCTGCGTTCACTAAGGTGGCAAAGACACCCATCAGTAGCTACAGGTTTATATGTTGCAAGTTTGATAATTCCAGAATAAAAAGAGCTCTACTCTCCCAAAAGTTCTAGTAAAATTCCTGGGAATGTTTCTTACGGTGGTGTTCATCTCTGAATCAATCATTGTCACTCTTTGTCCAAGGTAGATTACATGCTATCCAGTGCCATGCCCCCAAAACCATATGGCCTGAGTATGGGTTAGGAGTGGTGCCCCAACAAAAATGAGAATAGGGTTTCCAGGAGAGGTATGGATGTTGGAGAGGACAATACCACAGATGTGTATTACACTAGGATGTAGAACGAACTCACTCTGATATGATATATAAAGATTCACATACTGTCTATAGAATTTATTTGGAATTAAGGCATGCCCGTATATCATTACTTGTAGTTTTAAGCATATGTCAGTGTTCTCTCTTCCAACTAAATAGTAAAGCTCTCAAAGACAATACCCATCTTAGATCTACTGTACTCTCTAAAACCATAAGTACAGTGCCTGCACATGGTAGGTACTGATAAATGTTTATGGATGCTGCTGCAATGGCGATTTCCTTCTATCAGCATGCTCATTAATGTTGGTGGGAAATAACTTCTGGAACTATACCATCCCCAGTGTTGAGAATAAGTGTATGCCCAGTCCATATTTAATAAGCAAAATGAGACCACCCTGGCCTGTATTCACTAGTGTAGAGCTAATGGAATGTTGTGAACATAAATTTGGTCCATGCAAATGACAGAATGTGCTTCATGGACTATAGAGGAAGAGATTAGAGATCACAGCATTTTTTTTTTCAATTCCAAAGACTAGTGTACTTGAATAAAAATTTTGTTTCGTGTTGTTTGGGTGGCTGTGCCAGGCAGCTAGCTCATGGCTCCTCAATTATTTGATATCCGAACATTTCAAGAATATGGAAAAAAAAGGAAAGGGAAAAAAATTCTCATAGAATCTCCTGTGACAGGTTAAAGTTTAATCACAGCAAATAAGGTTTCCCATTTATTATAACCACAGTGGAAAGGCAGGGCTTGTGTTTACAAAGCATGTTGTTTGGGAAACCTTCGTAAATTATAATCCTTGGAAATCCCAAATCTACTGAAAGTAATCCCGTCCATTAGATGAAGACAACTTGCCTATACAATAGATCCAGAAAGCAAGTTAAATGGAGAACATGAACAGGAAGCCATCATTAAGAATTACAGTGAGTAAGATACAGAGTGGATTCACATACAGAATTTGTTATGAGATAATTACATCATGGGACCGCTGGAAGGCCGAGAGCTGTGCTGGGCTGCAGTGCTTGCTCTCTGGCCTGCAGCTGAGGGGGTCAGGACAACAGAGACAGCGAGAGAACTTCATGAGATAGTGAGGGGCTTGGCTGACTTAATTGTGAAATGATAATGACCTACCTGCCTATTTTGGATTGCGTTTTGCACAGCTAACCTGGATTCATAGACTCATTAAGTGCTGAGAACCACTTTTCACTTCTACCTTTTGAACATTCACTTGGGTCACATTAAGCTAAGCTCTGATAGGTAAATGTTGAATGGTAGTTTTCATTTCCTCTAAAAGTAATCGGAGCTATTTTTCGCATTCAACACAGTGTGGTGTTTTTCTTATGGAACTTCAGTCATGCAGTCATCAAAATGGTATTTTTGTCAGTTTACTGAATAGCAAAAACAAAAAAAAAATTGTTTTAAAAAGTCTTAAGATGTTGGTCAACACAAGGACTCATACAGTTGCAGATATTTTCCAGTGTTTGTGCTCAAATGTTCAGACCTGTCTGGCTCTTTTGTTTTGTAAGTCTAGGGGTTATAGGCAGCATGTCCACATTCCTTATTGATTTATATAAATATATTACAGATTGTTAACCTCCTGTCAAGTATCAGGGGTTTCAGTTTTTGTTTAGCTCAGTTAGTTTATGTGAGACTTGCACCCGTCTTCTCTTCATTGCTCACCAAAGCATTATTTGATTTAGGGTAATTCCAGAGGAGTCATTATAGATGAAAATGCATCTTACATGTTATGTTCTAAAAATTCTTGAGATTAATATTTATGAAGGTTGATTCAAAATGCATTTTCTACCCTTTATGACTAATATAACTTAATTTTTGCTATGATAATGTTTACTAAATAATTAAGTCAGACTAAACTTCGTATGTTAGTGTAGTCACAGCAGTTCTCAACCTGTGGGTCACGACCCCTTGGACCTGTATTAAGGGGTTGCGGCATTAGGAAGGTTGAGAACCACTGGCAGAGCAATATTTCTCAAAATGTCTTCTGTGGAGTTCTGGATCTATAGGATGTTAATACCCAACATTAGAATCAAGTCTCCTAGGATTTTTACTTCCCTGTTGCCATTTGTGAATTTTGGTGGAGAATGTAATACACTCCATTTCACAAATGAAATTAATAATGGCGCCTTAAAAAAATCAGAAGAATTATCTCCTTGAACCAGCATGAGCCATTCTAACTCCATTCTTTTTGTAGCCTAAGGAATATATAATTATGTATATTAAAAGTCATACAAGGATGTTCTACTCTTGCACTGTGACACATCTCTTGAAAAATTTCACTTTTTAAAAATTAATTAAAAATTAGGGTCTTTTCTCAAGTTTAATATTTAGGGCAATTAGCGGTGACTTCAGTGAGCTTACCTTTGCATAGCTCATGTGGAGTTCAGTTGCTACAGGGGGCATTAGTGAGTCTTAACATTTTGAAGAGTGTGATATAACTTGCAGGAAAATAACTTGGGTGGGTTAGATGCTATTCTTGAATTGTGTCACATGAAGAATGTTTGAAAACGGTTTCATGAGGTGAAGCAACATAGCATACTGCCACGGCTGTTAGGTAACTAACAACGGTTTGAGAGCAGGTGACTTTGGCTCAGCAGTATTTTATGATCACTTCATTCTCCAATCATGTCTCAGTCAAAATTCTGTTTTCCCTTGGAAATTACTAAAATGTCTTATATATTGCAAACTATAAGTGCATTAAGGACTAGAGTTACTACTATTGCACTTGTTGACCCAAGGCTGTATTTTTTTCATTAAGGAAATGTATTAATAATAATGGAAAACACTTTAAAGTATATTTAAAAAACAACTGTAATGGTGCAGTTTCAGTATTTGTGCTTGATTTTAGTACATACCATTTTTGGTTCATTGCTGTTTTTATTACAAAGATAGAAGCAACAGATAGAAAGAAGCTTGGTGATTGTGGAAATTCTTTTTCTTCAAAAGGAAGGGAAATAGTGAAGCTGTCAAAGTATATGGGTTTAACCCTGCCAGACCTGAGGCCCTGAACCTAACTGTCCCCTATACCTGGGCTCCTGAGCATTAAAGAGGAAAAACCAACAGGATATAGAAAATGTTAGTTACATGCAAACAAGTGGTTAGAATAAGATGCAACTTGGAGACATTGTACAAAATAGGTCTGCCTTTCATTTTTTTCACGTACTAGGCAAAGTACCAAAAATTAGGTACAGCGGTGTAGCGGCAGGTTCGGAAATGACCGAGAAATCGGGACAGCAGTCTGCGAGGGTTAATGGCAAGAAGATGGTTCACAGGAGCCTATGAATAAATGGTAATGACCTCGAATTACCAAATTAAAGGAATTGTTTTGATAAACACCCCAAGTGTCAAATCCATGCTTAATAGCAATCATATTTTTCATAGTGTGACACTCATAATGTATGCTACTATCTTTTTACTAACAGGAGTTATATTTTATCGGAATAATTTTCCAGAATAAGTCAGATTAGTGACATTAGAAGACTCTAGAATTTAGAAAAAATTAATTTTAGAAGTAAATGATTACAACTTTAGCCATCAGAATATTTGGAAGTAAATGTGAGGAAGAAATCCATGGATCTTAATTAATTTTAATAGAGTTGTAGAACTCACCCCACACCGCCCATAATTAAAAAGTAGTTTGGATCTGGCTGTGAAGTGTGTGTGGTTGTTGGTGGTGGTATTCCCCCTCCCCCAGATTTAACTTAATTACAGTGTTCTTTAGTTTCTTTAAAAGTTTAGTTTAGATTCACAGAGAAGTACCAAGTGTTGAGGGGCCCCATATAGTGGGGTGGCACGGTGAACCATCCAGCATTATAAATTTAACAGCACTAGGGGGAGTTCCCTGGTGGTGTAGTGGCTTAAGGCTTGGGCGCTGGCGCTGTCAGCGCTGCGGCCTGGGTTCGATTCCCAGCCAGGGAGCTACCCACAGACCAAAAAGCAAAAAAAAAAAAGTAAATTTAACAGCGGTAACATACGAAGTGGATAATTGAAAGTCAACCCTACATTTTAGTAATTGGGTTACATGCACATTTAGAGTTAGTCTCTTTGAAAGAGTGTTATTAAGTTTTTTTTAATGAAAGAAAATGTGAATAACATTTTATTAGCCTGTTCTTAGAATTTATGTTACATTCTGGTTTGTTTAATTCTTCAAATGTTTGGTGAGAATCTCATGTACCAGATAGTGTGCTGTGTATGGTTGAAATTAAAGGAAAATTTGTCCTTTGGCTTGAAAAATTTTTAACTACTGAATACATTGTTTTTAAAACAAAGTAGTTGCAGGATTTTATGGAAGATACTGAATTCACTCATCCAAGCTTAATCATTAAGTTTGTTAGTCTGTCTTTATCATTTAAGGGTGAGATAGTTTACCAGTGCAATTTCATCTTCCATCCCCAGAAAAATAGTTTAAATTTCACAGTTTTGATTAGCATGACATTCGAGATTTTAAAACTAAGAGTTTGTGCCCTTTCCAGGGAAATTATTTGATTTATCAGGATAAGAGGCTTTCTTACAAATAAACCAAATTTCTCCGTGTTCTATCATACTTATTTTCACAGGCATGATTGTTAACACCTTAAATTTCCAGGAAAAACTTCATTGCAGAGTCTAGCATCTCCAAAGAATGCCTAATCTGTCTCTTTAATAATTTTTCAACTGTGAGCTAAGACGCACCGTAGTTTTCCTAGGCTGCAGTTTTGAAACTGTCTTCATCAGCGAGTTCTACCTAAGGTCTTAACTAAGGAAATGCTCCAAGCAGATATTCTCATGCTCCAGCCTTGTTGCTCTCTATTTGCTTCTATGCATTTTGTCACCACTTAACCAAGTGCTCCCCTCCTAAACTTTCATATCGATACTTTTTAATAATTTTTTTTTATTTTTCTATTACAGTTAACATGCAATATTATCTTAGTTTCAGGTGTACAACATAAGATTCGACATTTGTATGACTTACAAGGTGATCACCTTGATAAATCCAGTATGCATCTGACACCATACATAATGATTGCAATATTATTGACTATATTCCTTGTGCTATATTATACATACCCATGACTCTTTTGTAACTGATAATTTGTACTTCTTAATCCCTTCCCCTTTTTCACTCATCCCCCAAACACCCCTCCCATCTGGCAGCCCTCAAAATGTTCTCTATATTTATGAGTTTGTTTCTGTTTTGTTTATTGAGTGAAATCATATGGCATTTGTCTTTTTCTGTCTGACTTACTCCACTCAGCACAAGACCCTCTATGTTCATCCACAGCAAGATTTCATTCTTATTTGTGGCTGAGTAATATTCCATTGTATATATGTACCACCTCTTCTTTATCCATTCACCCGTTGATGGACATCCAGGGTGGCTCCATATCTTGGCTATTATAAATAATGATGAAGTTAACATATGGATGTACATGTTCTTTTGAAGTAATGTTTTGGGTTTTTTTGGATAAATACCCAGAAGTGGGATTGCTGGATCCTTCTTTGTCTCTTGTTTATAGACTTTGTTTCAAAGTCTATTTTTTCTGGTATAAGTACTGCTACCACACACAGCTTTCTCTTTTTCCTTTCCATTTTAATGAAATGTCTTTTTCCATCCCTTTACTTTCAGTCTGTGTGTGCCTTGCAATCTGAAGTGAGTTTCTCGTAAGCAGCATATGTAAGGGTAATTCTTTTATCCATTCAGCCACCTGATGTCTTTTGATTGGAGCATTTTATCCATTTACATTGAAAGTAATTATTGATATGTATGTAGTTATTGCCATTTTATTTATATTTTTTATTTTATTGTTTTTCTTCTTTAAAAAGTCCCTTTAACATTTCTTATAATACTGGTTTGGTGATAATGAACTCCGTTGGCTTTTTCTTGTTTGGGAAGCCCTTTGTCCTTCGATTCTAATTGATAGTTTTGGTGGGGGGAAAAAAAAACTTGGTTGTAAGTTCTTGCTTTTTATCACTTTGAATATTTGGTACCAGTTCCTTCTGGCTTGTAAAGTTTCCGTTTAAAAATCTGCTGATTGTCTGGTGGGAGCTCCTTGTATATGACTACTTTTCTCTTTCTGCTTTTAAGATTCTTTTTCTCTAACCTTTAGTATTTTATATGATGTGTCTTGTGTGAGCCTCTTTGGGGTCATCTTATTTGGGACTCCATACTTGCTGGACTTGTATGTTTATTTCCTTCACCAGATTAGGGAAGTTTTCCATCATTATTCTTTAAATAGATTTTCAATTCCATGCTCTCTGTCCTCTTTTTGGTAGTTCTATGAATACCAATGTTGGTATGCTTGATGTTGTCCCAGAGGCCCCTTATACTATCATCATTTTTTTTTCCTTTTTGCTGTTCTGATTGGGCGTTTTCTTCTACATTATCTTCTAAATCACTGATTTGATCTCTGCTTCATCTAAACTACTGTTGATTTCCTATTCTTCATTTCAGTTATTATAATCTTTATTTTTGATTGATTGCTTTTTATATTTTCTGTCTCCATTTTTATGTTTTCCGTCTCTGTTGAAGTTCTCACTGAGATCATTGAACAGCCTCATAACCAGCATTTGGAACTCCGCATCTGGTAAATTGCTTGTCTCTGTTGTTTAGTTCTTTTTTTTTTTTTTTTTTGGATCTTTGCTCTGTTCTTTGATTTGGGACATGTTTGTCTCTCCATTTTGGCTGTCTCCTTGTGTTTGGGTCTGCGTATGAGGTAGAGCTGCTCTGTCTCCTTGTTCTAGTAGGCTGGGCTTATGTAGTATCCTGGGGGATCCAGTAGCACATTCTCCCAAGTCATCCCAGCTGGGTACTCTAGGTGAGTTTCTTGTGTGGGTTGTGTGTACCCTCCTGTTGTAGTTGAGCCTTGGCTACTGTTTGCATGTCAGTGGGAGGGATTGACCCTCAGGCTGATTGGTTATGAGGGCTGGCCGTGACTACAGGAAGGAGCTGTTGTGCAAGTGCTGACCATACAATGCAGGACTGGCTTTAATAGGGCTCTGGTGCCTACCCAGCCTGCCCGTTGGGGCAGCCAGGTGGTGCTCCAGCTGGATCTGAAGCCAGCCACTGTGCATACTGGCTCTGGGCATGTTCTGGTAGGGGCCCCTCTGCAGGCCAGGTTCATCCTGTGTCCTTTTGGGGGCTACCTGGCATGAACCAAAAAGCAATCCACAGATGGCCTCCACCTGCACTGGGCTTAGAGGTGCCTGGGGGTGACTGTTCTGCAAACAAATACCTCTGTCGCTAGTGCCAGGCTTGGGGCTGCCTAGCAAGGGGTGTGGGGCATGCTGAGGCCAGGTACTACTTGTTTGGGGTTTGTGAACCTTTGAGAGATTTTAGGAATGTCCACAGCATGAGCCAAGACTGGCCGTTTGTAGGGAAAAGCCACTGGAAGCAGCTTGGGTAGGACTCCAAGGTGGGCAGGGTGAGGTCGCAGAGAATCACCAAACTTGGGAAATGGAATCAGCTAGGTTGATGGAGACTCAGATATGACGCTTGCCTAAGTCAGCACGATGGAGTTGGGAGGGCTCAACAAAGGAACAGGCCTTCTACTAGCACTTCTATCGAGGAGGAAGCTGCCCATCCAGTCATAGCCCTGATGCCAGACAATTCGGTTCCTCCCCTGTGTCCCCGGCACCTTTTGAGCTGCTATCCCAGGAGCTCAGAGCCAGTGAGTCTGTCGGTGAGGAAGTCCATGCATGGTCTTTTTAAGAGGAGCATCTGAGACCCAGCTGCCCTCCATCTCACTCAGCCACAATCTTCAGTGGTTTTCACAGTCAGAGGTCGTGGGGCCTTTTTTTTCCATCACTGGAACCCTAGTGTGGGGCTGGGACTCCTCATTCCTCTGAGGGGACTTCTGCAGGTGTGATATACCTCCTTTTTTAACCGCCACACATGGGTGTGGGACCGGCCCATTTCGTGTCTCTGCCCCTCCTATCAGTTTCAATGTAGTTTCTTCTGTACGTCCTTAGTTGTAGGACTTCTGTTCAGCTAGACTGCAGGCTGTTCTCAGTGATGGTTGTTTTGTAGTTTAGTTGTAGTTTTGATGTGGTAGTGAGAGGAGGGAAGCACAGCGTTCACCTACTCTGCCACCTGAACCAGAAATCCTCATGATGACGTTAAAGTGTCAGATCCCATTAGGTATCCTTACATAATATCATGAGAGATGGTCAACACTTGCCATGTTTTTTCCCTGTTTGATCAAATTGAGAGGTATGTGTAAGACATACAAGTTACTTCTTTGCTTATTGCCACCTACTTAATATCTTTTTCTTTTTCTCTTTTAGGTTATTTGATGTATGCACAGTGTCACGAACAGACAGAGAAACCAAGCTAACATTAGTGTTTGAACATGTTGATCAAGACTTGACCACTTATTTGAATAAGGTTCCAGAGCCTGGAGTGCCCACTGAAACCATAAAGGTACTACCTGGTCCAACAGTCACACTGTTATAGTCTGTTAAGCAATGGTATTCTTTTCATATGAAAACTGCCAGAATTAAAGCCTTTGGAATTCAGTACATAAATAGATATCTCTAATATAACTAAATGAGAACTTTACAGAATGGAATGTGTTCTGGTTCACTAATTTTAGGGTTCAGTGGAAAAATCCTTTAGTTTTAATACATTATTGAAAAATATATGTACATTATCTGGTTCTAACCTTATGTAGTGTAATAAACATAGCTCAGTCTTTTGTGGTGGTTCGTGGACTCTGAGAGATATAATTTGAAACATCATTCAAGAGCGCATTGAATATTATAATTACATACTGGCTGCAGGACTTATCAATGTTATGTAAATCTGAAATGCTAGATGTTAGGCCCTGTCTCCATTTTCTTCTCATGCATAAAACTTTTATAGAAATCCTAAATGCCAAGTACCATTCCAAACTCTTGGGATTCCATGGTGATTTAAGACTTCTAAGAGGTTCACAAGCTAGATACAGTGTACTCCCTAGAAGTTCTTTCTTCAAGTCTAATGAAAAAAGCTAAAGAAGTTTTGTTGTTCTTACTTCCATTCTGCTTAATTGAACTTCCCAGTAGATCTTTTAGATCTGTGCACATCATGTGCAGGTCTTCATGAAGACCTTTTCGTTTTTGTGAATTAGGTGACTAAATTAAACAAACACCTTACCTGATCATTCATTATTTAGAAATGAGTTATAGAATTCAGCTGCAGTTGCCACATTCGGGAGTGGGGTTGGGAGTCTGGCTGAAAAAGGGGAAGAGATTAAGAAGTACAAATTGGTAGTTACAAAATAAGGATATAAAGTACAGCATAGGAAATATAGTCAATAATACTGTAATAACTGTATGATGCCACATGGATCCTAGACTTATCGTGGGGATTACTTCATAAATTACATAAATGTCTAACCACTATGCTATATACCTCAAATTAATATAAAATAATATTGAATGTCAGCTGTAATTGAAAAATAAAAAAACGTAAAAAGAATTCAGCATCATTTTAGATAGGAGTGAATAGCTGAAAATACTTTATCTTCTGAACACAGTAAGAAATGTCTGTTAGTGATAGCCAGGTGGTATTCCCAGATACTGATACATTTAGAACTTGACATATTGCCTGACTTATTCCTTTGGTTTAGACTAATTTAGAATTATTTTCTCCCATCCCTTTCATTTAAAAAAAAAAAATGGTGCTCAGTGATAGTCTCATTTCTTCCTGAGCAGTTTCACGGATATTAAATCCCTTAAGTGCAGGTAGTCCTGATTATTTGCTCTATCTCCGTACCTCTTTCTGTTCCAGTCCTGTGACTTCATTTCTCTCCTTTATAAGTTTGTCCAAAACCCCGTGTTCAGCATTCAGGGCAGGGCATAGCTCCTTTTCATGAACTCTTATTTCCTGGCCAAATTGGACTGATCACCATTCTCTTGGTGTGGCTTGTAATTCGCTACTTCTGTGGCTCTCCTTCTCATTGCCATCTCTTTGCTCCCCCTGCCCATAACCATCTGCTTAAATGTTCAAGACCCATCTGAGGTATCATTGATCAACTTTTACAGCTGAATATAATCTTACTTGTCTCATTTAGCACTTGATCTGCATATATCTCCCTTTTGTCTTCATTCTTAATTTTTAAAAACTTTTTGAACTATGCTAATCTACTTTCCTTCCTTATTAAATTTAAGGGGAGTTTTTGGTTCGTTTTTTACTTTATTTTGGTAACTTTAGCATTTATTACCCCTTAAGGTCATTACTGAAAACACGAATAATCACTTAAAAGCACTAGGATACCACCAAATGGAAAATTTTAAGCTGAATATATAATTGATACAAATTTGTTTCTAATAAACACTTGTAACTTTTGTTTCTGTGATTGATTTCTTTTTAAAAATTGGTGTGCAGGATAAACATCTGCTAAGTAGGAGGTTGCAGCTAGTTGGGGTTCTAGTTAATTGAAGCACACAACCAGAGAGCAGAAATATTTCACATGTATAGACTCATGTGAGAAATCTCAATAACTACATCAAGAGAATATTGTTAATTCTGAACTATGTATTGGGAACATAGGTTGGATTCTTTATATAGAATGCTTTGTTGTAATAAGAGTTCTGCATATACTTGTACAAATATTAATTGCATATTTACAGGGAGAATTTTGTTCTAGCCACTTTAGGGACACAAAACTGAATTTGTCATGAACATAGTTTCAAGGACCTTAGAGTATAAGGGAAGAAGTAAAGGGCACACAAAAGCATGTGGCACACATTCTCTATGTTTATTTAAATAGGTGAGGAGGAGGTTTTCAAGTAACAGAAAAAAAGAACTATTTGTCAATAAGCACAATCTATAGCTGATTCCTTGCATTATGGTACCAAGATATTTTCTAAAATGTTCTTAAAAATCATAAATATTATTGTTTTATATCAGAACATGCCATGTTGCTAATTATAAATATGTAAAATATTTTAACATAAAATATATATAAAATAGGAAATCAAGGGAAGACCTCCAATAAGATCATTTAGGCTAAGAGAATTTTCCTCAACCACCTCTCTCCCTCTGTGTTTACTGTAACACTGTTTACCTGTTAGTTCACTTAATTTCAGGATATTCTAGTGTATATTCAGGACATAAATTGTACTAAGTGGGCAGTAGTTGGGTAAAATGGGGATGATCCATGGTCTCAGACTACATATTATATTATAGGAATAAACACTGTGTGTTCAGTATTATTTTTCATCAACCTGCTTGTTTTCCAGGAAGCCCATGAGGGGCTTATTTTCCCAGTTTGTATATATCCCATTACAATTTTTTAACTGCCTTTAAATACCTTTTTTTTTTAAGGCAGAAAACCTTTCCTGAATCCCTAAGTATTTGTGAAAGTTGATACTTGGATGAACTCATGGGGAAAACTTGTAATTATTGCAGAGTACTCATGCAAACGATAAAGTGAGTTAAGGGTATAGTCCTAAACTGAAAATTGTATTATATAGACTCATGAGAATAAAATAAAATCACAGGTGGTTCTTTCCAACATTTAAAAATGCACCTTATTCTAAAAAGATAGACAAACCCATATATACATCTTATTTATGCTTCATCTTGAGGTTTTCATCACATTCTTTAATTTCTTTTCTTGAGGTCCTAAGGTATAGCCATTGATGTTGATGGTGACATTTGCATAAAGAAGCCTATTGCTGGCCGTCCTGTGAATCAACCAATATCAGATTTTGCCTCATAGGCTTATCTTCCTTCTTTTAATTCAGAAGGTATTTTTGATCTACTTAATTATGGAGAAATTCACTGCTGTCTTTATTTAATTTTTATTTGCTCATTGGAGATTTGATAATTGTCTTCTTGGACTTCCAGGGTAAAACCTATAAATAAGGCAGTAACTGAAACCTTAATGATTGTCACTTTTTCCTTTTAAGATTCATGATAAATTTTGAGTATCTGTGCTCATATAGCATCTTCCATATGAGAAAAAAAAAAGAGGACTTTCATATTGTTTTGGTTTTTTTTTTGTCTTTCATGCCTTTATCTGCCATCCAATAAGAAGGGATCAGAAAGAACAGTAAATACATTCCCTCACGTTCTTCCTCAGCGATTTGTAACTGCTACCCAGAAAAAGAACTGTGTGGCAGAATATATGAGTATATGGGGAGAGACTCCTGTGTATAATCTTATATGCTCATGCTTTCAAAATGTGATGCCCTCTTTTACTGAACTATCATTTGGTACTTAGGCCTCCCTTTATACAGCACATTATCTTTCCTAGTAAATGACCTGGCTTCTCAATTATCTTACACACTCTTTGAGAACCTAGTATCATTCTTTGGACATTCTGGGAATGTAATGTCTTTGAAGAAATGGGCAATACAATTTCACAAGTAGAAATTTGAAGGCACTGCAAGGTCACACAGATCAGCTGCCTCTCCAAAATAGGACAGGGTTCTTCTAGCTCAAGACCATATGGCCTCTTTGGATGACTCAATCTTGGAATAAAAATTGTATTTTATTTATGTATCTCTATGGCAAATGGATTCTATAGGGCTTGAGAAGGCCAAAAAAGCTCAAGGTTTGTGTGTCTTTGTGGGTCATTTTCTCTGTGAATTACATTTCATTTTATCTTCAGTTGAATGTTTCTTAGAGATTTCTAAGAAATTGGTTATTATAGTTTCAGTAGGAGATAAAATGTACTATTAGGTTTATTTTACAAAACCCAGACTCCAGAGACTGACACACACTCTTAATAGCACCTGTTTCTGCCTCTGGGAAATATCTCTTTTCATGAATAATATCTGCTTGCAGTAAACAGTGGCTCTGGTGTCAGTATGAGATGCCTGGGGCCAATTCGTCTTTCTCAAGCTGACATAATGCAAAGTGACTGACTTGGTCCCTGTACTGCAGATAAGAATGGTCTCCCAGAGCCTTCTCTCCTCTCTCCCCTAAAAGAATCAAGCCTTGGCCCCTCTGGGCTCCTGGTGGTCTCCACTTTGCCTGAATTATGAGCAGGTGATTTGTCTCATCTTTGCAGGACACAGAGCAAATTAACATGAAAATATCGCTTCTCTGAAAACAAGGCAGGCTTGAATGCCCTGTCACTGCTGGTCATTAGCCATCTGCCACCGACACTCATATTCTGTTTATCACATTTGAAATTCAGAGCAGATGTTGCATAATAAGGTGATCTTAAAAACAAGGCAAGAAATTCAAAGAACAAATACTCCACAATAATGATAAGGATCCTGGAAAGAATTTTTTTCAGTCTAATATCATGGCTGGACTAATTGAAGAGACCATGTTTTTTAAAGCACGTGTACACACACACACACACACACATCTCTTCTGATATTTAATGCAAACTGCTTTTCATAGTAATATGAAATAATTTTAAAAGAAAGTGCTTATGCGAAAGATACATGAGAGGACTGTTTAATAAAATTAATTTTAACAAGCAAAGTGAGATGTTATACTAATAGTAGGTGTGGTGCAAGGACCTCATAGGGTAGTCAGACCAGTGTTGATTTTTACTCTTAAGGTGGGCCTCAGCTTACAGGAATTTGACTTCAAACAGTTCACTCCTTTAGAACAGTTGGCTCTCTTAGGGCTCATAGTTGGCCAGCCTAGTTTCCCAGTTTATTTTCTTCTGGGTACTCAAGATACCCTTTCCCTTCACTGCCTCCTCCTATACCTCCCATCATCTTCACTCTCTCTCTCTACTACCACTCTCTCTCTCTCTCTTTTACACACACACACACACACACACACACACACTTCCCTGGGTTCTGCGTTGCTTTTCTGCAGTTTCCTCTTCAGTCTCTGGCTTTAGGCTCACTCCAACCTGAGTCCTAAGAGTCTTTCATTTCATTCCATGAGTGTTCTGCATTAATGTAGTATTTTATAAGATTGATTATTATAATGTTTTACCTTATTATGCCTATAAAAAGCACATTATTCAAGTGCATTAACTATTGTGCTTAGAAGCATTCTGTTTTTAACAACTGGCATCTGAACTTTTATCTGGAATATAACCTGTATTATAGTCTTTCTCGGTGGAACATCAGCTTCAAATATAACCTTTTGAGTCAAATGGTTTTTTTCCACACAAACACCCGTATATGTGTATGTGTGCACACATGTGCACAGACACACACAAACACACAGAATTTGGGGGCACTTTTTAGAAGAGGCACATCAGCTATATGGCTAAGCACAGCTTAAGCAGCCAGTCTGAGAGTAGTTAGAGGATTAAATAAAACTAACACCAGTAATTGGTCATTGACTCTGATTGGAGCGATTATATGAAGGTAGGGAGTCAACACTGAGTTGACCCCAAGTTTAGGAAAAAATGTAGAATGAGTGAGCTACAACTGTGGCAACTTACCAGAACTCAAGTGACTTCTTGAGAGAGAACATTTTTAGATAATCTAGATTTTGAGGACTCTCCCAGAAAAAAATCCTTAAGCAATTTCCCAGGCCCTTGTAGTAGCTAAAATTACGAAAGGACAGACTTATGCAAGTATGTGATTATCTAAAAGTATGTAATAACAAACTATAACAGAATTATTTAGTGGTTTGGTATTTTTTTCCTAACAGGAAATATGGGTTAATAAAAAAAAAAAAGTTAGTGTTTTCTAAATGTTCTGCAAGACTGACTCACTAAAATAAATGCTGACTCACTAAAAGCAAATGATACTTTTATCAAGCTATTAACAGGTAAGTTGAAATCTCTTTAGAAAATGCTTCCTCCCCTTAGGGATTGAATCTGCTTATGGAGCCCATTAAAAAGTTACCAGTAGTATGTACCCAGTCTATATCACCATTGTGACTGATAGCAGAGCGATGGCCTGCATACAAGAGGCATAGTTTGTATTTAAGTTTAGCATGTGCCTTAACTTCCTGGTTATAGTCTCCTTTCTGGCTCTTTTCCTCTAAATGTTGGAACATTCAAGCCTTCACCTTCAGCAATCTTCTCTGTCCCATCTACACTTTCTGGCCAGTGACATCATTTAGTCCAGAATCTTCATGTATCGTTTATTCTCCACCAGCACCTTTCTCCCACATGCATTACAGTCATCCAGCCACTTGATATCTCTTCATCAAAACACTGACCAAGAATCTTCTCCCTAACTCAAACTTTCCCTATCTGCCTGGTTGTTTGAGCCCCAGACCTCGGCTTGGTTTCTTGCTTTTCTTCCCGACCTTCATCCAATCCATTAGCAAGAACTTGTTTTTGTCCCCAAAGAGATCCCCAGTTCCACTGCTTCTCCATATCTTCATTGCTAAAAGCTCTAGTCCAATCCATCAAACCAGCTTCCTAATTCAACATGCTGCTTCCACCTTTGCCCATTTAGAGATAGTTCTCTGTATAACGACCGGAGAGACCTTATTAAAATACTAATAGAAGTCTTACTTCCCTAATAAAAACCTTTCTCCAGTGGAGTAAAATCAGAAGTTCTACACGATCTTTCTTTATACACCCTCCAAACTCTGATCTGTCTCTACCCTTCTCCTGGTGCACTGTTCTTCAGCCACACCTACTTGCTTTCTCTTTGCCCACACACTCCCAGTGCAGTGTGTGTACTTCCTGTTCATTCTCTTTGGAATGTTCCACACCTCTCCCTCCCAAAGACCCACAAGTAGGACGTCCATTTCTTATCATTCTAGCCCCAATTCCTATCATATTTTCACGATGCCCTATTTGACCACCTCAGCTAAAGCTCCACATCTAGTGAGGGTTTCTCCCATTCCATCATACTGTCCTATTTTATCTTCTGCATAAGACTGAGCTGAAATTATCACATTGTTTTTTTTTTATGTTTGTTGTTTATCTTTCCCAACTAGAAAGTAAGAGCTTTAAAGTCAGACTTCTAGTTTATTGCAGTATCCCCAGTATTAGCATCCTGTCTGGAATATCAGGAATTCTCAGTAATGAGTGTTAGTAACTATACTAGGTCTTACCTTGTTAATCTTCTAATTAACTCTGAAATGTAGGTATCAATATTCCCAATATACAAATGAGTAAATTGTACCTTTTCAAGGATGTGTGTGTGTGTGTGTGTACATATAATAGAAAAAGAAGCTCAGAGTATGTCTTATCTCAGCACCTCTGTCTACTTGGCTCACATTCAGTTGTTAAAAGTGGGCAGGGAAACTGAGATTATCCATGTTGTAACCAACCAAGAGTTTCCTTGGTTGGTCTGGTTTAGATATAGTCTAAGACCAGTAACGGATCTCCAGTAGAGCTATAAAACATTATCTCTTTTGCTACAGTACTGACTTAACGAAATTCCAGACATTGTTCTCTTTTAATGTTAGACTGTGTTAAATATGTTTTATAGAAAAGATTTTGGAAAACCAAGTCCAGTGGAGAGATTGGTTGATGCTATGAATCCAAGACCCCATTCTCACCTCTTAGGGATGTATATCTAAAAGATACTTTGGTTAGTTACACATTTTTGAAATTTGAGCATAAGCTTCCGTATAGTCACCATTGTATGCAAAGTTCATCCCTATCCCCACTATGAGAAGTAGCAGCTCAAAGAGTTGTTACTTTTTAAAAATTTAACTGCAAATACTCTATTTATTTATTTGAATTTTTATCATTCCTGTCCAGAAATGTCATATACCTACATGTATTGTGAAGTTTGGAAGTTAAGAAAGCACCATTGTACTAGAGCAATTGCTAACAATTTGCAGTCACTAAGTTTTAAATTAGTTAAAGGCATATGAAGATGTTATCCTCAGTTATCTAAGATAGTATCTTATTCCTCATTCCTAAGAAAGGTGGAAACGTTTAATCAATACTTTTCATGGCACTTAAGGAAATCATTACTGGTTCTAGTAAATGTTTGTTGAATGAGTAAGTGCTTTCACTAATACTTGAAAACCCCATAAAGGCAACCTTGAGAATCAGATATCTCCAGTATAAGAAATATTTGTTGCGATGACTCTCACTCTGCCCTTTCTCTTCCTTAATCATCGCTGTCAAAGAGCAAAATTCTCCAAAAAGATTGACTCCAGTGGAAAATGAAATGAGGAGAGTTTGACCTGAATTTGGATTCGTTTATCTAAATCAGGGCCTTAATGCCAAGCACCTGCACCCTGTGACACTTGAAGTCTTGGGAAGTAAAAGAGAATTCCTTGAATATTAGAAATAATCAAGTACAAATCTTATCTCTGAAACTCTGGCTACTGTCATACAATGGTAACCTTAATTTGACTAAATAGACTAAACCCAACAAATTTTGCAAAAATGACTTACTATCTAATAAAGGGTTGGTGAAGTTAGGTAAACATGATGCTCTGCTTCTCCATGTGTGATCAGTGAATCATCTCCATCACCGCCAGCCGAGGTACTCATTTAACATGACAGCCCTGCCCCAACCCATTCCTCAGTCCGAAACATGATCTCATGAGGGAGTTTCTAATAAATACCCTCCGAGGATACTTTTAAACGCTACAATTTAAAATGCACTCTCCTACAGTGTGACATGTGACATGACTGGGAAATGGAAACTTCTCCCTTACATTCTGAGATGCTTGGCTATGCATAGCTTACCCAAGCCATTCAGAAAGCTCTATGCTAAGACCAGATGAAGTTGGCTGTATATATGCTTGTTTTAAAAGCACTGAAGTTTTGTTCTTTAAGATGTTCTATTGGAAAATTCTAACTCATTAATGTGAATTGAAGAGAAGATGCTTAGGAATATGGGAATTCTTAAGTATAAATTCTTAAGCCATCCAGAAATTTATTCTTAAAAAAAAAAAGAGTTCATAGCACATGATAATAACCTTTGAAAGATGCTTTTTGTTGCCTCTCAATTATTTTTTCACAGTTCTCTGTGGTCTGAAATTAGTATAAAGTATTCCCAGACTTCCAGGTATAACTGGTCAGAATTCCTATTCCTGTTTTATATATGAGGAGCCAAAACCATCTAAATCGTAACTAGGTGAGGTCATAGACTTTTAGCATCAACACCAATGTCACCAAACATAATTCAGGGTCTCCCCCTGAGGCTCATGTATTAGAAGCCATGAGTGCTCAGAATTTCTTCCACTTGTGGTTCTAAGCCTCTAACAAATATAAGCTAGTAGCTCTGTTGATTTTTATATTTACCATTGCTCTCTGTTATCCCTGACCATACTTGTTCCTTTTTCCTTTCTTGGACAAAACCAAAGAAATATTTATCATTCTATTTTAGTATAGTCATACCACTTTTAGATTGGAAAGCTAAAATACAACGTAGCAGGGATTTGGGGACCACAAGGCATAGGAGGTTTCACTATGAATGAAATTTAGGAACTGCAGCATTAAAGGTAAATTAAGTCTACAGCGAGCAATCTCACTGCAGATATTGATGGATCTGGAAACAGTTATCCTCAATTTAAAATGTTCTGTGGATATGGTCAGTATGGAATGAATACTTGAAGTGCTCCTTGTCAACATAGTCATTTCATTAATATATCACACTTTAATGTTCAAATCTGGAACTGAGAAATGCACCATCACCCACAGCTAAAGACCTGAAGTGCTTGTTGAGACCAAGGTGGCGTAAAAGCTGTTGGTGAGGCCCCTGCTTCCCTCTGCTCATTCCTGTGAAAGTACACCCTGACGTTGGGGTACAAAAAGAGGGAGGAAATTGGTTGGTGATAACAAGAGAAGAATTGATTGAATGGGTCCCAAGAAAAAAGGGGAGTTTTATGTACTCACAGTAAACCCCCTCAAAAGTAGCTTTATGAAAAGCATGTGATTATGCTGTATGTAAATATCAGAAAAATTACTAACTTTTGTTCCCTTATTATCATTACTACTCTAGTCAGTGATTTTTCTTGTAAACCTCAAGTTCTTTAATATTTAAACTAGATTTTAAAGATGGGTTGATTCATGTCTTTAGTGCAAAACTACATGAATGCAAATACGCATAAATGACATAGCAAAACAAAACTATTGATTAAGCTATGTCTTTGACATCCTCTGTTCTAAATGTTGCTCCTATACTAACAGCCTTGATACGCATCTCATCATGGCTTGTAGATCTTGATAAACACACTGGGAAGAAAGTAAAAAATATAAATTACTTTAGAATGAATTAAGAAAAGAGCTACATCTTGGTACTCTCCCAAGCGGAGAGATTTATGAAAGCATCAACACACCAGGAGAAAGGACTTCTTTCCTTTTCTGTTTCAAGTCCGCCATCACTTTCACCACCATATTTTCACAGGACTTCTTACTTTATTTATCACCAACTTCCATAATTAACATATGGTTCATGTTATTGATTTCTCAGGTTTCAAAGTAAAATAAATTGAGCTTTCTTCCACATTTAGAATATACAGTTTTTTTTAAGGAACTCTAAACAAAGACACACATTATTTGTAAGTTAGAGAGCAGCTGCCAGAAAACAGAAAATTAGGAATGGAGTCATGGGTGAAATAATGGAGATACTGTTCAGAGGTAACCCTTTGTACAGCAGGAAATTTTCCTTAGAAAAGAGACAGCTGAGTTTGCTTGTAAATTTTGCTAGAAACAGGCCTGATTTTGTAACATTTAGTGCTGGTTAGGAGGCTGAAGAGAGCACTTTTGGCTTTGTATACCAGCAAGTGCTCTCTTGTATGGTTTTGTATAAAGTCTAAACACTTTATAGTTTCAGAAAGCACATGTGGTATGAGAGGGGCAGTAATTAGTTTTTTTAATGAATAGAATAATATTAGATAAGCAAATATTAGATCTGAAAGTAGAGAAGAATTTTCCAAGAAAAAGAAATTATAGATGTTACTATAAAAGAAATAATCCATAGATTATACTATAAAATTTTTAAACTTAAAATGTGAATAAAACTAAAGGCAAATAAAATATTTGTAAAATTTTGGCAGGGATTTAATATCCTTAACATACAAAAAGTTCTTACAAACCAATAAGAAAAGGAAAATTATCCAGTTTACATATGGATAAGGAGCATGAACAGACAATTTCACAAAAAAATACATAGTGACTCCAATAAGTCTAACAATAAAACAAAAAAATTAAAAAATACAGAGTGGGCTATTGGATAGGTGGGAGACATATTCAATCTCACAAAAATTATAATAAACCATGATAGGAGATGATTAAATAAATTTTAAAAATTAACAGAATTATCTTTCCAAAAAATTCATTTTTGAAGAATAATTTCCAAAAGGAAGATGAGATCCAAATTACAAGGACTGTCCAGAAAATATCCAGACATGTAATATGAAAAATGGAGACATTTATGACTAGATTTTTTGCAAACAGCCCTCATATATCTATAATATGATCTCAATTTTGACATCCATTTCAAATACATGTATAGAAAACTAAAAGGAAGTATAGTGAAATACTAATAGTTGAGGTATTATGGGTCATTTATTTTATAGTCTAAAATGAGTGTGTGCTACTACTACTACTACTACTACTACTACTACTACTACATTAAGTCATATGAATTGCCAAGAGTCGACTGCTTTTGCCCTACAAAAATGGAATTTTCACGATTTAACCTAATATTTTTATAATCTGGCAAGAATTCGTTTTAACATTCACTTTTATAATGAATGCACTCTATTACAGAGAAGTTGAAGTTCTTACATCTGCACCTTTTCATTATAGCCCAACGTAAGAATTAGCAACATAATATCATTTCCTTTGCTGTTAGGCAACATAATAGGACAAATTTTTGTAAGATAATCAATACATATACATTAAAAACATTTAGTACATATTTATTGATGCTAGTATTGATAAAATGGCAAGCAAACATTGAGAGACTAGGGAAAAAATAATGTGATACGTTTTCTAATATGACTGACATAATTCTTATTGAAAAATAATTGTTATTATCTCCTATAATCTCACTGACATTTGATCATAATATAGTATAATTGGGCTAAGCTAAGAGAATTTCACTAGATTATAAATGGAAGCATTTGCTGGTGAGTAGGGAACTTTTAAATTAATATCTGCATGTAGAATAAAGTAAAGTTACAAGCCTATTTTTACGATAGTAGCAGCACTGGTGTGAGTTTCTTTAATGATCTTTGGGTTTTCAGTATTTTTTACTTGAAATCAACTTTTGGTCCTCTTGTTAAAAATGACTCATAGCAATTACATAATACAGTTAAAGGCTTTTTAGGACATATGCATTATTCTTTGTCTGCTAAAAAGGGAACATTTCTTTTCAAACCTGTATTGACTGTACAGGCAGATTAGATAGGTAAGGTATTGTGAATGCAGAATTAGTTTGAGGGACTTTATTAAACTAATAAAGATATCTTTTGCAGTTTTTCCTGACGTAATAAGATAATTCAAGACTTGAAATGCTAATTGTGGTATTCATAACATATACTTGCCCTTACAATAACACAAATAACTCTAGTATCCACTCAAAGACAACTTACATTTCTTCAAAATTAAAGGAAAAAGGGGCAAGTGATGCCAAACAAAGAAAATTTAAATGTATCTTTATTATATTTCAGCTTTTTTTTTCCTGTCTTCCTTTAAAGCCTGTTGTCCCTTCTCATCGTGACCCTTTGAACATATGCAGATAAAAATAGACCAATATAGATGATAGTAAATGAAAACTGTTGAGGATGCATTGTTTACAGAGAGAGGTACACATAGCTTCTGTAGTCCCCTTAGTGGATTTAGAAAATTGGCATCACCAAACACCTTCAAATATAGCTTTCTTCCCAGACTGAACCATCTATGCAGTCAGTAACATTGCTGTGTTCAGCTTAGCCCTGAGAGGCCTAAAAAGCTGTCAAGGGTGGAAACTTCAAGCCCTTGATGGTAACTGAAAGTGTTGAGTAGAAGAGAGTCCCATTTCACTCAGATAGAGACCAATGAGCTTTCTTTCTTTCAGTCAGAATAACAAAGTCCTAGCCTCTGGTGATGGATGAGCATGTTGCCAGGGGAAATGGACTGGAAAATTATCGCCTTGTCTTTTACTTGCCACAGGAAAGCCTTAACAGAGATTTCTATTCTTCTTGTTCTGATAACAGGCCTAAGGAAGCACCAAGGAGGGCTGTGATGCCTGCAAATGTGTTAAATCCAGCTGCTTGCTGGATTGCCTTTTAAAATACGACTCATAGTTCCCTCTTGAATTGTACATGTGTGCAGTTGGATAGCCTTTGACAAGCCATGCAGCTTATGACCCTGCAGTGTGGCATGGGACCTGATAGAGGCTATTTTAATAAGGACAGGCATCCCCTATTTGTCTTTCAAAAAATATATCTGTGTAATGAAATTCCATATCTTTACTCCTTCTGGCACTGTTAAATTGGATATTTATAGTCTGGAAAAATTGGGGAGCTCAGAAACGTAAGGTGGAGCTAAATTCATAAATCCAAGTAATATTTTAACTACTAAGAAATGATGTAAGAAGCACCCCCACAGCACAGGTCTTGCTGGAGCCCTTGGTGGTGGGTTGCAGAGCTGATGGGGAAGCTGTGGGCATTGAACCTCAAGCTCAGGATTGCACATGCACATGTCTTTGGTAATATTTGAAGAATAATCAATTCTGAGAGATTCTAGTTCACACTATCTAGTTGTCACTTAAGAGGGAATGTCTGAAGTTTAATGGGATTCCTATTTATTGTTTCCATATTAGTCTTGGCAGAAAGAACCTGTTATTTCATTCAAAACTATGTTCTCAGTGCCTTATAGATTTGGAGTGTTTAAAGTTTCATTAAAATAGTATTTTGTGATCAGAAAGCAGGGTCCTTAAAGATTATGTTGGTAGTAAACATTTGTATTTTAAGGCTCCGGTAGCACTATACACTAGTATACTTGGGAAATGTGTTTAAGAGATTAGCATTTCCACTTTCATCACTTCTTCTTTTGTGTCTTTTCCAGGCCTGTGTTTCAGTTCTGAGTTAGAAACATTGAAAGCTTTCTTAAATTCAGTAGGTCTCTCACAGATGATATTTACAGAAATAACAGCCCGGCCACTAAAGTTATTCCCAGGTCCTTTATCTGGTGGAAGTGCTCATGTATACTATTTTATTCTCTCCCTGGCCTTGTGCTTCTTGCCAGAGTGAGTTGGAGAATGTTGTTAATTCCATTTGTTGGTGGAAAGATAGACTGCTTATCCTGTAACTGACTCTTTGTGGCCAAAGAATGGCCATCCTAAGGCCACCACTCTAATGCTGGCTTTGAAAGCCTTCTTGGAAGTGGAAGCACGTCCTCTTTCTCCCCAGGGTCAGCCTGGTAATGCTGCAGGTTATTGCATTCTCTTCCTCTATTATTCACCCCCAAAATGAGACGACTGTCTATCTTAGACCAAAACCTGCACATTCTTCATTTGCTGAATTCCCTGGTTGCTATGAGTGTTCCTTAGAAATTTTTGAGAAATTTCTGAGAAACTGACTTATTTTCACATCAGCTAGTACACTTTAAAACTTAAGAGGGAAGAAAACATGAATTGAATAAATTCTTGTTTTTATGACCATATTCAATACTTCCGAGGCACCAGAATTTCGCTCTATGCTATGCGCAGACACAAAAATTGAAGAGTCTTGTTGTGTCTTTGAAATGCCCTTAGGGCTTCCCAAAGTTGTTGGAATATGTTTACCAGTGTGATTTCCCCATTACAACTTTCCATTTTTTTTCTCCTTAAACTTGACTTTTGAGTCGTATACACACTCGTGGTTAGATGATCTTCTGCTGTGCCTTTTTTTTTTTTAATTATGTGCCTTTACTTGTTCACTTGAACTGACATCAGCAAGGCCTAATCTATAACAGAGGCACCATTTGAAGTGACCTCAGCAGAGTTTGATTCCTGATTGTATTAAGAGGAAAAAGTGGATATTGTCAAGGTTGGGGCAGAGTCCTCAGTCTTGCAAAATGTTGCATGCAATTAAATTAATGGGCTTGAACTCGAGATTCTTTTGTGTGTGTGCTTGGATGTGAGAGAAAGAGTGAAAGAGATACCCCACACATAGAATTTTTAACTGGGCAGCACTGTGCTAGTTAGCTAGAGGCAAGAGATACCCTGTTGGCTCCTAGGCCTTCCTGGAAGCTACTAACTGGAAAAGACTCCTTGGAGATGAATCTTAGGTAATTTCTTTTTGCCTGAATGATGTTCCTTTTCCTAACTTAGAGACCTTAGAAGGCCTTGGAAGAGGATTACTTCTTATACCTAAAGTACTTCGGAGATTGGAGTCTGCCGTTTCCCACTCAGGAAAATAAACCAGCATATGAACTCCCAGTAAATGCTACCTCCTTGGTTTGAAGCAGTTTGTAAAGCATTTTCTTCCTGGTCTGTGCACCCCACATTGTTTCAGCTCCTCTCATCACTGACCAGCTGGCTTGTTGGTGAATAGAGCTGTGGGCCCCTCGCCATGTTTCATGTGAGGTCTTGGCTGGGTGGCAAACAGGCAGCCTGTAGCCAGTGTCAGCAATTCAGGAGGAATTGGCACAGCAGTGTCCCCATTAATTTCTGCTTGTCACATACTGTCATGCAAGTTACACCAGAGAGGAAATGACCGTTAAAAAAAAAAAAGGTACCCTTGTGGCACTTGGTCCCCTCCAGACGTTCCCCGAGGTTAAACAAGTGGATACAATTAGCTCTACACAGACAGCTGCGAGGAAGGGAAAGCCTAGAAGTGGGCCCCACAGCAATGTGTCTTTCCTGTTAGCAAGGAGTGTCAGCTATCAACATCTGCCATATTTTAACCCTTCAAAGGGACCGGTAAATTAAGGGGAGCTATTATCCCACACTCTGCTGATCATTATCAATCATAATGCCTTGGGAAATTACCTCAGTGCTGCTGCCTTGGTGGCGGGTTTTGTCCTTTGGGGAGCGTTTTTTATGTTTTTGCTGGGAGAAGAGAATAGTGGTGGGGGCACAAGGGTGAGGGAAAACTGGCTCTTTAATCGTTGGTAATTTACTGCCACAGGGAAGGGGACTAGCGAGGCAATAAACTCCTCTTCAGTTCAAACCAAAGTCGTTAAAATTGGTGGCCTCCAGACGGCTTCCATTTCCAAAGAGATCTATCTTGCTGACTGACTTTTGTCAGGCCGACTTCACCGAGAGCCGTGGTGGCTTTTAGAGCACAAACAAGAGCTTTGGGAAATGAGAACCACTTTTAGAGGAGTAAGGCCATCCATGATGAGAAAAGAAACTCAAAATAAATTAGAGGCTTCCAAAAACTGAAATTTTTTGAAGATTGAGATGATGATTAAGCTGCTGTTAGCCAAATGGAATCCTGAGTAACCTTTGTAAACACACACTTTGTTTTAGGGTCGATTTGGGGAGTGAAAATCTGATTGCCAGAGTGAGGGAACAGATAAATGAGACGGACCCATGTGAAACTACGTTTATTGACACTTACTTGCCGGAACTAATCTTGAAAACTAGAGAAAAATAGAGAGTAGTTTATTCGCTGTTTTAACTCTAACGGGTATTGGGTTCATATTTGTGAAGTTGGAACTTTCTCATCTGAAAAAAGACCATTTTACTTTGGGGCATGAGTATTTCTTTACCAGACAGGTGTTTAAAACATGATCAGTAATGATGTCTATAGGAGACACAAGCTGATGTTCATCTATATGATTGCACCAAGGACAAAGCATACTTAGATTGCACCGAGTTATTGTTACTGAGGGAAAGTCTGGTGCCATTTAAAATAACTTTAAGCGAGGGCTCGGAGCAACCATTAGGATCATTGAATAGACATAACAATGTGTTATATTATCGAGATTTCATCTTTTCCTACATAGAAGAAGAGGTGGCATGATCAACAAGGAGAGCTTGGAGATACTGTCCATGATGAATGTTAGAGCTATTCCAATCCTCTAATGGCATTATTTAGTCTGAAACCCTCATTTTATAGATTAGGAGTCAGAAACTCAGGGAGGTTGGGGACTTGTCTAAGATCTCACAGTGAAGCCGAGCCAGAACTCAAACCTCACCTTCCCGGGTGAAGTGTTTGTATCAGCAGTCCCCAACCTTTTGGGCATCAGGGGCCAGTTTCATGGAAGGCAACCTTTCCCCGGGCCAGAGGTGGCAGGGTTGGGAGTGGGGATCATTTCAGGATGACTCAAGCACATTACATTTAGTGTGCACTTTATTATAATATTATCACATTGTAAGATATAATGGAATAATTATGCAACAAATCTAATGCCACTGCTGATCTGACAGGAGGCTGAGCTCAGATGGTAATGCGAGCGATGGGGAGCGACTGTAAATACAGATGAAGCTTCACTCACTCACCTGCTGCTCACATCCTGTTGTGTGGCTGGTTCCTAACAGGCCACGGATCAGTACCGGTCCATGGGCTGGGGGTTGGGGACCCCTGGTTTATATCATTCTATGAGCTGACTTAGTATAGCAGCAACAAAGAGGTCCCCCTGCCCTGATGACAGGAGGGAGTGGGAAGGAGCCACAAATCTGGGGTAGAGGTGACGTTCTTCAGTACAGGATATAGTCAACTTCTGCCATGATATCAGGCTGTAAATTTTTTTTTTCAGGCTGTAAATTTGATGCCCCGGTTTTTAGTGCAAGAGATGACAATTTTAAAAATAGTCTTCTTGTCCAATTTTAGGTATAGTAGTAATACATAAAAGTAGTTCTTAATTTTAATGTCAAATTAATACGTAGATTTGGAGAAATTTACCTCTTTGGGTATTTATAATCTTTCATATATTCGATTACAAAGGAAAATCAGTAAAGTATACATAAATGTGAGCCCACATAAATATGGGCTCAGTCCCTAACTATTGATCTCATCTAATAGATGGGTAGACTGTGCGTGAGTTTTTCTATTACTCATGTTACGGGTCTCTGATTTTAGGGGATAATCAATAATTGACTTCTGTTTGAGCTTTGGCCAGTATGTGACATTTCATAAGTTGAATGTCACAGTTTGATGTTCAGAATTGGATTTATTCACCGTCAGGTAGATTTTTCATTAAAAATGAAAACATACAGAAACTAAGTTATACTTATTTATGTTTAAATGTTTTCTCAGAATTGTTTCTTAGGCTGATTTTGGGATCTGTCATATAGCGTCAGGCTTCAATTGAAGCACATACCTGAAGATTATATAGGCTCCAGAGAGGTACCAGATGATGGGAAACAGGACAGCAGAGAAAAATACCAATTTAGTGAACAATGATGAGCCAATCAGACAGAGAACATTGCTTGATCTTTGTGGGTCAGCATTGAATCATTACTAACTCCTGTGGTATTCAGTGTCATAACATCAGTCATGATGAACTGCTTTGGTAGCCATGTGTCCATAATATGTAATTCCATAAAAATTCTCTTGGTTTTGGTATTAATTAATAGTGATTATATTTTATAAAATGGCATATTTCATTGGAAATACTTGCATTTAAACTGTCAACTAAGAACTTGGGACATCTTTCCCAAGTATTCATTAAAATTCTAATTGCTGAATTCTCATGGGAAAGAGTAGTTTCTCATTTTAAGTCCCAACATTTCAATAGGATTTGGTATAGCATTTCATTTCGCTTCTAGTTCTAATGACTCACTGCATTCTTTTCCCCAGAACTTATCCCCTGTTTACCCTCAGAGTTCTCTCTCATGTAGACACAAGCCTAGTGAATATAGGCATGACTATTCTCATGAGCAGCTGAATAGTTCACCTCCTGTATTGCCTTTGGAAAACATTGCCTAGTCTGCAAGTTTAAGGAAAATTAACATTTCCTATACATTTGTATCTTGATTGGATTTGGATTTTTAAAAAGATTTCATTCTGGGGTCAACTTTTCAAAGCTGACCTGAGACATTCTCATGCAGTTGGGAAGTAGTACTGTCTTCATTTTACGGATGATGGCAGCTGGCATAACCAGTTAATTAATGACTTGCCCAAGTTCACACAAGTATAAAGCCAGGAGCTAAATTTGTGACTCTTGCACAATCCATAGGATTAAATACAATTTATATATCTTTGTCAGTGCTGTTTAATAAGTCCTATTTACATTAAATGTTTTAGCATTTCCTTGACCTCTGAGCCATAAGGCAATTTATTTTCATAATTTTAATTGTTACAAACCTCTGACCTTATAAAATAAACTCAGAAACAAAATGAAGACAGATCCATTTCATTTTATTATGATTAAACCCCATGATTTAATAATAGGATTCAGAACTGAAAGCTTTTCATTAGATACTGGCTATTTGTTACAAATAATGTATTTTGTTTAACACCTCCAAAATTATATTCAGAGTTAAGGAGAATATACCCTTATTTCTGCATATTTACTTTTAAACCATTAAGGAATACATAGTGTGTTTTCAGAGATACAGCTTATTTCTTTAATATAACAATCCTGTAGAGTTAACAGAACTGCCTGTGTGATCACTGGCTTTATACTTCTTCACAGATCTTTAAGTTGTCACCTGTTTATGGCTGCTGTTGCCATATTGTTGTCAGTCAGGAAAGAATCCACATTGTCAAATTCTTTAACTCTAATGAAAAGATCCTGCCCCTTTTGTTTTTAAATTTTGGAAGAATAACACATGAATTTCAACACAATTGTGAATTAGAGCCCAACTTAGTTCAAGACAGACATCCGTTTCTCCTTAAAATACCAGTAATAGTCTAGCAACTCAAATAGGAGATTTATCATCACCTTAAAATTTCTTAGCAGTTTTTCTTATGTGACTTAGTAACTTACGGTTGTATTTGAGAACAAATGAAGATTTTTGAGAGATCACTGAAAATAGAATTTTAATATTTTGAAGTAATTACTATATTCTATTGTTCCTCCAAGAAGTTCAGAAACCACTCCTGGAATTTATTTATTCAGTGCTTTATGGATATTATAATCTGTGTCTATTTACTTTGTGAAAAATATTAAGGTCTCCCAGGCTGTCATTTTTACTGTCGACTTTTGTAATGATCAAATATGATATCCCTGTAGAAATATGCCATATAGTTGTTTAGCTGGTAACCCACTCTCAGCCTCGAAACGTAGGGATAGTTTTAATAAACCATTATAAACTCTATCATTAAACATTACATTATTTTTACATTATTCATGCCAGGTACTTTTTTATATTGTGACAGCTGCATTAAAGCAAAACAGGGCTTGTGAAAACATACTAAAATGCACTTGAAATTCACATTGCAAATTAACAGGTCATATTTTCAAAGTCAGTGTTCTAGTTATTCCTCAGGTCTCAAAGGATGACTGGGATGTGGAAAAAGGCTGACCTTCCACAATGTGACATAAATCCACTTCAGAAATGGCTTATTGCAGTAAGGTTTTATCATTGTAACAGTATTATTCTTTATAAAACATGTACATCTGTCTCATTCTCATTTTACTTTTTCTTGTGCCAACTCAACTTGAAATCTGGAGAAGTTGACAAGCTTTATCTAGTAGGATCTGCAAATTAGAAGTGTAAACAAAACTGGAGGGATCATTTTTAACAGACTCAGGAGAGCTTTTTTAAAAGGCTTAAAGACATCACTTACACACAAATCAATGAAATTATTGTTTTCAAAATTGGAAAAAACCTTGGAATCGATATAGTCCAGCCTTCCCACATTACATATAATAACCCTGTGGAGGTCGCGGCTGATATGAAAGGTACAAATATATATTACAAATGCTGCAGTTCTTTTTATTGTGACCTCTGCAGGTTAAGAAAGTGAATCCCAAAGAAATAGATGAGTTCTTTTATCCTACATTTAGGACTAGTGCTAGAACTGTAACCTATGTCCTATTAGTCTAGTCCAGTAGACTTTCCAAAAGCCTTATAAATGTGGTTTTGTTTTCATTTTTATAGAATTATTTCCTATACCATACTTTATACTTAAAGCATTTTTTACTGGTTTGAATGAGTTACATACTTACTGGCATATTCCTCTAAAAATAATGTTAGTTTGAATTTCCCCCCATTTTTACTGATCTAACCCCATGATCCATATTGCTTTCTTTGCTATGACTTCATTCTTGCCATTTTATTCTCTTCAATTAGAGCCTCATTCCAAGTGTTTCTTTTTCTCCAAGAAGAGTTAGAATGATTTCTGTCTTCTTATTTTATTTCAGTAATGCTTATACACTATTAAAGTTCTTCTTCCTTATTCTATTTCCCTGGTAGCTTCTGGCACAGTTATGTGCGTATTTGTCAAATAGGGATATATCTCAAATAAGTATATGGCTTTTATTCAATTCAATAAAAAATATTGCATGTTTTCTATATGTAAAGCACTGTGCTAATCACAGGACTAGAGAAGGCTAAAATAAGTAAATTTTATTTTTAATTTTTGAATGCCTTCAGAAACTTAAGGGGCACACAGGGCAGGTGCTGTAAAGCAGTCAGACATTCCCTGTGAGATATGGAAAGAAGGAGGTTCAGGGTCAGAATGCACATGTGATGAAAGGAATGAGGATTTTTAGCATGCCTACCCTGGAGAAGTTGAGGTTTGGTTTTGGACACTGGCATATATTTTCCTAGTTAACATTAAGTTACAAGATCACCTTGTAAACTTTGCATTAACATTCATGATTTCCACCAGTGTGAATGGGAAGCGGGGTAAGGGACTAGGAGTGGTGATATATTTGCCTTCTTTGGAGCCTCAAGAAGCAATGCCTCAACTAGATTTGGGGAGGTGCTACCCTACTTAATGGTCTTCAGGCCCTGGCGACACCATCTGCTTATTTCATTTTATTTATCTGATGAGAAAGAAAGTTTATGGCTACAAGATACATGCTTACTAGCCATGTGACTTGAGGAAGTCACTTAACTTCTTTAAGCCTCAGTTTCCTTATCTATAAAACAAAAATAAAAATGTGCAAATCAAGTGAGTTAAAATGTATAAAATACTATAAACAGTCTAGTATCCTAGTGATAAAGAAGATGATGGTTGTTCTCCTGTGTACTTTCTAGTTACCCTCACATACTTTTCAAATGTAGACACCCAGACTGGGCACAGTGCTACACAAAGGTCTGACTGGTAGTGACAGTAACTTATCAAAATTATGTAGAGTGATACCAAGGAGGACTTATTGACCCACCAAAGTAATTTGAAGTAGTTGGTGTCCCTAAAGACCTTTCTTCCTCCTGGTTTGGGCCTTTTTGTATTTCCTTCCATGTCTTTTTTTGCTGATGATATAATTTTTACCTCCTGAATGACTATAAAAAAATCTTGAGATTCTTGGGAAAGTTAAATCCTATAAACTTTTATCTCTGAAATTTCTAAGTAAAGAACACACAACATGCCATCATAAGTTTAAGTAATTGATTTTAAGAATTTTCCATTGTGTACTGGAGCACCTAAAAAGTGAAAGCCCTGAGAATAATATATTTAACATCTGTGCATTTTCCCTCGATTTTTAGTCATATTTTCCTCGTGGCAGCTGATCAAATTGAAATGCTAAGGTTTAAAATATTCTAATATTTGATGTTCTTCAAGTGCTATAACTTGTATTGGCATGCTTTAAATGGGAACAAGAAAGCCTATCTAGCAAAGAAATATATTCTAGTTTAACATCTAATTTATTCTATTAATATCTAATTTATTTTATAAGTTCTTGTGAAATGAAATGTTAAGCCACTGTGTTAAATAACTTGAATATATTATATAAATACAGTTTCTGTATAGTTTAAAACCTAGAAAGAGAAACAAAAATACAGAGAAAAATAGCCACCACATAAAGGCAGTATATGACACATGCCAGTGCTATAGGAATTCAGAAGAGGGAAGAATAGGACTGGCTTTATTAAGAAAGTGGCCATTGTGTAGTACCTCTGAGATATGAGTAACACAACCCAAAGAAGCAGGATTTGAAAACCTTGTTCAAGAGTTGTCAGTTTCTACCTGGAGAAAGACAGCATTCAGCTGGGCACATCAGAAAGGTGAGGACAAGTCAGTTAAACAGGAGAGAAATGGGTTTGATCATGTAAGTACAAGGAAATGATGACAGGCTTTTGGGTGGGTGGCTGACATTATCATTATAGTGTTTTAAGCTGATTAATCTGGTGGCGATGTGCTCATTTAAAAGAGATTACAACAGATCAGTCAAAGAAGTTGCTCCACTGGTTTTGGGAATGAGATAATCAGAGTCTCTACTAGAAGGGTAGCAGTGTGATTAAATGGAAAGAAATGAGAAATTGTGAAGACAGACTTGACAGGACTTGGTTAGTCATTGTCTGGTGTAAGGGAGAAGCAGAGATAGGTAAGAAAGCAATTGTCTGGTTAGAGAAGAAGGTGATTATTTACTTCAGTCTTATTGAATTTGGCCTGGAGTGGGAAATTATATCTGAGGGCATTGCAAGAACTTGTGGCTGCAACAGCTGAGCTCCAGGTAACCTTGAGGACCCATGGTATCTATATGGAGAAGTGCCAAAATACTGGAAATGGGAAATGTTTCTTTTTTTTTTTAAGATAGGAAAAAAGATGAATTGTATGAAATAAAATCCAGCAAGGTTGATTCTAGTCTTTGGTTACTAAAAGGACCAGTTGTGAGCATATAGAAAAATAACTAGTTAATAAATCTGAATAGGGAGTTCCCTGATGGTGCAGTGGCTTAAGGCTTCGGCGTTGGCGCTGTCGCTGTCAGCGCTGCGGCCTGAGTTCAATTCCCAGCCAGGAAGCTACCCACATACCAAAAAGCAAAAAACAAAAACAAAAAAGAATGAATAAATCTGAATAGCTACCCAAACTTCAATGTAATCAGAGATATAAAAAGTAAAGTGATAGTGAAATACTTCTCCCATCAAATTGGGCCGAGCAAAAAAGTAAAAATAGAGTTCCATAATGTCAGGTATTATTACTAAGACTGTTAAGAAATGGATAGTGTCATGTACTGCTGGTGGGAATATAAATTGGTACAGCAGTTTGGAGCAACTGATAGTATTTATTAAAACTAAAATTGCACATATTTAGTAACCAAGCATTTTAATTTCTCAGAGAAACCGTGGTACTAGTGCAAAAGGGGGTATGAATAAATAAGAAAATTGGCTGTAACATTAACTGTAATGGAGAAAAATGGAAATAAACTAAGGGATCATCAGTAGGGGAGTGGCCAAATAAACTGTGTTATTATAATATATGGAATTCTATGTGACAATGAAAAAGAATCATGTAGATATACAAAGTCTGACAATTAAGTTTGCGAACCCATCCTTAAAAAAGTTCTACATACATCATTGCTGAATAACACTAATCACCTTCACAGTGATGAGCATCTCGTTCACCATTCAAAGCAATTTTAGAACTCTTTTTCTGGAATGGCCATCTGAGCTGTTGTCGTATGACACTTGATGTCTCTGAAAGTCATCAAAATGTCTTCCTTTCAATATTTCCTTTATCTTCAGGTAAAGAAAAAAGTCATTGGGGGCCAGATCAGGTGAGTAGGGTGGGCGTTCCAACACAGTAATTTGTTTACTTGCTAAAAACTCCCTCACAGACAGTGCCATATGAGCTGGTGCATTGTCGTGATGCAAGAGCCATGAGTTGGTGAAAAATTCAGTTTGTTTTCATCTAACTTTTTTACACAGCCTTGTCAGCATTTCAATTAGTAAACTTGATTGACTGTCCAGTTGGTATAAATTCATAATGAACAATCCCTCTGATACCAAAAAAGGTTAGCAATACTGTTTTGACTCTTGATTTGAACTGATGGAACTTTTTTTGGTCGTGGAGAGTTGGCTGACTTTCATTGTGCACTTTGACGCTTTGTTTCAGGGTCTTATTGGTACACCCATGTTTCATCACGAGTGATAACATGGTCCAAATATTACCTTGCCTCTCCAAAAGGTCTTGGCAAATTTCTACTCTCCTTTGCTTTTGTTCATCTGTGAGCTACTTCAGGAACCTTTCTGCACACACTGTTTTTGTGCCAAGATTTTCAGTTAAGATTTCCCTGTTTTTCTATTGATGTTTACTTGATCCACTGTGCTTATCACAGTCAGCCAACAATTTTGATACATAATTCGACGAACTTTTGCAATGTTTTTATCAGTTCTGCTTGTTACTGGCTGCCCTGATCTCTTTTCATCAGTGATGCTTTCTCTCCCCTCAGAAAAACATTTAATACATTTGTACCCTGACGTTTTCTTCACGGCATTATCCCCATAAACTTGAACTAATGTGTCCCTGATTTCACTTCCTCTCTTGCCAAGTTTAACAAGAAATTTGATGTTTGTTGCTCTACTTCAAGCTCCAATATTCTCCCAAGAGCACGCAAAAACATAATAATGAGTGCCACTCAGCAAGACACCACCACATGTTGACACAAACACAGCTATGAGGCACAGATATACCAAGGTTATGAAACCTTACCAAGTTGTTTGTACAGTGCCACTAAGGTAAGTGTACGGTGGCAAGTTCACAAACTTAATTGTTAGACCTCGTATAGAAAATTACTTTTAAAGCATAGTGTTGAGTGAGGAAAAGGAATAAAGGCAATTTTAAAACTGTGAGGACAGCCTGATTCCATTTAGCTGAAGTGCATGTATATCTCATTAGTATCTAATTCACAGAACCAAGTCTGGAAAAATATACATCAAAGTAATATTAGTGGCTACCTCTTTGGAAGACACCCTAAGATTAGAATAGGTAGTAAATTTGCCAGATTTAGCAAATAATAATAAGATGTTCAATTTAGGCTGACCAGATGTACCGTTTTAAATGGGACAGAAAACAACAAATGGTACTGTTTCATTTCAAATAGTACATCTGGTCAGTCTAGTCTCACTGGGCTAAATTCAGGGTTTCAGTAGGCTCATCATACATACTGTTTGAAACAGGACAGTACTGTTTACTGTCTCATTTAAAACTGTATGTCTGGTCAGCCAAGTTCAGTTAAATTTAATTTCAAATAAAAAAATTTTTTGTATGTTTCATGTAATATTTGGAGCATTTTTACACTAAAAAACTATTCATTATTTATCTGAAATTTAAATTTAAATGAACATCCTCTGTTTTATCTGGCAGTCTTGGTAGGTAGTCAAGTAGAACTTCAACTCTGTTTTGCATCTTTTCATAACACAAACGTATTCATATACTCTCGTGTTCTTCATGTGATAAAAAAATAAGATTTAAATGTATATAAAAATGTAATAATCACTAGGAGTTAGTCTGATTTCATTAAGAAATGTCTCCTGATTTAGTCTTATTTTCACCTCAGAGAGGATTGCCTTACTGGTAGATTAAAGACTGTTACAGCTATACAAGGCTTTTATTGAGAAAGATTCTAATTTAGGATCCCCAACTGAGTGCCCACCATATTCTTTTGCTATGTACTATTCAGTGAATGCTCATTGGATAGATGAATGGATAAATAAATTGTAGTATGAAGCATATTTTCGACCCAAATTCCTAGGAGTAATGATGCCACGTTTTAAATTTCTTCATGGAAAATTATTTCAAACTAGAATATGCTATCTTGACAATATCTAATTTAATCTTTCTAACAATCCGGTGAGGATAAATATTGTTTTAGTAAAGAAGAAACTGAGGTTCAAAGAGGGTCAGTACTGTATTTCATCAGTTCTAAGATGACCATTTTGGAATGAATTTTACAGTCACTGTCAGAGGGCTTCAGTCATGATTGAGCTGTTATTAACTGCCCATCATCTTGAGAACTTGCAGAATATAGTCAGTTGCATGGATGAAAATTCTAGAGATAACTGTAGAGCTCTTTTGCTCAATCATCAATACTCTTGATCATACCAAGGACAGAATTGTGTGACAAAACTCAGACATCAAAACCATTGAGTGGAAAAGTGATGCGAAAGAGCAGAACTATGTGTGTGAAGACATTCTTGGAATACCTTAATTACATTATTTCACTTAAATTTTAATTTTGATGTATGTTCAAGAATGATAGAGGATAAAATCCAAATATGAAGAAATCTAAAGAGCCCTTTTAGTATGTATAACTAAAACTTCTATCTGATAAAGAGTTGTGTCATTTTTCTTTCTTAGTGGTATATTAAAATAGTAGTAAATCTTAAAATAGATGGTGTTTTAGATCTGATGAAATACATAAACATACCCAAGGTCACCCAGCAGGAAAGGTATAGAGCCAGGACCTCATGAGCCTGTACCCTGAGTCACTTCAGTGAATTGTAAGATTGGACACTTTTAATCTTAGTCATAATTACCTTTTGATGTTTTGTGTTTTAAGAAATTGAGAATCATCAGACCATTAGCATTGATAAAAAGTATTGTGTTTTTAACATTACTTGGAAAAACTGATTCTTCCAAATACTGGATAAATAATGACAGATGTACATCCATATAACACTTAATGTTTTCAAAGCGCGTGCATGCATATAACCTAATTATTATAGTAGGATATGAGGAAAAATGTGTCTATATGCCAATGAAGAAACTTAATATAGGTGGAAATTACATGAAGTAATTATACTACTTAGAAGTAAGAAGAAGCAGATCCCAAAGGAATACTGAGTTCTCTCTCCTGGTCCATGAAACCTTTAAATACAGTAAGTGTGCTAATCTCAAGCACATGCACAAATCGGTGACTTTTTACTAATGTAACCATGACCCAGATTAAGGGCTTCTTCATGCCCCATCCCAGTCTACGTATAATCCCCTCCATGGAGGTAATCACTTCATTCGTATTTCATATGAAAATGTGTACTGTTTTGTGTATAGCTTCTATTACTCAACACCATGCCTGTGAGATAAGTTTCTGTTCTGTGTGCCAGTAGTGCTGCCATATATTTTCCCAAGTGGTTTCAAATGTTTTGTGTTTCTCCATCATTGCTGTGGTAGGGCCAGTTGCTCCATATCTTTGCTAACACTTAATGTTGTCAATTTAAACCATCTCTAGGGGTGTCATCTTATACTTTTAATTTTCAATTTCATGATGACTAATAAGGATAAGTACCTTTTCATAAGCTCCTGGACATTTGGATTTCCTGTTTTGCAAAGTGCCTGTTCACATCGTTCATCATTTTTAAATGTGTCTTTTTCCAGTTGATTTGTAGGATGTCTTTATATATTGCGGATATGTCATTTGTTGGACATATGCAGTGCTAAAATCTTCTCCCAGTGTTTGGGATTTTAATGGGATCCTTCCCCTCTCTCTTCACTCAGAGCATCAGGCACGATTTTATCATCACTTGTACCCCCCCTTATATCTGAGCACTTTAAAAATACATAGAGGCAAAACATTTTCCTAATGCCTTTTTAGTCTATTTTGACAACTCTTAATATGGAATTCTAATGCTCTATACTAGTACGTTCTAAGTTTCCAGTAAAATATTTTTAACTAGAAACTATAAGTATATGTGACAAATAGTGAGACCTCATAGCTAGGCTTTTAAATGTAAAATCTTTTAATTTCCATTTTGCATTTTGTCTACCAAAAAAAATGCTGAAAATACAATGTTAGAAGAAAAAAGAGTTTTATAAACTTTAAGGAAGAAAAATTTTTAGCTTATCTGTTAGCTTTTTATAAATACATAGAGTCTCACGTCTTTAGAGTGGTGAGGGGATTATAGATATCATATTGTTCTTAGATGTACTACAAAAGTTTTTTTTTTTAAATAAGGCAAACTCCATTCAAGTACGAGGACTGTCCGGAAAAAAATCCAGCCATAAATGCCTCTATTTGTCATATCACTTGTCTGGGTACTTTCTGGACAGCCCTCGTATATTCGTAGCACGGAAACATCAGCACTTGTATCCCTTGGTGAACCAACAAGTGTCATGTCTCAGAGAGTCTGAGATGACTCTAAAATCTGTGCTAAATGTTTCCTGCTTTAGAGGCCAGATGAAATGTCTCAGGAACCATTTTTAAAGGCTTCGTATGCTGATTCCAACAAACAGGAGGAAAGAAGCAGGGATTGGAAATAGTCAAGGCAAAATAATGTCTTGCTGTGGTAGGTGCAACTCAGGTGTTTACATTTGTTATTTTGCCCACAAGCTTTTACACTTTTGACTCTCATCCTAAAGAAAGTTTGGGATGCTCCTGAGAAGACATTGTTGATTTAGCTTTTATTCTAAAATATTTCAACAGTTAAACTAAGAGTCTAAAGAACAACCCAAAAATTATTTGTATCATTATGTCGTCCCTAAAATGGATTATTTTATTGTCTTTCAGAACCACCTCTAGCTTTTTTAAATGTTAAAAATATAAAATTTATTGACCTGCCTATTCTTCTATGGGATCTATGTCAGGAAGTGGAGATTAAAAACACAGTAATGTTTAAGCAGCAGTCATCTATTGAGAACATAAAGCAATGCAATATAATTTAGAAAATGATGTGTTATTTCTTAGAAAATTCAGAAGCTTTCTTTTTCTGTGATTGTTTTTTAAATGTTCCTTATAGGATTTTCCTTATTTCACAAACTTTATCGGACACTTATTAAATTTAATATCTTCAAAAGATTGCTAACTACTAACTTAAAAATTGTGATTGGTAAAAGGGATATTTAAATAAATGTATATGAGAACTGTCCGGAAAGTATCCAGCCATGAAATATGAAAAATAGAGGGATTTATGGCTAGATTTTTCCTGGACAGCCTTCATATATATTATAATTTTAAGTGGCTACCTCAGGAGAACACAAAGTAAAAATTACTCACACTCTTACCACTTGAAAAAACACTTGACATTTAAAAAAAAAAAGCAAAAATGTCTTTTTTTTTTCTCCTTCCTACTCCCACCCCAGAAGTAGCAACCATTAACTGTAGCAATATCTCCTTCCAAATAATTTTGTATGTATTCAGATGGAGTTGGCAGATTTGACAGATAAAATAAAGACATTTATTTAAATTTTAAAAATAGGTAAGCAACAATACTTTTTTAGTTTAAATACATCCCATGCAATATGTGGGACATATTTTTTTTATTGTTAGACTTATTGGGGTGACATTTGTTAGCAAGAATTGCATAGGTTCCAGGTGTACAATTCTACAGTGCATTGTCAACTTGTATAAGTTCACCACCCAGTGTGACTTCTCTTTCCATCACCTTATATTTAGCTCCCCCTCCCTCCTCTCCCACCCTCTCCTCCTTCTCTCATCCCCTCCCCACTTGTCCCCAAATAAGCATTAAGCTATTGAGTATGTCTGTGGGTTTTTTGTTTTTTGTTTGTTTTTTCTTTGTTGCTTTCAGGTTTTTTTTTCATTTAATTCATTTTTATTGTTAGACTTATTGAGGTGACATCTGTTAGCAAGGATTACATAGGTTTCAGGCATACAATTCTACAGTGCATTGTCAACTTGTTGTATAATAAGTTCACCACCTAATGTGACTTCTCTTTCCATCACCTTATATTTAGCTTCCCCCCTCCTCTCCCACCCCCTCCCCTTTCTCCCCTCCCTAACCCACTCGTTCCCAAATAAACATTAAACTATTGATTGTGTCCATGGGTTGTTTGTTTGTTCATTTCTTTTCTCTTTGTTGCTTTCAGTTTTATACTCCGCATATGAGTGAAGTCATACAGTTTTTGTTTTTTTCTGTCTGGCTTAATTCACTAAGCATGATGATCTCCAGGTCCATCCATTTTGTTACAAATGGCAATATTTCACTTTTACCATAGCTTCTTTATCCAGTCATCTGTCACAGGGCACTTTGATTGTTTCTATGTTTTGGCCACTGTGAACAGCGCTGCAATGAACATTGGGGTACATAAGTCTTTGCAGACAAAGATTTTCAGGTTTTTTGGGTAGATCCCCAGAAGGGGGATTGCTGGGTCACATGGTAGCTCCATTCCCAATTTTCTGAGGAACCTCCACACTGCCTTCTACAGTGGTTGTACCAGTTTGCACTCCCACCAGCCGTGTACCAGAGTTCCTTTTTCTCCACGCCCTCTCCAGCACTTGTTATTCCTTGTCTTGTTGATAACAGCCATTCTCACAGGTGTGAGGTGGTAGCTCATTGTGGTTTTGATTTGCATTTCCCTGATAGCTAATGAGGATGAGCATTTTTTCACATGTCTGCTGGCCATTTGTATTTCTTCGTGGGAGAAGTGTCTGTTTAGTTCTTCTGCCCACTTTTCAATTGGGTTGTTTGTTTTTTTGTTGTTAATTCTTATTAGTTCTTTATATATATTAGATATTAGACCCTTATCGGATTCATTGTTTGCAAATATTTTCTCCCATTCAGTTGGCTGTCTCTTTGCTTTGTCGATGGTTTCTTTTGCTGTGCAGAAGTTTTTTCGTTGGATATAGTCCCATTCATTTATTTTTGCTTTTACTTCCCTTGCCTTTGAGGACAGGTTCATGAAGTCTTCCTTGAGTCCTAGGTCTATAAGTTTAGTACCTATGTGTTCTTCTATACAGTTTATCATTTTGGGTCTTATTTGAAGGTCTCTAATCCATTTTGAGTTAATTTTTCTATACGGTGAGAGTTCACAGCTCAGATTCATTCTTTTGCATATGTTTTTTCCAGCTTTTGTGGGATATTTATATGAAAAATATTATTTGTTGTTTACCTGGAATTCAAATTTAACTGAGTGTCATATTATTTTGTCTGGTTACCCTGATGCAGACATATTCACACATACATAAACATGTCCACTTTTATCAGGCTATAGGTGTTCCTTTTAAGGCTTGTCCTTTCGCTATCGATTTATCTAGTTTACATGTTAGAATTACTCAGGTTCTTCCTAATGGCTGCTTACTATTATATTGTAAACTCATCATAATTTTACTCTGTCCCTATTGGTAGACATTTTAGGTATTTCCTTTTTTTTTTTTACTCTTTTGAATAAAATAGCATAGATCTTCTTTGTATTGTATTGACTTACAAACTTGTTGGTTCTGTAGGATGAATGCATAGAAGTGGAATTCCTAGATCATAGCATATTTTTTAAACATTGTTTGTTCATTTCCTTCATACTTATTCATTGAGGCTTGAGACAAAAGCAGCTGAAACACCTGGTCAGTTGTGGAGCTGATATTACGTGGTAGGCACCTTGCTTGACCTTGCAGAATCCGCCTCCCCGCCCCACCCCTCCCATTGTCAGCTGCATGAGATCAGGTAGAGTTGTTCTCCAGCCTAGCACCGGACCTGCGACAGAGTTGGCCCATGACACGAATTTAGAATGAATGAATATAAATTTACTCAAGGGATTGCTGTGAGAATTAAATGAAATAATGTATGTGAAGTGCCTCAGGAAAAAATAATGTCTATGAAGTGCCTGGGATGCTTCCTTATTTTTCTCACCCCATCCCCACTTCCAGTTTCTTCTTTGGTGATAAAGGGCTCTAACCTAGTGAGGGAGACATCATGGTTACAGTAAAGTAGGGTAAGTTCTGCAACCAAACAGTTACTAAGAGTGCTATGCTGTCATAGAAGGGGAGCACCTAACTTAGCCTGTGGGTGTGAGGAGAATTGCCAAGGACTTTGCCAAGATCTACTTAAAGTAAGTCTTAAAAGCCAACTTGGAAACAGCAAGAGAGACAAAATGTGCATGTTTGGGGGTAGAACCATGGAGGAAACATTGTAGGCACAGGGAATGGCATTGCAAAGGGGCAAAGATAAAACAGAGTATATGTCATCTTCAGAGCATAGAAACAACCAGAAACGAAACCAGAGATAGTTAGGTAATCAGACATTAAAGTACATTAGGTAGCAAGTTCTACCTTTGTCTTATAGTGAACAGCAGGAGACTTCTGTATGATTCTGATTTACATTTTAGGAATATCATTTAGTTAACACTATTGAGAAAAGATTAAAGATGCTTAAATCTAAAGATATGAACACTAGTGTAGTCATCCAGGGAAGAGAGACTGGTGATTTCACAAGGACTGTAGAGATAAGAGAGAAGGGCTGATTTTTAAGGTTACTGTAGAAACAGATTAGCTCTGTGGTCCAGAGGAGAGAAGGAATTAAAATTCTGTCAGATTCCTAGATTGATCATTTGGGTGGATGGTATACAAGGTAAGAAATACAGGTTGAGGAACAGATTTTGATGGGCGTAAAGAAACTGTTGTTCTTTAGAGACATACTAAGGTTACAGCTGCTGTGGAATGTTCTAGAAAACATGAGCAGGAAGCGTTGAAGTTGGCGTGTCTGAAATTCAGAAGAGCAGTCCCAGCTGCCATTATGACTTAGGATGCCTCAAACTATGACTAAATCATGCTTGGAGCCATGAATGAATGAGATGAGGAAATGAAGGCAGAATTTAGAATTTAAGATACTTCTGAGACACATGACTGGGACACAAGCAAGTGGTGACTATTTGTAATAACCATTTTGGACAACAGAAAAGGGAGCTTACCAGAGACCCAGGAAAGGTAATACTGAAAGCCCAGATGAAAGTGACAACAATGATGTATAACGGCTCCAGCCCTTGTGTGGTGATTTTCTCAGCAATTTTAATGGTAGGAGTAGGGATGGGCAGGCAGTTACTAAAGTAAGGCCTTGAAAGATCAGTGTAAGGAGGAGTAGAGGATGATTTCGTGGTGCCTGGAAAGAGAATGATCCAGAAAGCTGACTGGGAGTTACAGGTGGGCCAAGAAAAGATTTGAAGGCAAGAGGGACATGTGGGAGACAACAGTCAATCCAAGGAGTGACTGGATGCCCTTAAGGCTGAGAGTTTCCTAGCCATGGTGGTGCCCATCTTTCCCTAGACAATTCCTGTTGCAATGCCTACTCTAATGTTACCTGGCTGAATTCTTTGTTAGATAGTCATTAGATTGTTAACCTAGTTCTCATTTTTGCCTTGGTGAATAGCTCTGCAGTTCCATTTAACCTAAGGATCCCCTTTTCCTTTGGCCTCCATGGCTTTTCCTGACTAGATATGACCACGCAGATCCTCTTCTTCCTGTAGATTGGAGAAGTTATTGGTGGAGAGCCTGTGGCCCTCCTCCCCCAGAGGTACATTTGCTGCCTCTCTCCTAACAGGCTTCAGCTTTAAAATGCTGTCCTTGCAACAGCACAAAATAAAAAATATTGCAGTGCTGCCTCCTCGGCACCCCCCCCCATAAACAGCTGTGCAAGCAGCTGTACTCAAAACAGATAATATGCACACATGTGTTTATAGGAAATAGGCACGAATACTCTGTGTTGTTTTCGGCTTCTCACCACTGTGAGGATTTCTTTTCTTCTTTAGGGAAGAGGTATGTTGTGGTAAGCAATATTTTATGACCTGTAATAAAAACGCTTGTAAAGACCATTTTTTGACCAAATGAAGCTAAGTATTCTTTTCAGAGTCCTCGTCTATCCCTCTCCCCCTCTCTGTATTGGAATGCACACAGTTCAGCATTAATGGACAACATGAGGAAATAATATCACAAATTCTAGTTCCTATTTGTTAAGCTGGGAAAGCAACCAAATTATGTAAGTAAGTTCATTAGTAATGCTTTTCCTTACTCAGTAGTAGCTTCTGTGTGTGTGTGTGTGTGTGTGTGTGTGTGTGTGTGTGTATGTGTGTATTAAGAAAAAATTTATATTGCATTTTTATAGTATATAGTTATTATCCCTTGAAAGCACTCACAGGACAGTTTAAGGGAACCTCAACAATTGGAGGCCCCATAGAGAAACCAGTCTGAGGATAGGTAAAAAATAATTTAAAGCAACCTTAGAAAATTGGGTTATTTACCCAAAAAAGACGTAATGCATTCAGTAAATAATAGCAGATGATTTCTAAGGACCTTCTAGACCTAAAGTGCTAGCAGTTTTTAGACTTCCAAAATTAAGAACAGGTAGCATAACACTTGAGTTAACTAAAATAAAAATATTTTATGAATTGTATCCTCTTAATAAACACACAGGTGTATTTGTTGATCTTAATAACAACCGTTTGGGAAGACTGGAGGCTGGCAGTGTACTAACTGGAGAAAACTACGTAGATTGACCCTTACTGTCTTACTGTCCAGAGTAGAATAATAGCCTCCTGACAGCACCTCCCATCCACTCTGATTGCTAAAATAATCAACAAGAACACGCTCTTCTACACATTTTCACTAATTTCCCATTGACTACAAGGTGAGGTGCTGTAAACTCCCTGCACCAGCCCGCATTCAAGTCCTTTGTTTTGCAGTATTTTCCCGTTTAGCAGTGAGCCCCGCCCCCCGGGGGGGCTGTTGCTGGTCTCCAAATACCTAAGCAATTGCCCTCCTCTAAGCCTCTGCTAGTGTGTTCTTCTAGACAGATGCATCCCCCACACCAAACCTAATAGTAGTCCACCTTCAAGATCTGGGCTTCCAGATGCTGCTTCCTCCTCTGGGCTTACTCAGTGCCTGTATGCCATTAATCTGTGCCATTTGTGGTCCTTGCCACATGCTGACTTCAAGTGTGTAGGTGCATAGTATGTCTTCTCCTTTCATTAAAATAAGAGCTCCCTGGGACCCTGTCTTCAGATATTGGTGTATAACATGACCTAGCACAATGCCTTATATATAGTCGGGACTTCATACTGTTTTTGTCTAAGTGGTAGCAATTCGTTATGAGCATGTACTTTATACTGTGTAAAATACTTAAATATTTAATGTCCTACTTAAAATATAATTATATATTACTAAAATATATAATTGTATAATACAATTAAATCTTTCCATTTTGAGGTTATTTCCATTTTTATAGATGTGAAAGCCAAGGCCCACAAAGGTTGCAAATGACCTGCCTTAGATTAAATAACAAGTAAGCAGAAATTCAGATCCAGTTTAGCTCTAAATCGAATCTTTCTTTTAAATTATACTGCCCTCAAAAATGGAAATTTACATCTCACGTGCAGGTGGCTCACTTAGGTTATATACATTTCTAAGAGGCATTTCTTTTGTACTTCTTTTGTGCCTCCACTTGGCAAGCATTCAATAAATTTGTAGTGAATAACCAGTAAACCACAATGCAGGATTGTGGCCTTTTTCACTACCAACTCAGGAATCATTTTAATTAATGAGGGTGTTCTACAAAAATCCTGTGCACAGAGCCAAGAGCAGAAGTTATTATAAATACATCCTCTTAATGCCTGTCTATAAACTATTGAGTGATTCATCAAATCAAGTAAAATCAACCAATATCTCTGTGTAAGGTGCCTTGTTGGATTTTGTGGAGAATTCAAAATTGCAACACATTCCTTTCCTTCAGGGAATTTACAGTCTATCTCCTTAGCACTTGACAGTTGAAAAAAACAAATCAGAAATGTAATATAAAATAATCAAGTATCTCACTTTTCTCTGTATGTAGTCTTATGATGGAAGCAGGGCAGGATTTATCCTGGTTTTTATAAATGAAAAACTGAGCTTTGGAAAAGTTGGGATTTGATTAGTCAATAACCTAGTGCTTAGGATGAAATGGAATTTAGTCAATAGCACTGGATTAAAAGACCGCACTTTAAGAAACACTGATGTGATAATATAAAATATTATGAGAAAATTCACCCAATGGTCCAGTTCTGCATCCAAGTACTAACTCAGGCAAAGTGATTCGATCCACAGAATACTTCTCTTAGGGGTGAAAGAAGCTAAGTGACTTGCTTATAGTCATAACCCTAGCTGTGTAACCACACACTAAAATCCACGTGTCCTGATGGAGAAGTTAGAGGTTGTAAAATAGAAAGAAAACCTCCTTTACTGTTTTTATTCCATACTTCAGTGTTTATTATAGGCATAGGAGTATTATATTTCTGAAATAATAAACCAAAAGTCATAACACACATATGAAGATATTTTAATGGCTAGTAGATAGGAATACCGATATATACGCCATGCCTCTGAGTCCTCAACCCCTAATCCAAGTCTCCTTTTTCTGATTCCCTTGGAGTTCTGTCACCTGTTAAAATATTCCTCTTTGGGAGGAATCAGTGAGGGTTTTTTTGTTTTTGTTTTTATTTTTAAGCTAATGGCTTTTATAGATTTCATGGTCATTTCCAATTTTGTTTGGGTCACACTTCACTATTTAACATCATTGAACATTTATTGACACCTTTTAATACAGTGTGCTAGAAGTCTAGTATATCTGGAGGAAGAGTGATTAAAGCAGACCCCACTCTCAGAAGATGGGGCAATAGGGCAGTGAGCTAATGAAGATGGTGGAAGTCCACAGGAGTTCCAAGAGGCAAAGCCAGAGAACTAGGTGGGCTTTGTCAGAGGGCACTCAAGCATGAGGATGATCTGATAGGATCAGGTTTGCATGTTAGAAAAATCAGAGTAGCCAGAGAGTTAAGGATGGATTTGAGGAATGAGGTCAGTGGGGAAACGGTACAGTATATATAAGGAAGGAGGAGGACCAGAGCCACTCTAGTGGGGGCCTGAAGTGTAGGAATTGTATAGAAAAAAAAAAATGACAAAACTTTACTGAGGAACCCAGAACAAGACTTGCATAAATAACCACACCATGTTGTGGAAAGGAAAAACTCAATATTGTAAAAGTATCAGTCCTCCCCAAATTAATTTATAATTTCTTAAAAATCAGTGAAAAAAGGGAGTTCCCTGGTGGTGTAGTGGCTTAAGGCTTCAGTGTTGGCGCTCTCAATGCTGTGGCCTGGATTCAATTCCCAGCCAGGGAACTACCCACATACTACCAAAAAAAATAAAAATAAAACAAAACAAAACAAATTATAAATGGCAAAAAAAAGAAATTACTTTAAAAAAAAATCAGTGAAAATGCTTAAGGGATTTGGGGGAAGGATATGGGAACTCAGTAAAATGATCTTAAAATCAACTCAGAATAATAACATGTAAGACTATCCAGGAATATTTTATAAAGAATGGAAAGAGGAAACTTGCCCCATTAGATATTAAAACATATTCTAAATATTTGATTATTAAAGGTGAGAGGTACTCTAAACAGAGCCAAGCAAGTCAAAGTCCAGAAACAAATTTAAGTAACTTAGAACATGATAAAAGTGGCATTTAAAAAGTGGATAATTTACTAAATGCTTAAAATCTTTAGCTAATAATAGTATATTAGGACTATATTTATTGACATGCAAATGAGTTTAGTATTTCAGTATTTCACATTATGATGTGAAATAGGCAATTACAAAATCAAATACACTAGCATTCCCTTTATAAAACAAAATAAATCTCTATATGAGTGTGTGTGTGTGTATATATATATATATATATATATATATATATATATATATAGAAAAATTATGGAAGGATGCACCACTATGTTAGTTGTGGTGAACTCTGGATGGAAGAATTGTGGGTGGGATTTCCTTCCTTTTCCTTGTGCTTTTATTTTATTTTTAATTTTAACAGTTAATATGTGTTACTTTTCTAATCAAAAGCACAGGAGATCTTTTCATTTTGGAGAACAATGAAGAGGAAGGAGGTATCCATTGTGAAATGCCATGGCAAGGTTAAGCGTGGAATGTCCGCATTGGTTGAGACAAGCGAGTGGTTACTGGTGGTCTTGCAGTAGCTGCTGCATCTCCAACCACAATAGTGATATGATGCAGATGAGAAATGAGAAAATGTGCACGCTGTGTTGGCAGTGCCCATTGCCAGAGAAAGGCAGGGGATTGCTTGGGTTGTTTATTGGTCAAGGGACAAGAGAGACAAAGTCTCAGATATAGTAGAGAAGGGGAATGGTTAGGAAAGCAAGGCAAGGTACTTGAAGAAGCTAGAGTGAATGCAGTCAGAGCATGAAGATGAGTATTGCATAGAAAGAATCGGAAACCTTTCCCATCAAGAGATAAGGGAACAGGTTGATATCGGTGCTATAAATTTGTAGGTGCGGCATAGGGAGTTGATGCCTTTCCCTTAATGATGTGTGTTTCTCTTTGAAGTAGAATGCATGCTAGTGTGCCAAAAGAAGGAAGGGAGATGATAAGGTAGGGGACAGCAATGAAAATTTAGACTGCCCTATAAGGACAGCAAGAGGGAATGACAGTAATCCTCTTAAGATTACCTAGTGTCACTAAGGTAGTCAGGGTTGATAACTGATTTCATTATTGATAATGAACACGTATGTATGTGATTTTCCCCCTCCCCCGCCCCACCACAGCTCTCAACAACATAGGTATAACAGTCAAGAAAGAGAACAGTGGGGCTAATTGAGGATTAAGCTTTGCATAAAGGATAAGGTAGAATGACCGTGGAACAAGAGAGGTGAGGGAATTGGCAGAGCTAGCAAGTGATGTGTGAATAAATTGCTCTCCAAATTTAAATAATTATGCTGTCTAATAAGCTTATGTAAATTTAAGTGGTATTTTGATACCCAAATAAATGTAATTAAAGTAATTAAAAATTTTTTTATTAAAAAGAGAGATCAGAGGTGAGTAATAACACATGCCTGGTTTTAGCCATGGGAGTAGATGGCAAAAAATGGAATGGGGTTAAAGAAGTCCAAGCTCTCTGAAGCTGAGGTATTAGCTAGGGCCCTCCTACAGCTGTTGAAGATGAGCTATGGAATATGGAGGATTTACATCAAATGATAGTGATAAAGAATGGGATATTGTGAACCCTAGTGGAAGGGAGGTATAAGTCTCACAGAGAAAAGATAACCACCAGGAAGGGATAATTGGCAACAAAAAAGGAGTGGTGGTACAGTCTCTATGGGGTAGTGGGTAGGGGCTGTAAATGAAACATAGTGGCCTTAACTCATTTTAGTTCATGTAATTTTAGTTAAGTTAGATTTGTTAGAATAAATTTCATCTGCAAGTTACAGGGCAGTCAGTGAACAAAAATGGCTTTAAATAAGGGCTTTTATTGTTGACATAACTGCAAGGCCAGAGATGGGCAGCTCTAAAGTTAATTTGACTATTCAGCTATGTCATCAAAGATCCAGACTCTCTTTCTCATTACACTCTGGCATTTTATGTGTGCAGATACTGTCTCCCTTAGTATTTCAAGATGATTGCTACAGCTGCAAGTTCATGCCCTCAAGCAATAGCATTTAGTGTAAGATTCGTGGAGAAGAGGAGGAAGGACACCAGAGAGTTGTATTTAACTGTGGTCCTCTTGTAAAGGAAAAAAAAATTAACTTCCCAGAACTCTATAGTAGGTCTGCCAATGCATTTCATTGACCATGACTGGATCTCATGTCCATCCTTAGATCAATTCCTAGCTAATGGGGTTATGATTGCCTTGAACCAATCCTTCCTGGCTGGCAACCAGCAATGTCTCTACTACAGTAAGGCAAATGATAACATCCTCCACTCCATGGAGAACCAACTTCTCCAATACATTACCTCGTTTGGAGAGAAGGGAAGTACAGAGTGAGAGGGACATTCTCAAAAGAGGGAATTGACAGGGAAAATGGGGAAAGATGAGAAGATATTGTCCAAATGCAGCCATTATGATAAAGCATATTGTTTCAAAATATTTATTATAAAGAGTATGTTGAAATGGGGAAATATGCATTGCAGTATATCATTAAATGTTTTTAAAATTATTACAAAACAACGTTTATAGAACAAAAATGATTTGGGTCATTAACCAACAACATAGGCAACTTACACTTTGTATTTTCTTAATTATACAGTGTTGATTTTTATATCCTTCTCTGAAGAAGTTAAAACTAATATTGCATAGTTGTAGTTTCAGTTCCTTATGGCTTTTCACTGTGGGTTAATAACAGCCATCGTGATGAAGTAATGATTTCTTCTTTCAGACTGTCCATTTAGCCATTACATTGTGCCTCAAACAGCAGCAACATTTCTAAGGCTTGATGAAAATCAGTTGTTCTTATTTCCAGTTAGTTGAGGCTGAGTCTTTACTTACTTAGCATTATCACTTTTAGGAATGAATTCTTTTCATTCTCTCTTCAGAATATATATTTTATTAATAAAATTTATATATAAAGCCACTTTTATTGTGCTTTTCTCTAGTTGCCTAGAAGCAGTAAAAATAGAAAATCAGCCCATGTAATTAGGACTTTGCATTTGCTTCTCCTGAAGAGCCCCAAGGTGATGTGTCACCTTGCTCAGTTGTCTCCTTTCCCTGCCTCCCCCTCTTCTGAATACCTCCCCCACCCCCATACACCAACAGTGCTAAAGTAACTGGCATTATGGCACAATTTGACTGCTCATGAGTGTCTCTTGTATCTTATATCCAGGTCCTCCCATTTATTACTTGCTTTGAATTCACCCAAAATCACACCTTTCCAAGTGATCTGAAATTTTAAGGAACCTGCTTTAACCCTTCTTTTGCTTTGTCAGAATTTGTCTTGCCCTTTGTAATTTTGGGTAAAGCATTCTTTGGGTACACCTAAGGACCAAAGTGAGAAAGAAGTAGGGAAACCTGTTCATAAAGCAATTTTTGCTGCCCATTGTTATCATTGGAGAATTATCAGTGAAAGCATGAAGAAGCTCCTGTCAAGATTTGAACTAGAGTAAAAAGTGGAGACTGTGTAATCAGCTTGATGTGGTGACTTAGCAGATTCTTCCTAAGCGTACAAGTAGGAGTGAGCATAAGAACCCACCTGACTGACTGGCCAGGACCTAAACATGGCTTTTTTACTCACTCCTTCATTGCTTATGTAGTAATATTGTGCTACATTTTACAGATGAACTGTAATTTTAAAAGATGCTGGGACTAGATACAACATTTTACTTTTGGTTGTGTATACATCCAAAGGAATTGGAAGTAGAGTCACAAAGAGTATTTGTATACCCATGTTTATCACAGCATTATTCATAATAGGCAAAATGTGGAAACAACCCAAATGTCTATCAACAGATTAATGGATAAGCAAAATGTGGGATATAGTAATACACACACTCTCCCTCTCCCCCGCGCCTCTCTCTGGGGAAATATCCAGCTATAACTGCCTCTATATTTCATATTGCATGGCTGGATACATTCTGGACAGTCCTCTTGTGATGGAATTGTAATGGAATATTATTCAGCCTTCAAAAGGAAGGAAATTCAGACATATGCTACAACGTGGATGAACTTTGAGGACATGCTCACAAATACAATATGATTCCACTTATATGAGGTATCTAAGAGTAGTCAAATTCGTAGAGACTAAAAGCCAAAAGGGTGGTTGCCAGGATCTGGGTAGGGAGGGAGAAATGGGGAGATGTATTAGTTAGTGGGTATAGAATTTCATTTCTGCAAGATGGAAAAGTTCTGGAGATTGGTTGCACAATAGTGTGAATATACTTAATTCTGAACTGTACATTTAAAAGCAGTTAAGACGGTAACTTTTATGTTATATGAGTTTTGCTGCAACTAAAAATAATAGATGTATTAGTTATCAGCAAAAATACAGAAAATGAAAAGATCGCGGGACTAGCCCTTATTATTGTCAATCGTCTTATACTTGCTGGCATGACAGGAGTTTATCATCACCTTGTATATGTGGGCCCATGTCATCTCTTACTTCTATTCCTAGAATCCTAACCCCAACCAGAAGTCAATGTTATCAGTTCAGTGTAAAAAACCTTTGTTACATGTGACCTGTTTTAGACTGTATTACTTCTTTGATATCCTTCATAGGAAACAACAAATCAGTGTGAAGATATTTCTGTCAAAACTTGGATAACAAATTTGAAAAGACTATGGTTTACACATTATAAGAAGGAGAAAATGATTATTCTTGACTATAAGTTGTATATGTCATTTTACATTTTTTAATAGGTAACATACTGATGTACATTTTTGTTGCTAAAACTTTAGGGAGTGAATATATCACTTCCATTACATAGATGTATCCAAAAATCCATAATTGTTCATTGAAAGTTGTCTTATCTATGATTTATTGTATGGAGTAAATTGGATGTTTTTAATATCTTTTAGAACTTTTTATACTTTTTTATAGTTGGAAAACAAGGCCCAGTGATAAAACTTTTTCCCATTAAAACAACTAGAGGTAGGTTTTTGGTTTGCTTCTTTTGTTTTTAAAGAAATAAGAGGATTAGAGTTCTAGAACACCTCCTAAAAGAAACAATTACAAGGCTTTAAAAATTTCTGGTATTCAGAATGAAGTCCAGAATCTTGTTAGGGGAGTAGCCAAGGACAAAACCCCACCTAAAGTCACTGACTTCATTCCATGATAGCATCCTGTTGAAACATGCTTCAGCATCACATTTCAGAAAGATACAGAGTGAGGGGCCCTAGTGACTGTTTATCCTAAGTATGGCTAGACGTTCAAAACTTTTATATCAGAATTGTGCATTGTAGCATAAAAAGGTTTGAAACCTGTGTTTAACTTAAAGAGCCTTACTTGGCACTATCCATAGTTTCATTGAATTGCATCAATAGGATTACTGTGAAATATTTGAGTGTTGTATAAAACAGATTAAATTAGATTAAAATCTTGAGCTAACTTAAAAGTACAAAATTGAGATAGAGCAGATAATAAACTTAAATAGAGATTCCTTTGAAAGGTCCTTGATCAAAGCACTTCTTGGATTCTGAAGGAAAGGTGTTTTTTCTTACCTTCGGTAGTGTTATCAGCTTATTCATCCATACCATTCTCAAGAATTGGAAACATGTCTTAATTATGACCTGAGTTCCTTGGAGTAGTTGAGTATACTTTCCTTTTGAAATTAGCTGTTCCAGTGAATGATGATTAAAGAGTGAGGGAGTGTCCCCAAATCATACTTACAATAGGTCCATTATGTTTATCAGCCTACTTCACAATTGACGTACTGAGGTAATGAGATTTTTGGCAAGATTTTTAAAAAATCAGTAATTCAAATCTCACTAGTTCAAAACTCAAATCGTAGCTCTAGATATTATAGGTTTAACAGAAAACCCAATTTGCTAACCAAAAACAAAGTTTACGTAACTTAATAAAATCTGAAGCATGGTAATTCTTATGTAGAACTAACTTTACCTTCATTAATAGGCGTCATTTATGTGGACCCAATATTAGTAGAATTATGTGGATTCACACTGCTTAACCTGTGCCTTAGATATGATGTTAAAAAGTCATTTTCATCTACTCTAGCCTTTAAACAAAGGAGAACTAGACTCTTAGTGTAAGTTCCAAATAAGACAACTAAAAGCAAATAATGATTACAGCATACAGGGAGGAAAAACCATGCAGTCATTAAAAATCATATTGTATGAAAAAAGGTTTTGTAGAAAAGTTTTGTTGAAGAGGGAAAATATTCATAATGAATTCTTAAATATTTTAAAAGCATCACAAAATAATATGTACAGAATAATAACCATTTTATTTATAAATATATTTAATATAATATGGCACAAGTATATCATATTAACGAGCATAATATTTATGTAAATATTATGGGCACAAATATATAATACATTATGATTATAACATTTATATAAATTATAATATAAATATCCATTATATTTATACCTATAAATATAGCAATGCCTGTTTTGAAACACAGATAAGAAAGACACAAAAAATTTTTAGCAGTGAAGGTTTCTCTGTTCTTGGGGTGGTAGGACTTGAAGTGGTTTTTGTTGTTCCTCTGGAATTTTTAAAAATTTTGTAATTTTTCACATTAAGCATATGCCAATTTTATAATTAAGAAATATATAATACATGCTGTATAAATAAATGCACAAGACAAGCAATGCACATTTTTTTACTCTCTTCAGGCTTTTTATAAATTTAGATGAGCCTTATTATTAATTAATTAGTGCAGATTTTTTAGCTTATATTCTGCTAATTGGCTGCTTAAATTGTTTGCACATGGAAGCATGAACCAAGCAGATTTATTCTTTGCACTGTTTTAAATGGTTGGTACTTAGTGTATAAGAAGCTAAAGATGATGAGCCAGCATGACATTACCTCAAGTTAGTCATGCTATTTAAAATTTAGTGCTTACAAGCATGTGCATATGTTTCCAATAAAGTCTTATTTGCCACAGCAGAAGAGTACTTTCCTTCACATTTTGTGCTTCATTTTCACACTCCTGTTTATTCGTTGCAAGTTGTTCGACCTGTAGTGATTTTTTAAGTCTTGAAGGACTATCCTGCAACAGTGTTATCTTTTCCAGAGTTTTCATCTTTAGAAATTTAGAAAGTAACTCACGCCAGTTCACAATACTGTAGTCCCCACTTACCCACAGGAGATTTGTCCCAAGACCCCCAGTGGATGCTTGAAACCACACTAGTACCCAGCCCTGTACTGTATCTAAGTGTTTTCTCCCTTAGATATCTGAGGGCTGTGTGGAAAAAACCCCAGCCATAAATGCCTCTATTTTTCATATCACATGACTGAATACTTTTCAGACAGCCCTCATATTCCTATGATAAAGTCTAATCTATAAATTAGGCACGATAAGAGATTAACAACAATAACCAATAACAAAGGAGACCAACTATAACAATATATGGTAATAAAAGTTATGTGAGTGTGCTTGCTCTCTCTGTCTCTCTCAGAACATCTGATAACCTATCCGATGGCTGAGAGGGCTGAGTGACTCAACACAGGGTAGGGTATACAGCATGCATATGCTGGACGATAAGGATGATTCGTGTCCCAGATGGGACAGAGTGGGACAGCCAAAGGTTTCATCACACTGCTCAGAAGAGCATGCAGTTTAAAACTTATGAATTGTTTATTTCTGGAATTTTCCATGTAATATTTTTGGACTACAGTTGGCCATGGGTAACTGAAACCACAGAGAATGAAACCACAGATAGGAGGACTACTGCATCCATTTAGGTGGATCTCAGAAAGGATTCCAGTCCACCTGTGTCGTTGCACACTCACCCTCAGCACTTTGTTCACTGACGTTTTGGCACTGGCCACAAATTCTCAGTTGTCTGTGACTCTGGCTCCCCCAGGAAACGAGTCACTAATGATTATCATTTATTAAATGATTACCATGTGCCAGAAACTGCACTACCCCTTTGCATACATTACTTCATTTCAATCTCATGACATTATGAAAAGAAAGCACTGTTTCCTCCATTATATAAATTGAAAACCTAAGGCTTTGGTTTTAAATAAGCTGGTATGTAAAGACAGAGCTCCCAGCTCTGAAGGAAGAACCAGTACCTTCAACCAATAACCAAATATGCCATTTTCCATGAGAGGATTAGTGGTCGAGCTGCTAAACAAGTGTGTCCTCACAGCCCCTGCCAGCTGTAAAACCCATGATGCTGCCTAATCATTTTTCTAACCCTGATATGAACAAGGTAATTCCATCCTCCCTTGGATGCACCATTCTCACAATATTTGAAGGGGTAGATCAATCTTATTAATCCCAGATTTCAAAGAGTCATATCATGGTCACAATTTTAAATTCCTACTTTCAAGGTGCTATTTCTGAGTTTTAAATCTTGTTTCAAATTTTTCCAGTTTTAAAATTAGGAAAAGATGTGATACTGGTTTATTTTCTGAATGCCTCCTTGCTTTGTGCTGGTTAATAATGATGGCAATAATAGTTGCCATTTATTGAATGCTTACTACTGTGCTTAGTGCTTTATGAACCGTGATCCTACAAAATAGGTGTTGTTGTTTTGCCATTTTACAGACAGGAAAATAGGCTCAGGGAGGTTAAAGGCTTACCTGGTTTTACATACTGATGTGGTCATTGGTCTAGCAAGAAATTCATTGAGGATTTGAATCCAGTTGTTCTAAACTCTGAATCAAGACTCTGTCTCTTGCTAGTGTTGTTACTTTGGACTAATTGCATATACCCACTGTGTATCAGTTTCTTGACCTGTAAAATGGGACATTATATTATTGACCTCAATGTGGTGTGGGGATTTCTTGAGTTACTAAACTGAAGGTTCTTAGAACAGTGCTTTACACATAGTGTCTGTTTAGGATGTGGCGCTATGAAAATAATAATACTAATCACCATTAATATTACTCTCATTCACTGGGTTTTAATTGTTGAAATCAAGTATTAAACCATATAGAGCATACGAAGTAAAAAATAGCCTCCTCTCACCACCTCCTATTTCTTTTCCTCAACATTATTAACCCCTGTCACCAGTTTATTAGATATCCTTCCAGCATATTTCCTGTACCATCTGAAAGTATTTTAAATCATGCTTTCATTAATAAAATACAATTTGAGAGTAAAATAATTTTTTGTAGTGATCTTGAGAATGGAAGAGTGGAGATGTAGGAAGGAAGACAAATTCATTGATTCAACAAATATTTATCAAATGCTTTCTGTGTGCCAAGCATTCTTCAATGCTGAGGATTTGGCATACTAAATTTCCATATTGACTATTCATTGATTTTCTTTTTTGCTTTGATTTAGGACATGATGTTTCAGCTCCTCCGAGGTCTGGACTTTCTTCATTCCCACCGAGTAGTGCATCGTGACCTAAAACCACAGAACATTCTGGTGACCAGCAGTGGACAAATAAAACTGGCTGACTTTGGCCTCGCCCGCATCTACAGTTTTCAGATGGCTCTTACCTCAGTGGTGAGTGAGAGACTGCTGTTCTTTCATTAAATTTGTTCTTCCTCTTTTAAAGGACAGACTGCCCCCTTTCCATGCCCCTGGTGGTATTACGGGCAGTGGTCAGCTGGTAGACAAAATGTCTGCACTTTTTTATATAGCAGTGGGTAGAAGAAAGCATTCTGCTTACAACTATAGACACATCCGGACTGAGCTTGTTGTGGACAAGACCCATTGCAGAAATAGCCTGTTGCATCTTAGCCACTAGAAAGGAATCAGTTACAAGTTTCCAAATGCTTTTTGCCATAACCACTGTTTTCAGAGCTGCATAGATAATGTTTGGGGGAACAGTTCAAGGTCAGGGAAGACAGAACACTGGGGACATGGACCTATCTGCAGCATCCTGGTTTGCAGCATAGCCAGGGTGCCTGCACAGTTGTATAAAAGCACTCCTCTGAAGCTGCAGTGCCAACTGTGAAGAAAAAATTAAGTTTGCAGTCCATTTGGATGACCCAGAAACAAGTAGCACCACCTTGCTGGGTAAAGGCTTCATTCAGGCCCCAAAAAGAAAAAACCCAACGGCTCAGTTTTGGCAAACAATGACAGTTAGGATACCCTGTTCTTGGTCTCATTCAGACATGAAACTATAATAGCTATTGACTTTGGTTAGCTTTTATTTCTCCTTATAGTCCATTGCTTCTGAGGTGAATTTTTGTGGAATTCTGCACCTGTAAGATAAAAAGAGGAGCCTGGAAGTAGGCACTAATAACCCTTCTCTTTGAAAGACCTGTTTTATATACAGTGAATTCAACCATAGATACAAAAAGATAAGGGACGTCCCTTTGCTGTGCTGCTTACCTGGTTGATGTGGAGAATCCCTTTGATTCAGTGATGACTATAGGAATGGCCCTCAAAGCATTAGACTAAGCCATAAGAAAAAGACTCCTCTTGGGTAAATTTGTCATTTTCACATGCAATCCATCTCCAGCCTCGGTGGTTCTCAGTCATGGCAGCACTTCCCTGGGTCTGGGGCCTTGTGGAGAAATGTTTGGCCATGTCTGTGGTCATCACAATGACTTGGGGAATGAAGATGGCTGCAAGGAGGCTAAAAGTCATCATCACAAAAAGTGTGTCCCCACATTCCAGTGATGCCTCCGCTGAGAAGTAGACATTCAGGAGGGGAATTGGAAATTCTGAGAGAAAAACTTTCAGGTTACAAAAATGTTCTGCCTTCACACCCCCAAAATACCAATACTACAACCTGGACGTGTGAGACCACTTATTTCCCCAACGTTATATACTTTTCCTGGGGCCTCAGAAATTTTCTAGGGGATTCCTTGGAGTGTGTCCATGTTGTTGAAAGGTAAATTGTACTTGCTTCCTCTTTGTCCAGCACACGCCATCGATTTTGCGAAGATGAGGCACAAGATGGTGTTTAAAGAATACGGCTCAGCTTTAGGCTAGGTCAGGCGAGCCCTTGTATGCTTATATAATCGCACCGGGAAGGGTGAGGTAGGCTGCAGGCTTCCCTAGGAAGTAGTTGCGCATGTTGTTTCAGGGCCCTGGGGAGAAGCTTGAATAGGCTTCGTGATCCGGACAGTCATCAGAGGAGCAAATGGAAGGAACTGGCCTCCTTGGGTACGTTAATTAAGGGAAGGATGAGCTATAACTGAAACACTTAATTTTAATTCCCCCCAAATGGGCACTTAAAAACCATAAATAAAAACAGGAAACCCAGTTGGTTTTGATTTTTTTTTTTTTTTGCTAATTAAATTTGAGGTATGATAGCCCAGCTTGTGCGTAGCATCAATTAACATTCCATTCTTGCTGTAAGTTGATATGTTCAGACAGGAAAATGTAGACAGATTATTTCATAGAGAAGAGGGGAAAGGCAATCATAAATACCTGATTTTTCAGTATCTGGTTTGTACTGCATACTCTATATTCCTTATGGTGACATAAAGTAAAAAACATTAGCAACTGGGAAAGACATTGGCAACAAATGGAGACTTTACTTGAAAGAATGGTAGTTGGAATTTAATGGCCATAATAATGGGTATGATTTCTATAGGGTGTGGCATTTAAATTTTTTCCCATTGTTTTGTTTTATTTTTTTATTTAAAGGAAAAATCCATTTAGTATATACAGTGATATGTCAGTTCACAAATGCATGGTGACTTATAAAGACTTGGAATCACAATTTTTCAGACTGAACTGGTATTTATTTTTCCACTTCCTGGAAATACACATTTTTTAGTGGGCTATGTCATACAGGAACTGGGAGTCAACTTAATCTGTGGAATGTTAAAGGAATTGCAAGTTAACTGATTCGAAACTGACATTTTACAGCCATGAGGAATGCTAATATGTTACCTTCCAAAGCCCAGCTCAAATGTCCCCTTCTGGTACCCCCAGCAGAAATTAATTCCTCCTTCCTTCATCAGTGATTTCAGAATAACACCTTATTAATGTATTTCATAATGCTGCTTTCTATATTGCTTGTAATTATTTGGCAGTTTCATTTATTACTCTGTAAACCACTTGAAGGAGTTGGCCTTTGAGTAGAAATTAATTTAGGACCATCATTGTAAGTCTGTATTTTAGTTGTAGGCATAAGTGTGTAAGTGCGACTTAGCTTGTCTGCATCTGATAAGGTAGGGTTAAGTGCCTTTTAGATGCCTGACTTTACTGGGCTGCCTTTAGCGTGACACTCAGGTGTCATTAAGAGGTATTGAGTTTTTGCTGCTCAGTATAGTCAGGCATATACATGTACCCAATACAGAACAAGGGTTGTTTATACCTATTTCTTTAAAGGTTGTAGAATTAAGATGTGGTTGGCTACAGTGTGTATACTTTAGACTTGACCAGAGGGGCCCCTGGCCTGGATCTCGTCATGCTTTAGAGGAGCAGGTGCTGGCCATACTCCAGCCATTCCTCCCTTCATGGAGCATGAAAGCCAGGATGCCAAGGAAATGTGCCACCTAGAACCTTAAGCCCCTCTCCCCGTGCCACCCTACCAGGGCACTGGAATTCCCCGACCAAATGGGAATTGCATGAGCGGTTCCCAGTTTCTTCCTCCTAACAACAGGCATATCTTGCCACCTGTGTGTTCATCTCAAGCTTAAGGGGGGGGGGGCAGTTTGCAGGCAGAATGTGGACCTTCGGACTGGGGTGTCTGTAAGCCTCTGTGGTGCAAAGAGCTGGGCATGTAAAGAGAAGCAGGGGTCATTATATTTAGCAACTGGCATGGGTTAATTTTATCAGAGGTGTTTCTCTGAAACCATGAAAATCAACTTTAGTGACCTGCATTGAAACTTTACATTTGTGGAAAACCAAAGAGAACAGTTCCAGGGAGGTCCTTTCCATTGCACCTAAGTGATGGGTAAAATTCATGGCTCATTGGTTATATAATCTTGATGACAGAGCTGTTTCAAGACTATATGCTCATTCAATAGAATGACCTTGAATAGAATGACTAGCTACAATTTTATTTAGAGTCATTCTAAAGCCAACATTTCTAAGTACTTCCCATGTCAAATATGGTATATGGTGCAACTCATTTTTATCTGTCAAGATAAAAGAGAACTAGGGAACAACCCCTCAGCTCACAGTTTTGGTCATACCTGATTGTGCACTCATAGCTGACAGGACGAGTCTCAGCAGGGCCTGGGACATCACCAGCTACCCAGGGATGACTGAGAATCATGAAGGGCCACAAGCTGCAGCTCAGGGAGAAAGTAGTCTTCTCTGTTTATGATGTAAAAATCTTTATTTTTTTTTTCCTAAACCACACGGCGTGTAGGGTGATACTGTTGTCATTGGATTTGGTGGTTTTGGAACTCCATATTGTCCGCCTCATTTTGAAAAAGGGGAAACGGAAACTCTGACAGGCAATTGGTGACCAGGTTAAGTCTGAATTCAAATAGATTGTAAATGGCTTGGAGAACCCACCACCTTCCACTGCTTTCCTCTTCTCCCCATCATGGGATCCAATGCTTAAAAGCATATCAAGCTATGTTCTTTGGAACTCTCTGGTTCTATAAAGCATATCCAGAGGTTCTACAAATGTTTAGCCACCCATTTTTTAAAATGTATTTTAAGTCTCGCTGACCTTGTAATTAAATAAAAACACCAACTAGCTCATGCCACATTTTGACACAGTTGGATAACACTGAGGCATGAGTTTGGTGCCTCCTGCCTAACTTTTTATACACATCGTGCTGCACTCACCCTACTTTGAGGCCATCCAGAGCAATGCGCATGTTGACATTTCTATATCCAGATGTGATTACCGATACGCAGGCAGTTAGAGTCCCTCACTCCCCGGGACAGTCACCATGAAGCTGCCCATGGATAGAAAGAAGTCTGCACCTTAAAATGAGGTCGTTCCTTTTTGGTGCCTCAGTAACTTAACATCCTGGGATGAAGTCCAGGATTGGCCTGCCTTAAACCAATTTCTGCTCTATAGTGAACAGTATTACAGTGACTTTTAATTGTATTTAGAGGGCCTTTATATAATCATTAGAGAAAAGATAGATTTAGCATTTTTCTTCCAATTGCCAGGCCTGACACACATAGTTTGGAGAAAATTTTCACTTTGCATTATAATGGAAAGGTAAGAATGTCCCCCTGTGTTTTCAGTGACTTAATAACATTCTCGGTGAATTACATTCTCCTTCTTCTCCAAAGGTCTTTTTTTTCCCATATCATCTTCCCTATTAAAAAACATTAAGTGTTCTGAAACATCTTCCACTCTGTAGATGTCAGCAAAAGACAATAAGTAAATAGTAAACATGAGAGGAGAGCTCTAAAAGTACAGAAATTCAGTTAGAGATATTTCTTCCATGGAACTCATAAGGTTCCCAAAGTTGCTTTATTCAAGATCATTCATTTATTTAATACCACAAATAATGACAAAAAACTGAGTTGCTTACATTCTCCTTATGCCTCTAGCGATACGTGGTTTCCTGCTCTAACCCCAGGGTTGGTAGCATTTAGTAAACACTAAGGGAACATTGTGGATTCAGAAACAGTTCGAGAAGCCGAAGGGAGAAAATTAATGAAATGGAGTTGGGACATTCAGTCAACAAGTAACTCATCGATCACTTTCTGTGTGTGCTAGGCACTGTCAGTGAACCTGAGAGGTGATTGTAAACAGAAATTGATAAGGTCTTTGCTCTCCTAGAACATATACTCCAATTGGGGAGACAGACCTTAATCAAATAGTCACACAAAGAAATGGATAGTTACAAACAGAGATAAGTGCTATAAAGGAACCCAGTTCTATGAGGCCATGTGACTCAGGGACCCTCATTGGCTGGACGTGGAGGAAGCCCTCCCTGCTCACCCATGCTGGGATGTGGGATGCTCTAAGAGGTCTCCAGCCTCCTCCTCTCGGAGCCCACCTGGACACAGACCCCACGGATGTGTGCATCGTACTACCCATGCTTATTTTTTGTGTCTGCGCCTGGAATAGCTCATTGTACAGCACCCAGTTGGCATCACCAAGTTGACAGAGTGAAACAGGACCAGAGATCGGAGAACAATGTCATCTTTTACAGGGGAAAATAAATTGTTTATGCTTGTTTCCTCTCCGTGCATGTTATATTTACTATGGAGACCTGGCAGGGTTGGTGCCTCGGCTTGGGCAGCCGAGTTGCTCCCACAGAAGCCTGCAAATGCTGCCAGTGCATACTGAGTAAATCAAACCAAGAGCATTACATGAGTATAATGGAAAAAACCCAAAGCCCTGTCGCCTCAGCACCTCAGGGAAAGTGCAGGGCACACCTCTGAAGCCGGAAAGGCTCCTGTAACTCCCTCCCTGCTCAACATCTCCTTGCCGTGACACAACCAGGTCTGTTTTGTGAAAACTGCCAGTTGCCAGTGCATATTTCATAGTTAACAATGGAGTGTTTGTGCTGCTTTCGTTTTCACTTTCACCAGTGAGGGAAGTGGAACACAATGGAGCAGTGCGCAGAGCGGAGAACAGGACACGTTTTCTTCAGGATTCCCAGGCCTGAGTACGTGGAAAATGCGAGAGCCAAAGCAAACATGCAAACCCATCCAGATCCTCCGTTACGCATTCTCAGTGGTCATAAAACATGTTTTGAGATACCATCTGATAGGTTAGCTCTGTCTGTACAGGGAAGGCAAACATCAGTGACCACTCTGAGAATGTCTCCCGTGTGGAAAGATAATGTACTCTACAAAAAGCTGCTGTAGGTAATAATAATAAAAAAAATTTTTTAAGCTGCTGTGGGTATGTGTGGGTATTTAATTGCACCAGGTATACTTGTAAAGTTAATCAAATGGCTGCTTTCCTCATGTATAAAAGATAGTCATTCATTTGCCTCACCTAATTCCAGCTCCTCGGTAAGGGGTCACTGTTGCAAATTAGTTCTGGACGAAAACAGTTTCACTGTAAATGCTCTGCCTGGAGGATATTTTACTCAGAGAAAGGACAGGATGTTCTTTGCTTCCTCCATATATCTGTCTTGCCAACATGTCCTATCAAGATATGCTATAAACAGGGTCTGGTTGTCACCTGGTTTTTTCAATCCCATTATATAGACACCTTGTATGATGCTTTTCAAATCTCAGAAGTTTGAGGCAAAGTTTGAGTGTAAAGATCAAGCATTGTCTTAAGGTTGACAACACCAGATGCTTTAGAGAGGATTTGCAAGGGGTTTCCCAGCAATCCAGAAGATGGGGGAAAAAATTTTGCTTCCTTCTACATTGAACCTTCTTACAGGAATATGCTTTCTGTGCTTGGTCAGGGGCTAGTCTAATGAACTGTATTTAATGAGATAATTCTGCATCCTCTAAATTAGCTTAACTCAAGTGTTGTGTTATGTTCCTTCAAAGGAGTATGAGGCATGGTTTTTGGAATTGAATATAAAACAGTGCTTCTATAACTTGAATGTTTATGTGTTCTTGAACTCTTTCGATATGTGAGCTTCTAGGTTTTACAGGTATCACTGCTTCCTTGGAAGGAAGGAGAAAGTGGCAGTATCTTCATTTTGGGGAGTTTTGATAGCCTCATAGTATAAGTTCCTAAGTCAAGATATGTTATTGAAATTCTTTTACATTGGACATATCTATTTTATTAACTTGATCCAAATCTTATACTATTTTAGTGTTTCTAAGAGTGCCTTCCTGGCACATGGTAGGCACTTGATAAAAGCACGGTGAATTAATGAAATGAATCCACATGGTTCTCCAGTGCCTAATGAATGAATTCCAAACTCTGTAGCTGGGTACGCAAAGTTGTTTTGCAGTGTAGCCCAAACCTACCCCTCTGTCCTCCCATTACCATTTTCACCAAGAGACCACCCCCATACACACAACCCCATATTATTCCTTATCATCTAACACCATCTAATTTCTCACTACTCTTGGAACTTAATTTCTTTCCCAACTCCATGCTTTCACAAATGAATCGATGAATTTTCAACTCTGCATTTTCCATGTTGCTCCTGTGGCCATTGCATCATCAATTATAGGCATCTAAAGTTTGGGTTGTTTGTTTGGTTTTTTTTATTTGTTTTAGATGCAACTTTTACCTAATCTTCCCAATTGCCTGCGTCACTCCCTGATAGTAACTTGAGCTCTGAGGGAGTAACATTTACACGTTGAATGTCTGCCTGGATAGCCATTCCTAACCTTCAGGTAATTATTATGCTTCATCCCTCCTTACCCAAGGTCACAAGCCTTCCTATACCACCCCAACTTGTGCACTTATATTACATACTACATGGTATGTTTTTTGAAAAAAAAAACTGAAGGTCTTTGGGGATCTTTGGAAGAACCGTAGTATCATAGGAAAAGGTTGAAAATGTCTGCACAATCATTTCTTTTAGTCATTTTATTTGGTTTATTTGGATCCTTGAGAAGATTAGGTACCTGTCTTTGTTAATCTGTACAGTTCTCTCCAAAAGTCAAACTCAAACTTTTATATGATTGCTTTGTAATGCTGGATTTTCTCATTTTATTGCTAGCATTCCAAGTTTCTTTCTAAATGATGCTCTTTAGGCTGCTGAGCTGTGCCTCTTACTACTTCTGCATTCTGTTTTCCTTTTCTCGGGGGATTAAAACACAGAGTGACATCATTGGGCCCAATATCTGTATGGATACTGATGATTTTTAAATCCCTCACAAATTTGAATGTTAAACTTTACAGTTGGCTATAGAGGAATCATGTACCTTCACGTCTCAGGGAAACCTCCAAAAGAAAGAAGGGGAAAGCGTAGGAGAATTTACTTTAGCTCTGCTCATATATTTATTTTGAAGGCCGGCAGAATAGAATCTAAAAGTGGGGCTATAAATTTAACAACTCAACCATAAAAATCCCAAAATAAGGGAGGAAAATATCTGCTACTTCTAGGTTTGAATACTAATATTAAGTTACAAGATTTCTAGTCTTCCTCTGTCTTAAAAAAAAATTTTTTTTTCCAAAGCTATCCTTCCCTTTCTTGCCCACTTTTATTTTGGTTAATTCATTTTTAAAGGTTATGATGCTTTGAAATGTATGGAAGTTTTCTGAATACTTGCTGGAGTACTTCAGTTAATAGATTTCGCAGTGACGTTGAATGCTATCTGCACCTTATGTAACTGGGTGATTTCAGTGAGGTGGGGACTGCACATGGTATCAGTTCTTGTGGGAAAATATGCTTCAGTGGCTTACTGGCACTGCTCTTGGAATGTGGCATTTAAAAGTACCTTTTTACAGTGGGAAAGAATTCTGTCAAGAATAAACAGTCTGACCTTGTTAAATGGGCCAAAGTCTGTCTGTAACCTAGTTCCAGAAAACTAGCTTTTACTACTTTAGAAAAAGCAGATTAGAAAAATTACAACTGAAACTTTTCTAAAGCATGGGGGAAGTTGCTATCAAGAACACGAAATAAATTCCAAAAATGATGGTCTTCACACATATTCATGAACATTTTTTTACTCGACTGTAAAATCCTCCTCTTTCAGAGTAGATGCAGGATCAGGAGAACAGTTAGTTAGAAAAGCAGAATCTCTTTTTTCCTGGAAAGACAAGACTGGCTTATAGAAAGGAACTGTGGGAGGGGCCACGTAGCATGGACCAACCGTGGGAAACGAGCAGGCTTCAGGAGCTGTAGAAGGCGTAAAAATTGCCATTGCCCACAGGTCGGTATACTCTGATCTCTGGAATGCAACAGTCTGTTCTTAACCTTTCTCCCCATTCCTGCTTCCCCACCCACTTCAAATCCATTCACACAGCCCTGTCACCTTGCCACTCCAGACCTCTTTCCTCCTGGTGAAATAGCATGCCAGTAGATTTTGTGCCTCCATGCCACTAGACATTCTTCTCTCTGCCTAGATTGCCTTTCCCCCTTTCAGCCTAACAAGCTCCTGCTCATTCTTCAGGACTCAGTGCACATGCCACCTCCTCCCCAAAGCTGGCCTGACGCTCTAGAATACCTAGACACTTCCTCTTCTGTGTACTTTGGATTTGCCTCTTCTGTAGTAGCTATCATGTGATATATAATGAGGGTCTGCATGAAGGCAGGAAAGGGAAAGGACAGAAACTGGAGATAGTTAAATGTAGATCTAAAGAAAAGTGGGGAAAACACATCTATGCCACAGTCTGATATGTAATTTAACTTATGCAAAAAAGAAAAGAAAAGAAGGGAAAAAGTAGTATTCCTTTTAGTCAAATGAGTGTCTGCGGTCATCAGTCTGTATTATATTGTTGTTGCTGATAATGTAGATTCATGCTCAGGACACATAGTCACTATTGATATAATCATTGCTGTTTTTATTGTCAGTTGTATAAACTATACGAGTGTATAGTAATATCTTTCGATATGAAGAATAGTTCCATTCAAAATGAAATAGATTATATAATATAGAATCTGCATAAGGCGTCTCATTAATAATTTTGTGAATCATAAGTTTTCTAATGGTTTAATATTTACGTGATTGTAGTTAAGATGACTCTATCATAAAATGACTTATTTCCCCCCCCCCCCCATATACAGACAGAGCTTTTTTCTAAAAATATGTCTTTCCATCAGGACTTACATGACAGATGCCTTAGTTTATTGGACCTAAAAACCCAGTAACATGGTTGTGTTCTATCTAATTAGCCACCTGTCTTTCTGTTTCTCCTTTTTCATCCCCAGAATCCAGCTTTTGCTAAACTTGGCAAATTATATACCTCACATGTGGTCATTATATGACTAAACCCTAATGAAGGATATGTAATGTCAGCAGCCACAAAATACTATAATTTACTGTTTTCATTAGACAATAAGCACCTTGAGGGAAAAAAACCTGAGATCACATATAATATGCTCACTCAATAGTAATTGGTAATGATGATGTACTTTTAAGATGTTTATGTCCATTATAAAAGTAACATACACTCATTAGAGGCAGACTTGTGTGGTGTCAGTTTATCTCTTCCATTCTGTTGGTTCAGATTGTCCTTTTTTTTAATGATAACATAGATTTGTTTTTCAATTTTCAAACTCACAGAGTCAAAATGGGATTTGAAAGGAGGATATCAGTAAAGGTATAGAATATTTTTCAGCCCTTTGTGGAGATCGTTTTCTTCCTGGGCTGCTCACATTAACTTTTTTCCCCTCACTGCCCCTAAGGTACAACAAGTTTAGAAATTAGGTATTGGATGTAGTTCCACTAAATCTGTTGAGTTTGAGGAACTTTTTTTACGAGACTAAATAAAAATTTCCCCATCACCACCATGTGTTCTCCCAGCCCAAATATCATACACATATGGCCATTTTTCTTAAAAGAACAGTTTTACTTTCTTGAGACAGATGTTAAGTTGGAAGCATTTGAGAAGACATCAGAATTTAAAATATTATATGACCATTGTTTTTCTGATGTTGTGTTTGGTGTGTGTGTGTGTGTGTGTGTGTGTGTGTGCATGCGCGCTCTCTATCTCATCGGGTATTTGTGAATAAATAGTTCACACCCTCCCAAGAGAATACGTCCTTTCTTTCCTTTAAACAGTGACTCCATTGATCCTGTTTTAGAATTTCTTCCCTTGTTTCTCTCTTCCTTCTTGGTAACATTGTTTTTGAAGCCTTAAATTGATTCAGAAGTTCCGAGAATATTCCTTTTTCTCTTCTGTTATTTTCAACTGTAGGCAAAGAGTTGTTTGTTTTTCCAAAAATCTTACTTTTCAGGAGGCACTACAGTGCAGCACATTGGTTAAGAGGATAGATTCTGGACCCAGACCTTTTATTTGAAGTTTATCTTGCTATTTAAGCTATGTGACCTTAAATAAATTCTTTAGCTTCTCTGTGTTTGGGGTTTCTTATTTGTTAAATTGGAGAAAATGACCTTATCTACTTTATAGGAATTAAATAAGTTAATACATGAAAAGAATAAGTGCTGGATAAAGTCCTATAATTGAATTACATAGTAGTAATATTCATCTTTGCACCTGAACATGAAGACAGGTACAGAAATGAGTATAACCAATTAAATCATTTTTCTACTGCTAAATAGTTTACCTGAGGACCACTTGTCAAGTTTTGGTTACTAGTATCTCAGGGAGACCTTCTCTCTTTTCCCATTATTATTTAAGTCTCAAAAGGGAGAATGTTTTTGTATTCCCAAAATGAGTATGTTGAGGAAATCTTCTTTCCACTACCACTGTTCTTTAAACAGTGCCTAAGTTTGGAAAATTCCTTCCAAGAGTATACACATACCTAGTCTTTGCATATAGGAAATTGAATATCCAGATCCAAAAAGTTAAAGAATTTTCTCTAAGAGACTTGAGAATGGGTGGACGTTTTACTGTCAGTGAACAGTATAAACCATCCAAACTGTCTAGCATTCAGGCACCATCGCTCAGTGAGATCACAGAGTCCCAGAAATCCAGGGCTGTTTTTTCAGTCCTTGCTCCCTGCTTACTTTCACCTGCCAGGCAAGGAGTTAAGAGGCAGGAGAAGAGAAACAGTTTTGACCCCACAGCACAAACCTTTGTGATTGTACTTTTTTTTTCTTTACCACAAACTCTGGACAGATAAGAAAACATTTTTACAGAAAGGACATGTTCTGTATTTAATCTCTGTAGAGAAGAGATGACCAAAAAGTAACAATTCCTAAATTATGAAAGTAAATTCCTTTCCTTGCTCTAGTCAAAGTGGGCTTTTTAATCTTATTTCTAGACTAAACTATTTTGTACTCCAGTTATCACTTTCACTTGGGAGTAGGTGCTCAGTAGTTAATATTCAGAAAGTTTCATTTCACAAATAGGTTACATTCTTCCCTGTCAATAAGTGACTCATTGTACCATGGATTAAAAATTACTATCACAAATAACATACACTTCTTTCCCATAGTCTACTTAAGATGTGTCACATAAGAACTCTTCCAGCTATTAACCTTTCAAAAAAAGTAGTTGAAAGAAATTCCTGAGGCTTTCAGCCCAGCCCTTGTATAACCTGCGCTGTCTTGTTTTGTTTTACAAAGCCATGCAGGAATGCCCCCCATTCACAAAAGGAGTTGGTAACTAAACTAATAACTCAATGGCATATTTAATCTGTCATTCAGTGAATTTGTGTGTGGTATTTGATACAATTGCTTACTCTCTAATTTAGTTTTAGAGAATGGTTGTCTTAGGGTTGCTCTTATCAACCTAGTGCCCAATTCAGTATTCAGATTCAACCATGATACTGTCTCTGAAGAAAACATACTCTCGCTTTTCTTAGATTCAAGGTAAAGGTGTGGTTTGGCCACATAAGCAGTCTGTATGGAAATGTAAGTCATGAGGTTCTGCAGCATGACCTGACTAGGATCCAGCTCTCTTTAGATACTTCCTGCTCTGAACTCCCTCAGCACATCTTAAGCCACCCGTTCAGCCTTTACATGAAGCCTTTTATCTTCTGTGTTAGTTTACTATGACTTCCTTTTTTCTGTCTTTTTTGTGTGTGTGTGTTTTGGTTTTGGTTTTTTGTTTTGTTTTGTTTTTTTTAATGCTGCTGAATCTCCTTGAGATCAGGGACAATGACTTGTGTTTGTTAAGCATGCCTAACTTCATTAGGTTGGATCAGAAACCTATGAGATGGGTGATGCTTGGTGAATAACTATTTGTAATATACTTCTGCTCTTGATGCCTATAGGACATTGTACCACTAGTATTCCAGGTATTTTATTACTACAACCTATTAATGTGTATACATAGAATTCTAAGTACAGAGTTTATTCATGAGATAAAGGCATTTTCAGGTAAACAAAGACCAAGAGAATTTACTACCAGCTTTTCACTAAAGAAACTTCTAAAGCACATACTTCAAAGAGAAGGAAAAATAATCCTAAAAGGAATGTCTGAGATGCAAGAAAGAATGGTGTGTACATAAATCGGTAAATACGTCTAAATAAGCCATTAATCACAGTAAACGTAAATGTACAAAACTCACCAGTTAAAAGATGGAGAATGTTTTATTGTATTTTTAAAATATTTATCTGATACCAACTCTTCTTTTTCAATAAACAAATAAAACCTGGATCCTCTGCTGGTGGGAACATAAATTGGTACACTATTTAGGAAAATAATGTGACATTAACTGTGTATTTTAACATGCTCATATCTTGAAACCCTGCAGTTCCTTGTCTAGTTTCATACCTGAGGGAAGTTTGCATATGTACACCAAGAGTAATATTCAGGAAAATTCATAACAACATTGTTTGTAACAACAAGAAAGTGAAACAACCCAAATGTTCATAGACAAAAGAATGATTCAATTGACTCTGGAATATTCACCTAATAAAACTAGACAGCAGTGAAAGTGAGTGAACTACAGCTATAGGCAATAACATGGATGAATCTTATCAGTATTGAATGAAAAAAAAAAAACAAGTTGAAGGAAGTTATAAAGTATATAAAATATTTATAAACTTTAGAAATAAGCAATACTAAATATTATATTATTTAGGTATATTTATGTGATAAAACTAACATTTTTTTAAAGTAAGGAAATGAAAAGTACTGGAATTAGTATAGTGGTTGCCTGTGGGGGCAAAGAGAAGTAAGAAAGCGAGGGAGTGGAATTAAAAAGTATTAAAAGAACAGAGGAAGGGGGAGGGCTCAGAACCCCCAAATAGTTGCTATAACATCATTAAAGCCTTGCACTTATCTCCTTGGGCTCTTATTTAGGCTCATCCTGTCATTTAATATAATTTCTTAAAGTTTTGCAGTACAGTTTCTGCTCAGCCTGCACTGAATTCAGAGTGCAGAAGTTGATGAAACAGGCAAAATCTCCCCTCATTCCTGTGAGGAAGATGTATGATAAATGTAAACAAATTAATTTTATAATTTCAAGTAGTGGTAACTTAAGAAGCACCTGAGAGAGGATAAGGTGTGATAGAATGGGACTCTGTTTTAGGGAGAGAGGGTGGTCAGGGAAGTTAGTCCATGCTCTGGCTCTGGGGCCAAGTGAAAGTGTTGAATTCATTTTAAAGTATTAATAGGAAGCCATCTAAGGGCTTTGAATAAGGGATTGAGACCATAGTAGAAGACTCTAGGAAAGAAGTTAGGCTGATAAATAGGTGGTGTAACAGCCTGAAAAAATGACAATTGGTGATAGGACAAAAGCAAGAAAAATTTTCAATGATTTAAGTAATACTTTTTCAGAGCTTGAAGACAGAAATTTAAGTAACTTGTGAAATTTTGTTCTGTCTAAGTCTTTATCCATCTTCCCAGATAAATGAGTTATGAAAATATTACTTGCATACATATCACACACTACACACAACTTATATTCTTTTCATGACATATTCATGTCATAAAAATATGACATGTTTATCCAGAGGATTGAGAATATTTATTTTTTGCTTTAATTACTTAACTGTAAGTGATACTGTCATCATTAAGGAGATCATTTGAAACACATTTTTGTCCATGCCGAGATTTGCTGTATGTGTGTGAAATGAGTAGTGGTATCATTAATTATTATACAGTATAAAAAGAGAAGTTTTTTAAAGCCATTACTCATTACTAAATTAAGTTCAGCTGGGATTATTTATGAGCAGCAGTGGATTTACTGTGCCTAATGGGTTTTAAGTTTCAGAGCCACTCACTTGCAGCCCCATACATACACCAAGGCTATGGGAAAGACTGCAGCAATGTGTTCATATGGTCTTTTTTTTTGTTTTAATTGCAGAACTAAGCTGTTTAAAATACAATTGATTAGCACTCCGCACCTCCACTCTCTCACCCTTGCCCTCATGTCAAGTGGCACTGGAGTGGCCTTCACTCTGGGTGCTGTTAATTTTGTGCAGGCAGCCTTCTGGTCCCACTATGTTACTATTGTAGATACTCTAAAGCCCTCATCTTGCTTAGCATCTTCAGACACATGTCAACTTCTCTCTTCTTTATCTCTTGTTCACATTAATACCGACCTTGGCTTCTCTGACACCATAGTTTCCTGCTTTTCATCCTCCCTACCTCACTCCTCTCTGGTGACTGCGCTCCTCTGTCTACCCCCTAGGATCTGTCCTTTGTGTGCTCTCTCTCCCTCAACTATCTCCTCTTCCTGGAGATGGTCCTAGAGGAAGAAAGCCCATCTTCTCTCCAACTCGGTCCTTTCCCTTGAGCCCCAGATCCACATATCCAACTAAATAACATCATAAGCAGCAAGCCGGCCTATCATTCCCCTTCTGGGTCTCCCTTCAGGTCGATGGCCCCACCATCTTCCGTGCACCCATGCCAGAAACCTGGGCCTTTTCCTAGATTTCTTTTCTCTCCCCTTCTGCCCCATTTAAAATTATCCCTCCTGTATCTCCTCTCTTCACTGCTGCCAGACTGTAGGTCCTCCTGCCAGGGCACCTGGATTGCATTCCTTACGTGAAAGATCATCTCCACTGTCATCCTCCGATGTAACCAGAATATTCATTCTAAAATGCAAATCTGACATACACACCCTGCATAAAACTCTTCAGTGCCTTTCCTTCCTCTCAAGACAAAGTCTAGACTCCATCATCCAGCACGTGGAGTCCTTTGTAATCCCGTCCATGCAGTGTCATGCTCCTCAGCATTCCTGCTCAGGCTCTTCCCTCTTCCAGCCATGCCTTCTCTCTGAAGCCTCTAACACTAGATACCCTTGTTCTGCACCCTGCCCTGCCCTTGAGAAGTTGATGTGTCTATGTAACATTTGCTGATAGCCAGAATTTATAGAGCCAAGCACCTGCAAAGTACTTTATGGACCTTACATCTTATAATTATCAGTCATCCTATGAAGTGAGTACTAATTCCACATTTTGCAGATGAAACAAAGGCTGGAGAAGCTAATATATTTCACCAAGGTGATAACAGCTCATAAACAAGGAGTCAGGATTTGAACCCAGGCTCTTAAATTATATGCCTCTACCTGGCACATGAACTTATACGATTAGTAGTTACACCTCTGCTTCCTCTGCTGAACTGGGAGTTTCTGAGTGCAGATCCCATGTCTTCAGTCATCTTCATATCATCTTTATACTGGGATCTAGCACTTGTCACATAGTAGGCACATTAGAATGTATGAATGAATGAATCTTTGAAGTGATGTTATCATGTCTTATAAGCTGCATGAGAAGTGATAGTAAGAGTATGTGGAGGGTAGTACAGATATATCTGTATTTTGTCCATGAAGACCTATCCAGAGGTAAAAATGTTGTTACTCCCTTTGAGCAGCATTTGGTTTAAAGGAGAAACTTAAATAGTTGAAAGAGCTTTAAAAGTTATTCTTATTCAGGTTACCATTGGACATTATTAATATTTATAGGAAGCAACTTATCTTTTTAAGGATTCATCATGTTTAATAGCGAACAGCAACAGCCATTTAATTATTGACTTCATCAAGATATAGAGCAGACAGCCTCCCTAGTACTTTGAGAACTGCTGGCCACTTTCTATGTCAGCCTTGCTTTTACTAGGGGTCTTAAACAAATGTAAACATTCTGTCTTCTGATGGTAAGTTAGTTTATCAGTTAAAATGGAAGGGAGTCTTCCCAGCCTAGTTGAGTTGGCAAGACTATTCATCTTGCAGAAGAAAGATTTCAGTTACTATTTTAAATGCAAAAATAATATGCTTAAAATATAAGTATGGGCATACTGTGGTTTCTGGAACTGTCCTCATGGAGAATCAATGAAACATGGTCTCTGATGTTCTTTGTAATAGTAACATGCTTATTTTCATAAACCAGAGCCCATATAAGAAAAAGCTTTTGCCCCCACTTCATGCAAAAGCTTATAACCGAATGAGAAAAAAATTAATTAATTACATGAATATTAAGAGGTTACTTATCTATTATAACATTGGGCCACAAGTTGACTAATTAAAAGGAATGCTGGTTGGAACGCTGCCACAAATCTGCTCCTTTCATTTAGAGGGCCACAGGCTGAAGCCAGTGATAGTGCGTGACAGACTGAGAACAATGGTGCAGCGCACAGACAGTCCAGATGAAGCATGCTCGTCTGAATTACACCGACGACAGGGTGGCCTACAGGCAAACAAAATGGTTAAACAATACATAATCAAGTTTTTATTTGGTATTTCCTGTGAGGCTGTACCAGTTGCCAGGGAGTGTACTGTATTTTTTCTTTGGCTGTATTAATTGTTGACCATAGCTGGCAGAGCACCAAACAGGGACAGATAAGGGGGGAAATGGCATCTGGACATTAAAGCCCCAAGTGTACTGGGGGGGAAAAAAAAAGCACAAAAAATTACAGCATATATCAGGAATTTTCCAACTAACGATGTGCGGATGTGGTAGCGCAAGGGGAAAAGAGCCAAACTGAGCTTGCTTTGTTCACTAAGAGAGGCCCCCCTGTAACATTCCTTTTAGCTGTGCATATTTTGGCTTCATTTGTACAGTTTTAACTTTATGCTGTGTGTGGAGAAGCTCAGTTGTAACTGGTTATTCTTAATCATTCTATTGCAATAATTAAAGTTCATGGATAGCTGTTATGTCCTTAGTTATTTAGAAGCTGTTTCAAAAACCAAGCCGAAGCCGAAAGCTTCTTTTAAGTGACATGCCATTACTGTATAAAAGATGGCAACAATTATTTTCTTTGATTTCACAACAGTTTTTTTTTTTTAAGACAATGTTCATTTATGGAGACAAACAGGAAAAAATGTCTTAAAAACTTGGGATATGAGTGGGGTTTCCAGACTGGGAGTGACTAGATCTTATAGCCTCCAAATGCAAATAAAATAGTTCCCAACTGGTTTGTAAAACATGAAAATTTGTGATAAGGATAACCCCCTTTGCTACTTTTAGATTCCATTTAAAATGCAAAAGTAATATGTAAATACTAGCAAATCTGTTTCAGAAACAAAGTATTGCAGTTTCATGACCTCACTTAGAAGTCATATGTTACTGTTTTAATTCAGTAATAAAATGAAAAAATCTCCAAGCAAACACAGCTCCCTTCTTGAAAGATTGATAAGCCTTGGCTTCCCCAGTAATAATTATAATGTATACCAAACCATTGGAGCTGTGAAATATGTTTGCCAGGAGCTGCTTTTGCACGGGTGGTGATCTATCTGCATGTATGGCTCTCAAGCCCAATGGTTACACCTGCAATCTTTGGGGTTACACTAGGATTGAACCCTACCTCAGACACATGCTTAGCTGTGGGACTTTAGTATAGTTATTAACATACTCTGAACATCAGTTTCTTACTGAGAGTATGGGTAACAAAGGTAGTGCTTGCTCACAAGTTATTACAGGATTTAAATGACATAAAATTCATAAAATCCTTAGTGAAGTGCCAGGCATAGAGAAAACCCACAATGAACTTTGGCTGTTGTTATTACATCTCTCTGTTGGGAAGCTCTGGGGTTTCTTTTAGCTCCTCGAAACCTTATTTCTAGTAAGTGTCTGCATTAAGAGTTGAAAATACTGACTTCTACAACAGATAACATAGGAACGGGTAGTTTGGTCTGCAGTGAAAGCTGGGATAGGGGTATTGATTACTCTTAAATAGTCTTTGAGAAGCTGAAATTTTAGTAACTTTTCAGGAGCACTTATTAAAACCCAATTATTAGTCGAGAAAAACTGAAAACCATTATTCTCAAATAGCATCATTCTTCTAGAAATGGGCTTCTAGTTACAGGATGTGCACACTCGTACTTTATGATGTTATAGACAGCTGCCTGATAGCAAAGAAGCCATTTCTGTCTCATATTTTATTGAATGATTTTCATAAGACTTATTTTAATTACTTTTGTGCACATTATTACATTTCCTTGTGTTTGTTGGTCTTCATTTTTGTCCCCAGAAGTCTTATTGCATCACCTTAAATGTGTTAGGGATTCATAGACTCTGAATATTAGAATCGCACAATTCATTTCAACACGCCAGGAATTCAGTGGTCTCTTCATTCAATGAAGGGCAACGGTATTAGTGATGATCAATGTATAGGTCCCAAACATTTTTAAATCCACGAAATGTCTCATAGACCAAAGCATTTGTTAACATAGGCATGAATCCTTGATATCAGACCAGTTTTTCTCAAAGTAAATCTGCATGTCCTAAAAACATTTTGAGGCCTTAAATATTACTATTGAATAACATCTTTTGAACCAGCGAGTAAAGACTGTAATAAAACATACACGTATGTGGTAAGGTTTTTTTATAGGACCTTTACTTCTTAGCAAATTAGATATAAAAGATTATTTATTCTCCCTCACCGAAACAATAGCAACTAAAATAATAAGCTGAAAGTGGTCAGCTTTAACTTAAAACTGGAAAACTCCCTTTTCATTTCGACAATTGGCGTTTTCCCTTCAGCTGCTTTTTAAGTTGGGCTGTTAGCAATTTAGCCTGTCTTTAATTTTAAGCACCATTCTTCCAGTCCGGAGATCCCTATAGGAAGCCCCACTCTCATATCCTCGCCTCTCATTGGCTAGCTGGGAAAAGAGCATTTCTGCATAAATTGGATGCTTCCTTCTCCCCTGGAGACCAAATATGCTCATGTTTCACAATCCCGGGGCTTGTAAGCTTGAGTCCATTGCCTGAAGCTGGAAACTTTCACTTTGTAGAATACAGCACACATCGAAATCCAGATTTAATACCCCTGACATGCCCGGGGTCCGATAGGAGATTGAATACATGCTTCTTAATCCAGTGTTTCTGAGCTGCTCTGACTGAAATCAGAAACCAATGTGCGTGAGAGAGGTGTCCTTCAGAGAAAGGTATTTCCTTTGTGCAGCACCAATGCACACAGAATCCAAGGGGTTAACCTGAGAGCTGCTTTGAAAACAGAGGCGAAGGTCACTGGCGGCAACAGCAAAGACTTTTAAAGCCTGCCGTCCTGAGCCTTTCACCCTGCCTTTCCCACCCAGGGGATTGTAAACATTGGCTCCCGGCCACCACGTCCCACAGCACAAAACTTCTCTGTGCTTTCAGCATATACGTTTATGCTTTTTTATGGAAGCTGAAGCAAAGGCGCATTATTGCTGTGAGCACAGAGAACATGTTTCTGTTCAATGAAAGGGGAGGAATCCTTCCCTGCTGGAATGTGAAAGCATGCAGATACGCTTATTTAGCGGTGTTTCACATGTAACTTAGCTGCTGCTCTGAGTCTGACTGTCTCAAGTCAAAAGAATGTGTAGAATGCTGTCACTTAATCAGAACCCAGAAGAGCTCTTTTATCTGCCATTTGTTAGTAACTAGCAATATTGCCCTTATCTCTTTGTCCTTTAGCTCCATCCAGTGCCCTCGGATATGAGAACTGGTAACGTAAAAGCACTTATTACCTTGAGCATTGCTTCTTGTTTTTCTTTTTTAAAACCCAGAGTTCTTTAATCACCAACGGAGAAGTTGCAGGATATTCTTTCGTTTAAATAAAGGACCATAGTTGTTTGATATTGTTTAAAAGGATCCAAGATAATTCATAATATTTATGTTGCCATTTATATCTGATTCTTCAAAAGTCTAGTATGCATGTAATTTATCATAAATTGATTCAGTTGCATGAAAACAGAATGGAATTTCCAGAGATAATATATATAGCTTAAATTTCTCCCTCCTGAACTTTTTAGTATATTGTACAGGGGTTAATATCATTCCATCTATCAGTAATTATAGTTATTTGATAATAATAAGTTTTCTCTTCAGTGATTTCTAAAGGCATGATCAGAGAATTCATTTTGATCCATATTTTATAGTAGGTAGGGGCAGAAATGTTATAATCTAAACCATTCCTTTTTCCTACATTTCTTTTTTTTTGGAGAGACCATATTTCACAGGCAGACATATAAAATCTTACTCCTCTCTTCTGAAATGGCAATTATGAGCATATTTTGTAATAAATTTGGTTGTTTCCCTACAGAAAGTACAGTCACTATATATTTCTGTTTGAATAATGATGCTTGATTCTGAAAAGAATGGGAGACCAACAATAGCCCCTGCCACATTGCACAGGCCTGCAGATGTGACCACTCGCCGGCCTGTAACTACAGATGATAAGAGATACACCTTTGCCTTTTGCTTCTCAGTCTAAATGACTTTTTAAGGTTCTTCACAGTCTCTTCTGGAATTCCAGATTTATGGAATCACAAATTCTATCGGGTGCTAATTAATGTTCTTTAAGTTTTCCTCTTCATCAAAGCTCCATTTCATTAAATGTGAAGTTTCTGTGAATAGCATCACTGACCTGAATGTGCAATGAATGTCTAGTGTCACTGAGCATGTAGAATTTATTTATTCTTGATTATAGGATTCTAGGGTTGAAGGACTTTAGAAATTATCTATGTGTTCCCCTAGTTGGGAAAACTAGGGCCTAATGATATAAAATTACTTTTTTTGCAAGATAATACACAGAGGTGATTTAGTGGTATATCTGAGACTAAAACCCAAGTAACCCAATCTCAATCCAAGATTTTCCCCTTACTGCATCCAATCTTCACTCCATGTACTGTGTGATGAATACGGATGACCCAAGATGAGAATAAGTGGCTGGTATTTGCATCATGAGTGTACCTCAGCATGTAGACGTCTGAGCAAGTGATTATGTGGAGATGGTTTGTACACTGAGCAGGAGGTAGCCTGAAGTCTTGCTCTTTACTTGTTCCCAAGGCACCTGATGACTGGCCTAGCAACCATGCACCTCATCAGCATGTCACACCTCAATTTCACTATGATGTTTCTCACAATTTCTGTAACATCCTTTTATCAGGAAGGTATAGAGGTACCAGAAATGAAAGTGATTTTCATTAATAAAATGTTTTTTCTCACAAGAATCTTCATGAGAAAAATCATAGAAAGGCTGAGTCCTGTGTAGCTCTGTTACAAAATGAATTTGTTTTTAATAGTCACAAAGGATTTGGGAATCCCAAGAAGCTTCCATTGTCTTCAAAGGTAGCAGCTTCTGAATCTTGGAAATTGAGGCAGACGTGAACTGTGATTGGGATATATCGACTTATCTTTGGACTGAAACTGGCATTGGGCAGATGGTAGCTGTTGCCAATTAGCAAATGCACTATTGATGTGCCTTTTAATACGAATTAATTCCATTTTGCTGCAGGATGTATTTTACAGAAATTTATTATTGCTATGGCTTTCAGATGGGAGAGCTCATACTTTCGGTCCCATCTCATTGGAGCCATAAGGTGACATCCATCAGTTTATTTACTGCTGCTTGGTGTTCTCTTGTATTATATTTCAGGAATTTTAAAAGTATAGTTAAATTGCTTTTCTGTATTTGAAATATGTGTCTCTGCACCCTGGGTTTCTTTTATGTCAAACTCTTTACATCTAAAGTCTTCATTTCTCCATATATACTGAGGCTTTTCTTTTTCTTTTCTTTTTTTTTTTTAAAGAGGTTTACTCCCTCTGCTGGCTCTATGAAATGGAAGCATGTAAAAGTATACATTAAGTATTTGCTTACCTTCATTGATAGGTTCTTGGAAACTGACTTTAAGTGAAACAACGTGTAAGAAAACCAATTTTACCATAGGCTAACTGATATAAACAAGAGTTAAATTCCTATAGCATATTTCTGGTCACAAAAATATCACCAAACTTCTACATAAAGACCCAAAACATTTTTTATATTAGACATTGACATAAATGTGAGCTATACATACATTTAAGAAAGGTGAATAAAAACAAGGAAGATAATTATTTTTTAACCTGCTTATTGCAGTTCAGGGTTGTGGGAGGCAGATCCTGTCCCAGCAGCTCAGGGAACCCGGTGGGACTGGACAGGATACCCTTCCATCACAGAGAATACATAAACACACACACTCACTCATCTTGGGACAATGTGGACATGCCACTTTACCTAACACACACATCTTTGGTTTGTGGGCAGATACCGGAATATCCAGAGAAACCCATGCAGACATGGGGAGAACGTGAAAGTCTACACAGACAGTGGCCTCAGCCGGGAATTTTTTTTTTCTCATCAACATTATATGGAAATGATGTTATTCAAGGACCCACTGTATTTCTAATTACAAACCCAGGGGATTGCGTGCATATGATGTTCTTTGCCTTAGACTTTTTCCAAAGTGTAAAATCAAACTTTAGTTTGGCTCTCTAATTCTGGATATAAAATTGTGCAAGAATCTGAGAGATATTTTACATTCCTTTTGAGAACAATATGAAATTCTATGAGACTAGTAGTAATTTGACATTTAAGAAAGTCTGGCATGCAGATTTATAGTATAAAATATGTACTCAATAAATATTTATTAATTTCTTAATTGCAGTCATATTTTTATTGTATACAGGTTATGTATACTTTATTATAGAAGCAATAAATCACCCATTCTCTTTCATGAAGTCATCTGTGTTTCCATAGCATTTTCTCCAGTGCTTTTTATAGTTCCAACTGCACTGTATTATAGTTATTTCTTTTTATATTTGCCTCACTAAACTAAGAACTCCTCCAGAACAGGCATTGTCTAATGTTTGTCGTTATAGTCTCAATTCCTATCATGGTAGGTTGCCCAGTAAATGTTGTTGAGCTTTTAACAGGACACTACAGTAAGCAACTTCCCAAATGGTGTACAAACAGCCAGAAAGTTTAAGTAACCAGAGTTTTTTTTGCATTTTACTTTTACCTTGAAGAAGTCATTGAAAGTAAATCAAGAACAGTCAACTTCCTAAATGTCAGCATACCTGTACTAACAGAAGTAGCATAGTTAATAATGACAGAGCAAGACTTCCTTACCATCTACATCTGCAATATTACATGATGGTAATCAATGTTATAATGTTTATACCAACTTTTATTTTAATTTTATACTTTTATTTTCAATACAAAATCAGTTTTTTGTATATGTTGCTTGGTCTGTTTTTCAGATGACGCAAGTTAAGAATATTAAGCTGGATGCATACATACATTTCAAAATTTATTTTGGATTATTTATACTCCTAACCCTGTGCATTGGTATAGATATAGACAGATACAGACTATTGCTTTTCAAAGCATTTTCCAAGGAATTCTTATTCCATAGGATGGTAGGAGGTATTAATAGGGTGGAGGGAGGGAGGATTCATTCCATGGACAAAACTTCATAAGTGTTGAATTAAATAAGTTTCTTTTTAAACTGTACAACTTCTTAAATGCTTTAATATGTCAGAGCAAAAATATAACTAGGATTTAACAATATAATCAAATGGGTTCCTTTCACATCTTCTCTAAGAGATTACCTATTCATATCTTACTGGAAATGTCTTTATTATTACAAAGTATTGACGGAATTCCTTGAATATGTTTCTTTTTGAAGTCGAATGTAGAATCTCACAGATTCCATGTTTTTACCTCTATAAGCATAACGTTCAGGACTAAGTCATAGTGTTTTTCTCATCTTTTCCACTGCACTATTATAGTCAGTCAGATTATAAGCCCCATGTGGGCAGGACCTTGGTTCATTCCCTAGCACTGAATGTTAGCCACCAAGTAGCATTCTGCAAACATTCATCCACTAAATGAAGAAAATAATTGCTGCAGTTGCAGAGCTTCTGAACAAGGTAAATGGTGCCACATGTACACTGATTATTGTCCTGCAGCCCACTCCCCACCTCAAAAATAGTTGCCATCGTTCCCATCTTTAAATTTCATGCCTGGATGAATGTGAACAGAAGCTCACCATGGATGGAAACGTGACTACATGACCTCTTCAGAAGGAAATGGGCAACAGGGGCCAATAGCTTAGGGTTTGCCTCTTAACTAAGCTATAGGACTACATACTGACAGGTACAATTCTGTACTTTAGTTTATAATGATGTTTCAGAATTTTGTCTGTAGAGGAAGTCTATTAAAAACGACCATCCGACACCCTTTAAAACTTTTACATTATTAATATTTTAACTTGGAATCTTGGCACAAACATTTCAATATATTTTTTGGTTTATTTCCCTATTTAATATCCAAATTGTCTAAGAGCTCTGTATAAACATAGAGCTTGTATACCTCCAAAGAAAGACAAACAGATACTTAAAAAGTTATGAATTTGCTAAAAGTCAGAGGTAGCAGGAACAAAAGTGAGAAGAGAAACCTAACATTTAAAAAAATCATCTTCAACTATTGAATCACACTTCTATACAAATGATAGGTAGCATTATTTCTTCTGTCATTACGAAGGAATTCAAGTTAGTGCTTTAATCTAGACTATATTGTCATTTTTAAGAACCTCTACATTTTTATAAATTGGTTAGTTAAAAGTATAGAAAGTACCACTACACACTAACTGGAATGGTTGGGAATATCAAGGGGTGGCAAGGATACGGAGAAACTGGAACCTTTCATACGTTCCTAGCAGGAGTATAAAATGGTCCAACTACTTGGAAAACTGGTTTTGTAGTATCTGCTAAACATATGCCTACTCCCTCTTCCTCTTTCTCTCTCAAGAGAAATGAGGGCCTTTATTCAACAAGAAATATACACCAAAATGTTCATAGCACAATGTTCATTCACCATAGCCAAGGGCTAGAAACACCCACGAACAGAAAAAAAATAAGGCTCAATACATTCTGGCATGTTGACACCAAACAGCAATGAAAGGGAATAAATTACTGATTCCCACAGCATGCACTAGTCAGAATCGTGGTACAGGAACGACATGGACGAGCAAAGGCACCAGAGGGCCTTCTGTGGTGATGTAAATATTCTGTATCTTGATCGGAGTGTTGGTTGTGTAGGTGCATCCATATGTGGAAATACATTGTACACTTTAAGATAAATACTTTAACATAAATATATAAATAAATGAATGCCTTAACCAGACATGTCCAACCTGCGACCCAGGACGGCTTTGACTGTGGCCCAATACAATTCTTAAAAATATTATGAGATTTTTCGTGACCTTTTTTTTTTCTTAGCTCATTAGCTATCGTTAGTATATTTTATGTGTGGCTCAAGACAATTCTTCTTCTTCCACTGTGGCCCAGGAAAGCCAAAAGGTTGGACACCACTGCACATCTTTCTACCTATCAATAGATGCCAATAGGTAGCAAAAACTTACTTGCTCTTTAAAAATTTGATTCTGTCGCTTTATGTATGAATGTGGGACACCTTTGTACATTCAGAATAATCCAGGATAGATGGATTTTTTTGGTCCCTCCTTGGCTTTTGTTGTTTTCGTAGTTTGGGAGCTAATTTGCAAGAGCTTATTGGTCAGACACTTAACCAATGCTTATTGAATGCCTGATATATGCCAAACAGTGCTAGACTTTGAAGACCCAAAGATGGGGACCAGTCCCTGCTATTCACTCTCATAGGGGTGATAGATAGAAGCAGACTCTCGTGGTCATACCACACATTAGCAAAGGCTGTAAGAGACCTATGCTGTGTAGAGCTGGGAGCCTCTTCCCATCTCAGAATGTTCTGGAAGGCTTTTATAGCCAGCATCACTGACCCCTGCTTCTATTTTTGCCATATATCAGGGTCCTCTTTGTATTAAGCATCTAGAATGGTAATTTAAGACTACTTCTCAGTTACTAAAGAATAATTTAAATATTTTATATGATCTGTGTGTTTTCTTAGATATCACTGTAATCACCTCTTAGACCATTTCTCAAAGCCCTAGCAGTTTCAAGGATGAAAGAAGCTACCTGTGACAGATTTCTAGAAAGCAGCAACATTCTTTGAAATGTTTATAAATGGAAAGGTAGTATTTCTTTGAATTAGTTCTGAGATAAAGGGCAAGTTTTACCCAAACTGAAGGGTTACTTTTCCTTTCAAGTAGTGTTTGCATGCAGCAACCACACTGGCCCGAACATGTGTGCAGCATGAGCCCATGAGCCTAGGTAAGAAGCCTTCCGCTGGTTTTTATGTTCACACATGTATCTCGCCTGAGAGCGGATATACCTAGAAATACTCTGCAAAGTTTTTGGTAGTAGTGTGGTTCTTCTTAGAAACTGAGACAATTTAAGAGAAGCACTGTGGCTCATCAAGAGCCAATGAATGTATATATTTTATAATTATCTATTTAATGAACAGAACTATATTCCTTTTAAGTGATCCTTTCCTTCACCTTCACTCATAGAAGATAAAAAGGTATTTAAAACCCTGTTAAGTATAGCAAAGTGTTTCAGAAAAGAAAGAAGAGGGAAATTAAAACAAGAATAAAAAATGCAAGGGAAGAATTAAAATAAAAGAATGCAATTTATAAAGGAAAGAGGGGAAAATAAAGGACTAGGATGCATGTTATATATTAGATTTTTTTTTAGTAACTTTGAAATCAGAGAGTAAAATCCAAAGTGATGTCACATCAATACAATTGCACTCAGTCTTCAAACCTGAACATTTCTTATTCCCAGTGATGTGAATTTTTACCTTTACTCTGGAGCAGTGTTATAAAATGGTGGGTTATAGTATTCGACTTCTGCAAACTGTATTTTCTATTCTCCTGTTTGCACAACTTTAGCCCTCTGTGCATTTTGCTCTTTTGTAAAGATAAGAAAGCACCCTCTTTATACTGTGCCTGCATACGTGATGAGGGGTGAGTTTGAGGAAGTGTCTGACTTGGAGAACTGGTTAGATGGTGATTTGGTTTGCAGATGGAGACTACAAAAGGAGGTTTGGGAGGAAGGATGATGCCGTGATGTCCAGGGAAGGAATGTTCTGGGAGGACAGCATGAACCATTTGTCAGCAGAAACATGCTTGTACATACAGTGCCAGACTCCAGGTCCCCGTGCAGAACTTTGTGGTAGGGAGAATTTCCCTGCGCTTCACCCAGGATCCAGCCATTTGCACAGCCATCAACTGGTGGCCATCTTGGTGACATCCTTTGGAATACCATTATCCTAGCAAAACAATTTCCTTTGTTCTGGTCAGCTTTTCTGTTAAACCTACATTGCTATGGAAATGCTTGTTTTGGAAATGCAGGCTTTCTTTTTTATTGTAATTACGCTTAAGACCAGAAAACAAACAAACAAAAAAGACGTGCAGTCATTCAGTTTTCTCAGTGAGGAGCATGAACCTGATTTAGATAAACAGTCTTCAAATCCTGGTTCTTCCATTTACTAGATGATTGGTCCTAGACAAGTCACTTCACTTCTGTGAGTGTCAGCTTCCTTATCTTTAAAAACAGAGTCATTGATACTCACCTCACACCATTAAACTGAAGATGATATAAGGTAGCAGGTGAAGTCAGTCCAGCCCAATAGTTTGCATGTTCTATGCCTAACATATGTTTTCTTTCCCTCCTTCCCTAGCCCATGTCTTTGCTTCAGGATAAAAATGAATAATTTTTAGAGAAAAGATCACAAAACCCCACATTAATCCATCTGACACTTAACAGTTCTTGTCAGAAAATACTTCCTCCTATCTAACCCAAATTCCTCATGCTGTGATCTAAGTCCTTCTCTCAGATGTGTGCTTCTCTTTTTTTTTTTTTTTTTTTTTTGCCTTTTTAATCTTACTAAATGAAACATCCTAATCTTCAGAAGCATAATGACTCTTTTCTTTAGTTCTTGCCTTTAAAACTGAAAGTACAAAATTATAATGGGAGCTCCAGAATCTCCTGTAGACTTTAAATTCATTTCTGATAGCCCAGATGAGTTTGAAATCACATGGTTGGCTTTCTTTCCTTGCATGTGTCTCTGAACCTTTCTAAATGGAGAGGTGTGGCAGAAACTATGGGGGGAGTAGATATTCCAGAATGAGCTACACCTTTCTAGTTCCTTCCAGCTGAAGATCTCCAATTCCTTCCCATTTAAGGAAGGTTGTGCCCACAGAATTTTAAGATGTTGACTGTTTGACCCAGAACTTAGATTTTTAAACTATGCTTCCATTTCCCTCATCATTTGCATTAACCACATATCTTGCAAGTGTGTGTTTAGTAGGTTTACATGTAGCCTATAGAAAAATGAACATAGTAACCATGGAGAAAAGTCATGGACCTTAGAGTCATATTTGACTGTTTTCATAAGTCAGTTTGTAAATTCTTTTATAAGTCTGAGTGATGATGTAGCCTCTCAAAACATAGAGATTCTCTTAAGAGTTAAAACAACTTTTAAAAGGAAATGATGAGCTCTGCAGCTTGCTATATCCTGTGTTCAGAATAATTTTCATTTCTACTTATCTGTGAAGGTTGAAGGAATGTCTACAAATATTTGCTTGGTTTCTATGGTGAAGGCAGAGAGAGATCAAGTATGTGATTGTTTAGTGTCAAAATCAAAACTATACTGTACTTCTAAAAAGAGAATGAGCTTGTTAAAACATAATAGACATTTAAAAGTGGTAACTATTTTAGGTTTCACCAGTTCAAGATAAAAATTAAACAATACAGCCTAAAGGAAAACATGGGCCCTTCAGGCATTTTAAAACTTCATTTTACAAAAATAAAATGGTCTTCACACTTTATTAAAAAGTCATCTGTTGACTAAAGATAGTGTTGGTGGACTCTCAGAATGACTGGTGTGGGTATGGGTACATGGTCCTGATCTCTGAATTTATACTATAATAGAAACCCTTACATCCTACCCTGGGTTCTCTGTCCTAATCTGGTAACCCTCCATTCTGCTGTGTTCTGGCTACCCATACATTTATCACAACATAAATTTATTTTATGCCTGCTATACACAGTGCCCCATGTGAGATGCTGGGGATGAAAAGTCCACTTAGAAATGATCTCTGTCTTCAAAGGGTTGGCTCTGGGTCTAACAGGCACTAAGAACACGGTGAATGGGATACAGTGTGGTAAGTACTGTGATTATGTGTAATTGGGGAGGACTAGGCAGGGCAAGGTTCACAAGAATTAAGAATGGTGTTGTGAGAGGGCATTCCAGAGAAAGGTCTCAGTGCGTGGGAAGGCCGTGAGGCATGACACAGCACGTATATTTGAACAACCATAAAACCTCTGAGCAGGTTGAGGAAGGCTTTCCTGTGAAGGAAGAACAGGTGATAATCCCAGAGAACAGGTGGGAGCCAGATGATTAGGGCACTGTGGGTAAACTGGACTTGAACTTGACCTTAAAAGCTCTGGAGAATGAATGGAGTATTTTAAATAGGAGTATGGGTAGCTCAACTTCAGATGCAATAGACAGGACAGAGATGAAGGAGACAGATTGGTAGGAAAAGACCCCAGAGAAAGCTGTTGTGACCATCAAGAGAGGTTCACAATGAGTTGTTAGGACCTGGTAACTTTATTGATAGTGGAGATGAGTAGGGTTCCTGGGTGGGTGGTGATTTTGCTTGCAGAGAGAAAGAATCCATAAGAGAAGCAAGTTTCAGAGGAAAGACAATGCATGCATTTTGAAATTGAAGTACCTGTGAGAGCACTAAGTGATGATATGCAGGAGACAGTTGGATACGCTGGTCAGATACTCTGCAGAGTATGGGCATCCTATGCACTTGGGATGCACCCACATATGATACTTCCCAGATAATTGTGCACCACACAAGAAAAGTAACTGCCTGAGGACCTAGCCTTAGAGAAAACAATTATTTAAGAGACTGGTTGAGGAAGTGACATCCAAGGAGTTACTGGAAGAGTAGGAGGAACACTAGGGCATTCTGCACTTAAATCACTACGCAGATGGATACCCAACCCTGCTACCAAAATGCTCAGATGCTTGAGTCCCCTATATAAAATGGTGTTGTATTTGTACATAACCTGTATTTACATATAGGCTACAGCATGGTATGCCTACACATGACTTCATTCATGTGGATTCAGCATGGTGCTTGGCACATGGAAAATTTAAGTTTTGCTTTTTGACACTTTCTGGGATTTTTTTTCCCCAAAATATTTTTGATCCATGGTTAGTTGAATCCATTGATGTAGAACCCGAGGTGACAGAGGGCCAACTATACTCAAAGTTACTCAACTATTATTATACATTGTTTTCCCCTTCTCCAGTTTAACTGAGTACCTCTGCCCACCATCAGCACTGTCCCTGGGAGTTCCCTGTGGTTCGTTCATGTACCCGATCAGATAAGTACTGAGCATGTTTCATGCCTGACTCTGTATATACACCGTAGCCAATGAATTGAATGACTGTAATGGAAAATAGAAAGGGTCAGGTGCTATAGAAGTACAGTGGAAGTTCAGGGGAGAGCTTCTAGCTTAGAGATCAGGAAAAGCTTTATGGAGTAAGTGCTCTGTGAGGATTTGGATCTGCAGAGACTCAGGAAAAGAATATCCCACAGAGAAAATCACAGAAGCAATGGCCAGGTGATTAGAAATCAGCACAACCCTTCCTGCTGGTGATGGATGCATTGGAGCAGACCCTGGGTTGTTACTAGCACAGTGCTCACTGCTGAGAACCTTGTCTTTGTGTGGACCGTATCCATTTTTTGTCATGTATCCAAATATCTTCTCTAGCCCTTAGATTATGAGTTTGTTTGAGATGACTCCATTATTATTTCCTGCAAAAGTTCTTTGTATATTAAGCTTTATTGGTATTTAACTCCATAGTTTCCATTTAATTTAATAGTTTCCATTTAACTTAATAGTGTCCATTTAAGTGGCACAAGACAGCTTGGCCGAATTAGAATTCTGATTATTTTTAACATTCTTAATTTAAATGTACAATTTCAAAGACTTGAATTTTGGGACCCTTTAGGAAAAACATCAGTGAAATTACCACTAACTTGGATTTTCACTTTGCAAAAGCATAGTAGTCTTCTGGAAGGAAAAAAAACATACATACTAGAGAGTTTTATATTAGTATGAAGCAAATTAACGGCTTAGAGGACAGCTTAGAAAGCCTTCATTTTGACAATATAAAGATTTTGAGTTATTTCAAAGATTGCTTTCATATTCCTCAGAAATCATTACCGAAGTTTGCATTTGAGACTTGTTGAAGCTGGCCCCCAAAAAAGAGTATCCCCACATTGATACCCTCCATATATGATTACTAAAGAATAGGCAAGGATGGCCAAAAATAGAGTTCTTGGGTCTGTACAGTATATACATTTTTTTAAATCTTTATTATCATTGTCACACCATTTAGGAATTACTGGAATTCTAACAGATGTCACCTTACAGATCATCTCATCTAAATGTCCACTTTGACAGATAAAAAGACAGGTTTACCATCCACACTAGTTTCTTATCCACAAACTGAATGTGATAATCAGGGTCCCAACAGGAAATAGATGGCACATTCAAAATGCAGTAATTCACAGGCTTGTCTACAGACACAAGTAGAAAGAAGGGAGTTTAAGGGACGTGCAGTGGATGGTGCTATCACCAGAATCGTAGATGAAGGCAGGCTGTTACCAGGCCCAGGGTCGAAGGGAAGAGGGGGAGCAGTTACTGGAATCAGGCAGAGTAAGGAGGCTGTCCCTTGGTGGGGGGATATCAAGGAGCCTCACTCTTATCCCTCTCTCTGAACTCCAGCCTACACTTCCCATTGCAAACCCAGTAAGAAGCCAGAAGTGTATGATACGTACAGATCCACCTTCCAGGCAGAGAGACAAAACGAAGATACAATGTTCATAGCATGCTTTTCGGCTCTTTAAGCGTGCAGCCATATGTAATAAGGATGATTCAGATGACATCTGCAGTTTCTTCAGGTTCTTGGTTGAAAGAGGACATGAATAAAAGACTGTTAAATTGAATATTACGTAAGATTGGTTTCCCTCTGACACGTATTTTGAGTCAGAGTTGACCTTGACTCTATCTTATACTGTTAGTGAACTGTTTCAAAAAAATTGTGAATAGAGATCAAAGCAGTTTAAACAGATACAACCACTTGTGTAAATGTCCTTGAACTACCTCCCCCCAACAGTCTTCTGCTCCCCCTCCTCTTGCCAAATCCATTCAGCACCTCTAGAGGCTGTTGATACATGTAATGATTGTAATAAACATGGTATTTGCTTTGGTTCCAGCTGGCTCCAACCACCAAACTCTGTCCATAGTTCCTATTGTTATCTCTGCTTAGTGGGTAGCTGCAGAGATTGTTATCATTAGAAGCCACCTTTGTCATGGATTTCTAAATGTTGATCTTTATACATTGTACGCGTTGTTTCCCTCGACATGTTTTTGTATTTAAATTTACCCTTATATTTTGTTTTTAAGGATATCTAGAAATTGTAAAATGTAGAGAACTTTTGGGTGGAAGCTAATTACATTTTGAGAACTTCTTTACTTCATGCACTAGAATTTGCAACATTTTTATCAGTTTGGTTCATTCTTTATAAGGCTTTTAAACAAAAGTTAATACATCTGCTTCTGTGTGACTTAAGCTGGTTTTAAGTTAGGTAGTCTTCCATCAGAAGTTTTTAGAAAAACAGAAGTATAATAATTCCAAAGCAAACAGAACTTACATTTTATTGTTAGAAAAAAAATTGTTAATATTTCTTGGAACTTAATTACTTTAAATCCCATGAAATTACAGAAATTCTCATTATTTGAGATATTTTAAATTACAGTGACTTAAAGTGAGGATTAAAGCGCTCTGGGTTAGGAAATGTGGAACAGCTACATAAATTAGCAAATTAACACTGGGGAAGTTCTCTTGATGTATGAGATAATATTACATAAACTAGGAAACGACTATTAGATTTATATCTATCACAAAAGGTAGTAATTTGTTATTTTTAAATGTGGGCCCTGGGCATTGTTGGGATATCTTCTTAGAGAATTAGCTAGAAATGTAAGTCTTGTACAACTCATACATTGCCTTGGAATTCAAACATGATGAATTGCACAAAGATTAAACCAAAAAGATGCCTCTTTAGACAAATGCTGATAGTTCAAATAGAGTATAAGCATAAACCTAATTAGCGAATCTAAGTCTTCTCACTCTGTTACAATGATTTACATACACAGAGACCTCGCAGATCTTAGGGATACTAAGAGATTTTTAAATCTTAGCTTTCACTGAAGTTATTAAATGGCAATTTGATGAATAGATGTCATAACACACAGAGCACTGTTGTGGTCCAGACTGAATTTTGAAGTAATAGAAACCTTTTTCCTAAACCATTTTTTATTTTTAGGGAAATTATTTAACCCCAAAGGATAGCTGACTTTTTGAGGTTTGCAAACTCTATTAAAAGTTCACATTATGGGAGAAGATATTTGCCAGTGATACATCTGATAAGAAGTTAATATCCAACATCTATTTAAAAACTCATACAATTCAACACACACACAAAAAAAACAAACAAATTAAAAAATGGGCAGAGGACCTGAATAGACATTTTTCCAAAGAGGACATACAGATGGCCAATAGACATATGAAAAGATGCTCAACATCAGTAATCATTTGAGAAATGCAAATCAAAACCACAGTAAGATACCACCTCACTCCTGTCGGAATGGCCATCAGGAGTAAATCAGCAAACAAGTGCAGGAGAGGATGTGGGGAAAAGCGAACCCTCACACACTCTTGGTGGGATTGCAAATTGGTGCAGCCACTGTGGAAAACATTATAGAGGTTCCTCAAAACATGAAAAATAGAACTACCTTATAACCCAGCAATTCAACTCCTGGATATTTATTCTAAGAAACCCAAAACACGAATTTGAAAAAATATATAACCCCTGTATTTACTGCGAGCTATTCACAATAGCCAAGCTATGGAAGCAACCAAAATGTCCATCAGTAGACGATTGTATAAAGAAATTGCGGTATATTTATATAATGTAATATGACTCTGCATTAAAAAGAATGAAATCTTACCATTTGCAACAACATGGATGGACCTGGAGGATATTACGCTCAATGAAAGAGATCAGACTGAGAAAGACAAATACCATGTGATCTCACTTATAGGTGGAATGTAAAGAACAGGATACAGTCTTCCTCACTTAATAACCTACCTGTTTATCAACCACTCAGACTTACGACCATTTCTCCAGTGCAGGAAATCCCCTTTCACAGTCTTTGTCTTGTTCCCACGGTTGGTTAGTATTCACTACACGATGAATTCACAATCACGCAAGACTACATATTTCGTTTATAGGTGTGGTGTTCCGTGTTATCTATTGAAAAATACATATTCGAGGGTGCCACACTCCACCTTTAAGCTCCTCACGTATCAACCAATTCACTTAATGACCTCGTTGTAGGAACAGAACTGGGTTGTTAAATGAGAAGTACCTGTAAACAAACAAATAAAACAGAAATACTCAAAGATACAGAGAACAAACTGATGGTTGCTAGAGGAGAGAGAGGGTTGGGGGATGATGAGAAAAATGAAGGGATTAAGTAGTACAAATTGTAGTTACAAAATAGTCACGTGGATGTGAAATAACAGTATCGGGAATATAGGCAATACTGTTGTAAAGACTATAGGATGTCAGATGGGTGCTGGACTTGTGGGGAGGATCACTACATTAGGTTACATAAATGCCTAACCAGTGCACTGGACAGGTACACCTGAAACTAATATAAAATAAAACGTATGTCAAATATAATTATACATGCATACATAAGCATGGTATGTAAAGTATAGCATAGAGAATATCGTCAATGGTATTGTAATAGCTATGTACGATGTCAGATGGATAGTAGACTTAGTGGAGTTAACACTTTGTGAGGGGTATAAATGTCTAATCAGTATGTTGTTTTATGCACCTGAAACCAGTTTCTAAAAGTTCACATTAAATATTTCAAAGTAAATATAAAATCTTTTACTGATGATTATTTAATTACAACCTGTGTGTTTGCCTGTTGATTTGTGGACATTTGGAATGCTGAGTTAAAAGTGTTCTGTTGGAATTTGAGGAAGCAGCACAGGGTTGAAGTCAGACAGTCCTGGTGAGAATCCCGGCGATTCCATGTCTCAGCTCCGTGACTCCGGCCACATTACTCAACCTTTCTGAAGTTGCATTTTCTCTATAAAATGTGCTCCTGACAGCAACTGACTGATCTTGCACCTCTGAAATTGTCAGCCAGCCCAGCCCAAGCCCATCTTTTGCTTTCAAATTTCTAAACTCCTGTGCTGCCATGTTTTTGTGTCCATTGTCCATTTAAAACTTGATGTCTGTGTACCCTGGCAGACATTTTTGTATGCATATGTGATTATTATATGTACACCCATATATAACCTGTTAATAAAAATTGGTATGTATTTCACACTGTTGCAAAACTTCCTTATTCACTTAACAGTCTATCATGGACATCTTTGTATGTGAGTAGAAATGGGCAAGATGAAAACTAGCTCATCTTTTTGATGACTGAATAATATTTCCCTATTGGAAATTATAATGGAGTAAACATCCTTGTGGAATACCTCTTTGTATACTAGTATGAATATTTCTGTAAGATAAATTTCTACTAGTGGAACTCTAGGTCAGGGATATGGGCACTATTAATTTTATAGACATTGTCAAATCATGCTCTAAAACAGTTGTGCCAATTTGCAATTAAAAGCGGTTTTCCCATACCATGGCCAATCCTGAATAGTTTCAGTCTGCTCATTTCTGCCAATCAGGCCCTTTAATGTGATGGCTTTCCTTCTTTCCTTCCTTCCTTCCTTCCTTCCTTCCTTCCATTTAATGAGATTGAATATCTTCGATAGATTTTTCTTCTTGTGAATTCTTTTCATATTCTTTATTCATTTTTCTGTTGTATTGTTTTATTTACAAAATTTGTTTTAGATGTTTTCTCCCAGTTTGTCAGTTGTCCTTTGTCTTTATTTATAGTGTTTGTTGAAGAGGATTCCAGTTTTAAGTAGCTGGATCTATGAATCCTTTCACCTCAGGCTTCTAGATTTTCTCTTGTGCTAAAAAAGACATCCACATCCCAAGGTCCTCTTCTGTTTTCTTCTAATACATCTTCTAACTCTACTGCTTAGATCTTTCACCTATGCACAGTTTCTTCTTATAGATGGTATAAAGTAGGGAGCAAACTTATTTTCTTCCAATGGACGACCAGTTTTCTTGCTTTCCCATATTGAAGTACATTTTCTTTCTCACTAAGAGGAAATTCAGCTACCTTTAAGAATATTACACCCCTAAACATATCAGCCTCTTTCTGGACTTTACTCTTTTTGTAATCTGTTAGTACCACCATTTTATTTCCTGTACCTTAGAGTATGTTTTGGTAACATAGAGCAAATCTCCCACATCCTTATTTCTGAAACTATTTTTGGCTGTTCCTAAGTGTTACTCTGCTAGAGATACCTTATTGTCAAAGTTAAATTCCTCACCAAAGCCATTGGACTGTCTTAAATTTTTATGTCAATATAGGAGTGACTATTACTTTATAATATGGCTTTTTCCCCATTTTAGTCATTGTCTGTCTCACTATTTAGTTTCTTTTAATGTTCTTTAACAAGATTATGTCGTAGGAAAAAAAATAGTATATCATTTAATTTAATAGATACCTCTTTTTTTAATTTCTCAGTGTCATGCTTTTTTGTGAATGGGGGCCATTTTCCATTATATTTTGTAACTGACTAGGATTTATGTATTTATTTTATATTTTATGTCTACTCTCATCTAAATTCTTATCATAATTTTTTTGTTGTCATAAGTTTTATTTACCAAAAACATAAGACCAATGTGCATAAGGCAGAAACTCTCAGAAATATAAAGAAATTCTGGACAAAGGAAACAATAACTCAAATACTGTTTCAGAATTTGACAAATAAAATATAGGAAAATATAAGTAAGGATCTGTGTGAGACAAACTCTTGTTGATAAAGAACTTTACATTTTACTCCCCTTATAACCTAGGGAACAAAAACCAAGTATGTTCATAATCATAAAGAAAATAATAATAGATTTACCAAGTAGAAATTGTACAGGTTACATTCTCTGACCATGATACAATAAAACTACAAATCCAGCAATTAAAAGATAACCATAAATAACCTGACCATATGGAAATTTTAAAACAGTTTTCTAAATAATTTATTCCTCAAATTAGTTTAGTCTTATTTTAAGAGAAAATTAAAATTAAATTACATATTATTTAAGGATTAACAAAAGTGAGAAAACTTTATTTAAGAGTTAACAAAAATGAGAAAAATAGAAGTCAACAAATTATGAAATAAAATAATAATCCTCCCAAAATGGAAATGAAACTCCATCTGTTTTTGAAAATAAATAATATAGCTAAACTCCTGAAAAACCTGACTCATATAAAGAGAAAGCAAAAATATACAGCATTGAGAAAGAGAAAATTTTCTTTATCAGAAAACCAAGGAAACAGATATTAAAATAATTAGAAGAAATATTATGTACAAAATTAAACCAATGCATTTTTAAATCTAGATTAAAGGTTTTCATAGGTAAATTTGTAATCATTAGCAAAATGGACTCAAAAAGATGTTAAAATCTGAACAGACTAGTTACCAAGAAGAAATTCACAAGATGGATACTGCTAAGAAAGATCCAGACCCAGATGGTTTTATAAGTAAGTCCTTTGAAGGGACTGAATATTCTTACGTTGTTTATAATATTTCAGAATATAGAAAAGGATGGAAAGCTTGCATATTCCTAATATCAAAATATGAACAAGTAACACAAAAAAACCCATAGATCATTCTCACTTATGAATGAGTTAATATACTAAATAAATATTTAGCAAATAGCATCCAAGAGTCTATTAAAAAGGAAAATAAACCATGATTAGGAATGATTTTTTCCAAGAATGTAAAGATGGCAAAATATTAGGAAATTTATTAATTAATATATTATTAATAGAATAAAAGAATGATTATATGGCCATTAAACGTTTTTTAAAACATTTGATAAAAATTCATTATCCATTTTGAGTGGTAACTAAATTTTAATAGGAATAGAAGGGAACTTCCTAAACATATCTATATTGTTCTGATTATTTTAGCGATCCATATTTGATTATTATAATAAGAATCACTGATGAAAGAACTGAAAATAAAAATAATTCTACTAAAGCTATTTGAGATGTTTAATCAATAGAAATTACAGCTCTTTAGAACAGTTTAAAATAATGCTATATTCAGATTAAGCTTTTCATCTCATATAATGCTAGACATTATTTTGAATTGGGGTGAGAAGATAAGTGTGTGACCTCACAATGTCTGTGTTTATCTGTAAACCACTCAAGTGGAACTTTATGGACAGTTTGCACCTGCATTTTGTTTACAGTATGTCAGAGAAGTAGGGAAGTGTACCTCCCGCTAGAAATATTAGTAAAGCAGAAATAAATTATAACTAAAACTGGAGCTCAGAATTGGAGGCTGCTTCCAGATTCTGGCCATTATATTAATAAACAATGCTGCTATGAGCACACTGTCCCTCAAATTAGCATTTTGGGTTTCTTCAGATAAATATCCTAAAGTGGAATTACTGGGTCCTTCTTAGTCTCTTGTTATAAACTTTGTTTTAAAGTTTGTTTTGTCTGGTGTAAGTATTGCTACTCTAGGTTTTTTGTTTGGTTGGTAGGTTTTTTCCATTTTCATGAAATATCTTATTCCCATCCCTTTACTTTCAGTCTACGTGTCTTTTGATCTGAAGTGAGTCTCTTGTAGGCATCATATGTAAGGGTCTTGTTTTCTTATCCATTCATCCACCCTATCTTTTGATTGGAGCATTTAATCCAATTGTTGATAGATAAGTAGTTATTACCATTTTATTATTCATATTTTTTATCCTTAAAAAAGTCATTCTAAGATTCCTTGTAATTCTGGTTTGGTGGTGATGAATTCCTTTAGTTTTTTCTTGTCTGGGTAGCTCTTTATCTGTCCTTCTATTCTAAGTGATAGCCTTGCTGGATAAAGTAATTGTGGTTGTGGGTCCTTGCATTTCATCACTTTGAATATTTCCTACCAATCCCTTCTCACCAGCAAAATTTCTGTTGAGAAATCAGCTGAAAGTCTTAAAGGAGCTCCCGTGTAGGTAACTAACTCTTTTCTCTTGCTGCTTTTAAGATCTCTTTTTGTATTTAACCTTTGGCATTTTAATTATGATGTGTCTTGGTGTGGGCCTCTTTGGGTTCTTCTTGTTTGGGATTCTCTGCACTTGCTGGGCTTGTGTATCTATTTCCTTTACCAGGTTAAGGAAGTTTTCAGTGATTATTTCTTCAAATAGGCTTTCAATTTATTGCTCTCTTTCTTCTCCTTTCGGTACCCCTATGATGTGAATTTTGGTATGCTTGAAGTTGTCTCAGAGGCCCCTTAAACTGTCTTCATTTTTTTTTTTTTTTTTTTTTGCCGTTCTGATTGGGTACTTTCTATTCCTTTACCTTCTAAATCACTGGCTTGATCCTCTGCTTCATCGAATCTACTGTTGATACCTTCTAACTATTCTTTTTTTTTACAGAGTCTGAAAATTATTTTAATAGTTACAAAACATCTTTTTTCCTTTCTTTTTTACAGAATCAGTATAAAATAGTAGTTGATTTCTCCATAATCATCAGAATTATTTATTTTTGAGGTCTTAGCTAAGTGGGACTCAAATCAACAAAAGGTCTTGGACCGTTAGCTCAGAAATCATCCTAGGAAACCCACTGTGTTGATGTCTGTCATACTTAGCTCTTATGAAATAACCTGGTCCTTTTTATTTTATTTTATTTTATTTTATTTTATTTTAGTAGTATGTGGGTAGTTCCCTCGCTGGGAATCGAACCCAGGCCACAGCATTGACAACGCTAGCGCCGAAGCCTTAAGCCACTACACCACCAGGGAACTCCCATTTTTTTTTTTCGACCTGGTCCTTTTTAAAAAAAATTTTCTTTTTATTCATTCTTTGGAGGCTTGAAATGAATTCGGCAGTGTTTATTAAACACTGTCATTTACCACTTCTTCAACATTCAGTTCTGACTGCATCGATTTCAACTTTATCTGTTCTTTCCTAAATTGTTTTAATAATGTTAAGTTGTCCAAATTCTTTTCTCTCTTCTCGGAGGTGTTTTACTGCTGCTGAAGTCTGAGCTGTACTTTGTTATGACTTTGTCCCTTCATCAAAGACTCATAAAGTTGTGTACAGGTTTGGGTGGCATCAATTTTCCCTGCAAAGGAAGCTTTTGGAACCATCATGTTTAATTCCTGTACTGTTCTGTCATCAGGTATCCTTATCACCTTGAATAATTCCTGGAACTCGGTAAACTCCTCACAGTTCACACTGCCACTGGGCATCGCCATGTTGGACCCCTCTAACATATTCTTCATTTCAGTTCTTGTATTCTTTATTTCTGACTAGTTCTTTTTGTATGTTTTCCATCTTCATTTTTACATTTCCTATCTCTGTTAAAGTTCTCACTGAGATCACCGAGTATCCTATAACCAGTGTTTTGAATTCTGCATCTTACAGATTGCTTGTCTCCATTTTGTTTAATTCTTTTTCTGGTGCTTTGTTGTGTTCTTTCATTTGGGAAGTTTCTTTGTCTCCTCATTTTGACTGCCTCACGGTGTTTGTTTCTAGGTATTATTAAAGGTAAAGCTGCTATTTCTCCTGGTCTTAGAAGAGTGGCCTTAGGTAATAGGTTTGCTCTGGGGTTCAATGGTGTAGTTTGCCTGGTCAGCTGAGCCAGTTTTTCCAGGTGTGTCCCTTGAGGGGGTTGTGTGCACCCTTCTATTGTGGTTGAGTCTCGGTTGCTATTTACGTATCAGTGGGAGGGATTGACACTCAGGCTGATTGCTTGTGAGGATTGTCCATGACTGCAGTGGAGGAACTGTGGGGCCGGGGCTGACCCTGAGGAGCAGTATTAGCTTTAGCAGGGCACTGGTGCCTGCCCATTGTGCCCTTTTGATGTATTATCCCCGGAGGCATCCGGGTGATGCTCCCTCTGGGTCCAAAGCTGGCCACCTAGAGCCTCCTAGAAAGGGCCCCACCGCAGCCTAAATTCAGCCCACATTCAGCCATAGCCTGTGTCCTATGCAGGGCCATCTGGCATGAGCCAAAAAGCAATCAGCGGATGACCACTACCCATGCTGGATTTGGAGGTAACTTGAGAGGCCAACCTCTGAAGTTAGGCTGACTGCTGCTAGTGCCGGACTTAGGGATGTTAGCTAGACGTACAGGAAATGGTGAGGCCAGATACTGTTTGCTTGTGTTTTGTAAACCTTTGAGAGATTTTAGGAAAGTCCACAACGTAAGACAAGGCAGGCTGGAAGTTGGGTGGGGCAGGGTCTCGGGGAATTACCATGGTAGGGTGAATCATGTTAGCCAGGTTGATGGCGACTGCATGCTAATGGTGGGGAGGGCTCAACAAAGAAACAATGGCTTCGGCCAGCTCCTCCCTCAGAGAGAAAGCTGCCCCTGTAGCCCTCACCCTGAAGCTAGACAACTTAACTACTTCCTATATGTCCCTGGCACCTTTTGAGCTGCTGCCCCAGCACTGGAGCTCAGAGCAAGTGAGTCTATTAGCGAGTAAGTTCATATGTAGGCCCTTTAAGAGGAGCACCTGGGACTGCAGGCTCCTTTGTATCACTCACCCACAATCTCCACAAGTTTTCACAAGAAGTTATGGGACTGGCTGGTTCCGTGTCTCTGCCCAGCCTACCAGTCTCAAGGTAGCTTATTCTGTATGTCCTTAGTTCACCTAGACTTCAGGTGATTCTCAATGACAGTTATTCTTTAGTTTAGTTGTAATTTTGCTATGGTCTTGCTACTGTCTTGTCTGGATCCATATTATTCTTTTTGAAAACTTTTTATTTTGAAATTATTATAGATTTGTAAACAATTGTGAAAAGCAATTGTGCCATGTACTTTTCACTTCAGTTCTTCTTCATTTTTTTATTTGTTTTCTGAAAAGAGCAGTATTGAAAGGGGCTTTAATTCCCCACAGTATCATGATAAGAGTAGTTTTGACCTATCCTGAGTGCACTGGAGACTTCAGGGTCACCATGGAGCAGCCACTGAGATCATTTTCAATTTCCCAATAATGTTGACCCGGGACTTGAGCTGGAGTCATTGCCATCACTTGTTTTCTATGTATTGTTTTTTTAAAGCCCCTTAAGAAAAAAGTAATCATTTTAAGATCTAAGGTTTGTTTTTTGTTTTTTTAAGTCATTGCTTTGCTTCCTGAAACTCAGTTATTTCACCCTCCTAGTAAGACACAGAGTGTGAGGCGGGAACCCAGATTGTGGGGATGATGTAATTTCCTGGCCTGTCAGCAATGAGTCCTACTTACCTGTTGCTTCTGTCTCAGTGTCCCCTTGTGCTCTTTCCGAACTGAATCTTGGCATTAAACCACCAGGATGAAGAATTTAAGCAAACAGCCATCTTCCTCAGTAACACTCAGATCCATTTGCCATTGCAGGTCGTCACGCTGTGGTATCGAGCTCCAGAAGTCTTGCTTCAATCCAGCTACGCCACCCCCGTGGATCTCTGGAGCGTTGGCTGCATATTTGCAGAAATGTTTCGTAGAAAGTAAGAAATACCTTTGTTTCACTCTGTCTTCCTTGGAAAGAAACTTTCTGGCTCTTTGGTAATTTAAGGGGCAGCACAGCATTTCTGTTTCAAGTAGGATCATGTTATCCAGTTCCTGCTTCAGGCTATCACTTCAGGCCTGTCCTGAAACTCCCTGCAATGTTGTTGATGTGACTATAGCTTCCAGCTTAGAAACTCTGTTTGGAAAGGAACACTCTACTGTTCTTACAATTTATTTTGTTTTTTGGTGATAATAAGATGTGGTGAACATAAAGCATATTTTGTAGTGATCCTCAGGGTGGACTTCGTCCACAGGAGTAGGACCAGAGCTGTTAAATATATGGAAATTTTGATGGTGAAAACAGTACTGAAAAGGAAGATGTCAGCACTCTTTCAGAATACTTTAAATGGTGTTATGTGGAGGAAAGATCAGACATACTCGGGTCCTAAATGAGCAGAACTAGGACCAAAGATATTAAAATTATAAAAGTGAAGATTTTTGCTCAGAAGGGAGGGAAACCTAACAATTAGACAGTTATCTGGAGAAGAGATTAGGGTTCATGAAAATAGAGCATTTTCATTGGCTGTCCAAGAAGAGAGTGGACCACCACACATCGAGGTGTTTTCGGCAGCATTCGGAGCGTGGGTTGGTTTGCTAGATGACTTTCAGGGCCTTTCTGATTCTGAGAGTCCGTGATTCATTTGTTTGATTTTCGGGTCACAAGAAATTGCCAAACAATATAATAAAGATCTGCCAGGAAAATCACCCAACCTGGGTACTAAGTTCAGCCTGGTCAAAAACTAAACAGAGAACCTAATTATAATCTAATCTCTCTTTGTTGTTTTCTATTTTTATTTCCGTGGGAAATGTGAGTTGAAAAGCTGAGTATATTCCCATTGGATATGATATTTTCAGGATATCTCACAAGGAGAAGTAGTCAGCCATTGCTTGCTTGTTTGTTTGTTTGTTTGAATCAGACGAAGTTTTCTGCAGGTAATAAATATTGGAGCCTATTTTTAGAACTGAGCAGATCTGTCACTCACAAGATATTCTGATACCGCTTCAGGAAATTATTTCTCAGTTTATTACCTTCTGTGCAAGGCTTCAAGAGAGGAAGTATTTTCTTTTGTGTACATTTGAAGAGCCAATGGGTCTCTACCCAGTATCTCATTTTCCCAGCGAACTGAAGCAGGAAACACAGTAGGCCTGCAAAGAAGACTTTCTCTGAGCCTCCAACATTGAGTCCCCCTTCCCAGATCCCGTGCTGGGGCGAAGAAACAACCCTGCCACCTTGTATTAGCACAAGAGTGAATTTTCTAATAGGAAAAAATGTTCTAAATAGAAAATAGGTTTCAGTGAACTTGTACAAATAATGTCTCATGTATGTTCCAAGTTATATAGAATTCTGCAAGGTAAACTGGGAACCAGGTTACCAATTATACTACCACTTCAGTGGGAAAACGTTTTAATTCTATCAAATGAAATTTGGGGTTGCAGTTGTTCCATAGGTGGTGACTCTATTATATTTAAAAATATAACAAGTTCCTCACTAGGGAATGCTTAATACTGTGTATCTCATATTTTATTTCTTTTTACATATTTAAGAAAAAGATTGGTTAATCATCAATTATGGGAGGTATTTAAGTCTTGTACTATTGAAAAATAACTAATCATCCTCCTGCCATAACAAAAGAAGGAATTGAGGACAATTCTAGATACCTAAATGTAATTCCAAGAAACATTATTCTAATCAATGAGAGTTGCCTCAGCTGCACCAAATTATTCCTGGGATGAACTGGCATAATAGTCCTAACTTCCACCCTGCAATATTGACAGTAAATTAGTCCTGGTTCTGACCATAAGCCTTTAACCCAATGTTTTCCACTCTTGTCTGATGAAAAGAATTACATGAGCACTTTTAAAAACAAGAATGCCTGCCTTCAACCTAGAAATGAATTAGAATTTCAAAAGAGAGGGTTGGGAGCCGAACATTTAAAGACTGCCCATCCCTGATCATCCTGCCGTCCAACACAGTGGGTTTTACCCTAGAGGGCAAATGTGGATCATTTGAGGGCTTGTTAAAACACTGGTTGCTGGGACTCATTCCGAGAGCTTCTGATCCAGTAGGTCTTGGGTGGGGCCTGAGAATCATTTCCAATAAGGTCCCCAATGATGCTGATGCTGCTGGTCCAATGACCAACTTCCAAAACCACATACAGGCATACCTTACAGATATTGCATGTTTGGTTCCAGACCACCACAATAAAGCAAGTAGCACAGTAAAGTGAGTCATAATCTTTTTACAGGTGGTCTTGCCTTCAATTTGTAAAACAATGTAACATCTGTAAAGCACAATGCAGTGAGGTACAATAAAAGGAGGTATGCCTGTATTCAGCCTCTTTGGAAACATTGTCGATGAATTCAATTTTACTCTTTTCTTCCCTACTTTATAAGAAAACAACACTAGATCCGAACTCACAAGAGGTCTTTTGGAATCATACCCCTGCTACTTTTTAAGTGCTTGATGTTAGACAAATTTACCACAACACCTCAGTTATCTCTTATAACTGAGGAATCAAAAGGTAACATAAGGTAAGAGATTGGGTCCTTTTGCACACAGTAGGCCTGCATTAAACATTGGTGTACTTTGATATCCTTGCCATCCAGGATCCCTTCTTGTGAGCTACAGATAGATCTGCTGAGTTCTAGAAATAGGCCCCAAAATTTATTATGTGCACAAAATTGAATCAGATTCAAACAATCAAATAAGCAAGCAGTGGCTGACTACTTCTCCTTGTGAGCTATCATGTAGCTACATTTTAAACATAGCAATATCAGAATCAAGGCTCATGTGCCTTTAAAGCTGAAGGAGAATGAATCTGGACCTACCACATACCATTCCTGGGCTAGTATCTTGTCTCTTAGATAGTTCCTTCCAGTTTGGCTGTGACCTTGCTATGGACATGGAATCTGACCTGTGTTTCTACTCAGCATTTGGCATTTCCTATGATAACACCCCAATATCTGAATGTGAATGCTTCTTACTTATGCCAGATGTGTTCTGGGGTCTGTCCCCCAACTTGACCTGGTCCAACTTGACTCTTGATTCAGAGTTGACCCACCTGTTACAGTGCCCAGCTGAAAATTCACAAGCCATGGATTCTGAAAATAGACTCCCCAAATTTTGTCATCTCTTTTGACACCTTCATAGTTTTTACCATATTCTTATGACAACTATAGTTACTTAATTTTTTATTACCCTAAATTAGCTTACTTTTTTACTTAGCATCATCCTAAGCAAAAATATATAAAATCTCAGATTTAATGATCCAGTTACTTTGTTTCATGCACACTAAAATAAACACAGTATAACCATTAAAATTATTAAGTAATTTAGTACATGTTCAACCCCTGAAATCATCTCACATATTGCCAGTGGTACAGGTCACATGTTGGAATCCCTGTAAGAGGTGTTACTCAAATAACTTACTGAGTGGCTACTATCTGCAAGGCCCTTTTGTAGAGGGATAACTTACAGGTAAATGTGGGTAAGAACAGCATTCCATGCATGACAATTCACCAGAGCTAGGGTTAGTACTATGAAGAAATAAATGTAGAGTTCTATGAATGAGTATAATGAGAAGACTTATCAGAGAGGGAAAGAGATTTCTCTGTGGAAGGCTAGAAGTCAGAATTAACCTTCCCTGAGAGTTACATCCTATTGGTTGTTTATATAAAATCATTGAGGAATCATCATTTATACATCAGCAAGGTTCACCATCCTCCCTAACCTAGGGAGAAGAAAAAGAAGCTAAGGTAGTTAACTCTGTTCTGTCATGTGACAGACCCAGGTCAGGGTCCTTCTCATGTGTTATCTCATTAAACCCACATTCTGAGGACTATTATCCAGTTTCCAGATGACAAACTAGAGTCTTTCCCAGGGATGGTAAATAACATGTCCATGGATGCACAGTTCTTAAATGACAGAGCCACATTGGAACCTAGATCTGTCTGACTCTATACCCTTTGATTTTTCCATTCTGCCATGTTTTGCCCTTGTTGTTTTACCAACTAGGCCATATTTTTTCCTGAAATGCTTTGTATGTTATTACAGTGTAGCAGCAATGATATTTTAGAGAGGTCAAGAAGTAAATCACACATTTAACAGCTTTGATTTTCAATCTCCTGCATTGGAAAAGTTGACCAATTTGCTGTGGTATTATTAAGGGGTACATGCCTTCTATTCTAAAATGGAATACCTAGGAAATGTGAACTCAATAAAAAGTGTCTTAAGGCAGATGGTTGACAGAGCCAGAGAGTTTAAATGCCATCTGTCATTAGTTTCTGGGTTTAATAATTGCCCACACTGACCCACAGTGGCATTCTACAACATGGAAAAGAGCTGGGTTTTTTATCTTCCTCTTTCAATTCTTTGTCCATAGCTAATCCATCTTTACTCCACATTGAGTTATAGTTTAATTACAAAAACAAACAAACAAACAAACAAAAAACATTGCTATGAATTTGGTGTGTAGATAACTAGCTAGCTTGAAGGATAGGATGGGATGGGATGGGGTGGGATGGGATGGGATGGAATGGGATGGTAAAATGGGATGGATAGACAGATGTACAGATGGCAAGATAGATTGATTTTTAACTTCATGACAAATTAAATTCACAATTGTTAACTCTCCAGGTATCTATCACTTACCTTATATTCCTGGTCAGGACTGTTGTCTGTGGTTTGAAAGCTATGGGGTTTTTCGGGTTACAGCAGACTCATAAAAAGAAAATGCACATTTAAAAAATAAAACATGCTACTAATTCTTTGAATGTGGAGATTGTGGTAAATAGATAGTAAATTCTTAGAAGTTCTATGTTGCCAGCTCTACTGATCACTAGCTAAGAAATGCCAAATGCCACCAGGAAGAATGTGATAAATACAGTCACTGTTAGAAAGAAACAAACAGGGCTTCATGGTTATATTACCACATGTATGGTGGCCTGTCTAGGCTTGTCGTCATTGATTTCTATGAATTAAACCCCCAGTAACTGAGAATCTGACAGTGAAACTGTCCTTTGTGGCTGAGTGGTCTGTGAGCAAATATCTTCAAAATGTCACTGAATGCCTTGCAATTTTCCCATTGGTTCCTGTGCTGGTGTTTTCCCATAAGGAAGTGCAGTCCTTAACCAGCTGCCCTGAACAGCAAGGCCTACTAGCCTGTGAGAGGAAACCCATCACCTTAGGTTGGGTCAGAACATGTGTGTGGAATCCAGGGCACTCAGCTGGACCTTGAGATTGCTTATCTCTTCTTGGATATTCCTCTAGACCTTTTTGTCCCTGTCTCTCTAAAGAACCAACCAAATGGGAAAAACTCCAATGAAGCATTTTCTTGAGTAAGGAAGTACCCAAGGTGGTACCCAGGAAAAGAGCTGATCTTGGGCCGATCAAGCAGACAGAGTAGTTCTAAGTAAGAAGACATGAGTACTTTTTCATGTGATCAGTGTTGCTATCTCTTATTCTTGTATGTGTGTGTGTCTTACTTCAACATGAATTTGGAAAATATCTTTGTTCTCATAACTTACACTGAGAAGCCACCATCAGGCCTGGCATTTCCCTTCCGGGGCAGCTCTGCAACCGTCTAGCTCCCCCATCTCTGAACCCAAGACTCTCTAGTTGGGCACCCTAGGTCTTCTCCACAAACAAGTTTTATCTTTGTAGTACTCTTCCTGCCATTGGCCTTCATGTCCTTCCCTCCAACTTCCCAAATCTTTGCTTCCCTTTTACTGTCAATTACTGGTCGATGACTTCTTCCTGATGTCCCATCCCTGTTCTGAGCAGCTTGCTTTCCCCTTCTCTGTCTCTCAGCTTCTGTTCGTCCTTTCCACTCTGCCTCTTGGAATCCCGGGTCTGTGGCAACAGACCGCCCTCCTTCCCAGAACTTTTCCTCACAGTCTCTTTCTTTAAGGTAACTAAAAACCGCACTTTTTCCTGTCAATGCTCTATCCCCTTGAGAAGAGAATTAGGGCATTCAAATCCATCTAATCCATCTGCTGCTTAGGGGCATTATTCTGCCAAAGCCTCTCGACTTCTTTCTGCCATCCTTTCACACTCCCTCTCCCCAGTCATAATTGCATCACCTGTCACATTCAGAACCAGTGATTTTTTTTTTTTTAAGTATAGAGCTACTACGGGGTTAGAAGAAATGTTCCTGATGGAAGTGCTTTGCTCCTAGGAGGAGAGAGCAGTTTGAGGGTCTTGATTGACTTAGCTGCATCATTCAGCTTATAGTCTTCCTGTCCTCAGCCTGTACTTAAGCTATTCAGTGACCTTCTGATGAACTTGTGTCCTTTGCTGACTTTTCAGGGGCCCTGCATCTTAGAGGTCATGCTCATCCAAATGCTTCATCATTAAAAAGAAAGGTCTGCCTATGGGCAGAAATAAGGGCAACTAGAGCACACATGTTCTGGGCTTTTGGTGGGCACATCTCCTCACCTCCTGCTCCCCTCCCTTAGTCTCAGACCTGGTTCCATGCTTCCCTTCCCATCCCCCACAGTCCTTAATTACCCTCTCTATTCCCATGCTCCCAGTCCAGCAGTTAGCCTCATTTCTAATTAACTGAGATGAGGGAGGCTATCCAAAGTGAGCTCCTCTGTGCTCTTTCTTTCAACTCAGAAATCTCTTTATCTTCACCCTCCCTCTTCCCTCTCTCCCTTTACTGAGAAGGATGTCTTCTTTCTCCTTACAAGGCTCAGCCTGTGCTTATAGTCAGATTCTCCTCCATCCATCATCCCCTTCTGATTTGCCCCCTCAAAAATCTCTCCCCTTCTGCTGGCTCTTATCCCTCCATCCTGGGAAAGACCTCACTTCCCCTTCTGTGCCCTCAGTCCTTCTCCTTCCTTCACTGCCAGACTTCTTAAAAGAATATTGTCTCTGTTTATTTGGGAACAAGTGGGTTAGGGAGGGGAGAAAGGGGAGGGGGTGGGAGAGGAGGGAGGGGAAGCTTAATATAAGGTGATGGAAAGAGAAGTCACACTAGGTGGTGAACTTATACAACAGGTTGACAACGCACTGTAGAATTGTATGCCTGAAACCTATGTAATCCTTACTAACAGATGTCACCCCAATAAGTCTAACAATAAAAATGAATTTAAAAACACACACACACACACAAATAAATAAATAAAAATAAAAAGATTATGCCTTTTCTTGCAAAATTATATGATGCAAGGCTCTGTAACAAATTCCTTGTTTACTTTAGAGCAGAACACAATTTGCCACTTCAATTGGACAGCGGGACTGTATAAGTTAATGTTTACAAAGCTTTGTCTTCTTTTAAAGTCTTTGTGGTTGAAATTTCCTTTATAGTGCTATGTTCGTAAGTAGATGTTAAGTAAACATGTTGGATGAATAATGAACGTCAAACCAAAAAAAAAAAAATTTTTGTCTCCACATGTAGCCTCCACTTCTTCACCACTTGTCTATTCTTTAAGTCCTTCCAATGATGCAAATAATAGATATTTATTGAGTACTTGCTATAAGCTCAGCACTGTATTCAGTGCCTTAAAATATATAGTATCATTTAAATCTCAGAATAACTGTATAGGGTACTGTTGTCCCCAGTTTTACAAGTAAGAAAACTGAGGCCTGAAGAGGTTCAGTCGTGCACATCACCACAGCAAATAAACGATGAGGAGAGGCTCTGCCCCCAGGCTGATCTGACTGCACAGCCCTCCTGGCCCTCAGTCTGCCGCCTTACAGGGTCCATCTCTCCATTCTCATCTCGCTTGGTGTCTCTAGTATTTGAGTCTTGTGACAACTCATTCCAGGAGACTCTCCCTGACCTTGCTGCTGGATGCCTCTGCCTCTATTCCTCTACCAGCTAGATGTTCCCAGAGAGTTCTGTGTAGACAAGGGGCCAATGATCCTTGGGTGGGTTCCAGAGCCACATCTCAGTTCCTTGAGGGACTGACTGCCTACCAGCCATCTCCGAGACGCCTTACCTTCACCAAACCCCTCACACCAACTCTTTCTCACACCTTCTCCTTTCCTGTTAATAGAACTCATATCCCCACAGTCACCTGAGTGGGTTCTTGAAGTCACCTTGGAATTTTCTCCATCCTTCTCATATATCCAAGTCAGATGAATTCAGTCTCCACAGTGTCTCTCAAATCTTGTCCCTTTATATCACAACTTCCATCCTCCCAATTTGGGTCTTCTTTAACATTCATCCCCACCTAGAGCAGTAACCCACCAGCCTGTTTCTCTGTTTCATACCCATTCATGGACTTAGGATAAATTAATCTTTCTATTGTCACCCCTTTTCAAAAACTTGTGAAAACTAGTGTGGGATCCTTGGCCCTCAAGACCTTCTAAAGAAGCCCAACGGCATGCACTACTCTCCAACATGTAGCTCCATGTTAGTGGAACTGACCTAAAATATGTCTCAAGGTTTTCCTCCTTACAACCCGTGGCTTCTCTTGTCCTGGATACCCACCTGTCCCCTTCCATCTTCCGAAGCTAACACCAGAAGATGCATCTTCAGGGAAGAGACCTGTGCAGGCCGCTCCTCCAGCCTCAGGGGCTCTGCAGCACTGTCTGTACCTGTCCCCCAGTGCTTTTCTCAGCCATGTGCTTTCTGTGCGTGCACGTTGGTCCACCGCACCTGCAGGAATGACGCGATGCAGAGCAGTGTTCTTTCTTAGGAACCTAAGTCTGAGTTCCAGCCCTACCTCTGCCACCTCTGTGCCTGGGGTCCAGCCATCAGCCTGTGGAACTTAGTGTCTTCACCTGTGAAGTGGAGAGGCCAGGATAACATACCACATCCATGGTGTTTAAACTGCTTCTCAAAGACTTCAGATCCCCCTCTGTGTGGTCCAGTGGTTCGCAGCTCTGCATGCTCCCTCAAACTCAGCTTTATCTCAAACAGCTTGATTTTATCTTCCTTATATATTGGGGTTCTGAAATTTAAAAGGGCTTTAAAACATGGGAGTGGATATTGTCTAAGATTCAATCTAACACTAGAGTCTGCTTCTGGGTAGAGCCATGACTTGGCTATTTCTGGCATTCTTACTATGCCTTGGACAACTCACATGTGTTGACAGAGCTTATAACTTACCCTTGTGTACAGTTCTGAGCACTTGATATACATTATTCAGTTTCATCCCCCCCAAGTGACTTGCCCCAAGATCCCACATGTGGTCATTGGCAGAGCTTGAACTCAAAGCTGTATGACCTGTAACAACTACACTACACTCTAACAAACAACACTGAAAAATCAGAAAGACATAAAAATAGAAGGCAGCAATATAACAAGTGGGGGTGGGGTGGTACGCAGAAGCTTGCATGTGTGCCTCCCTCTCTACCCCGCTGTTCTTTTTTTGAACATTTAAATATATAGATATTTCATGGGGAATATCTGTGAAGGTCTAAGTCAGCTCTGTTCAATAGAAAATATAATGTGAGCCACCATGTAATTTTAAATTTTCTAGTAGCCACATTAAAAAAGGCAACAAGAAACAGGTGAAATTAGTTTTAATAGTATATTCTATTTAACCCAATATATCCAAAATATTATTATTTAAACATTGAATACATATACAAAATATGAATCAATGAGATATTTTAAATTTTTTGTACTAAGTGTTCAGACTCCAATATATGTAATTTACCCTTGTAGCCCATCTCAGTTTGAGCTAGCCACATTTCAAGTGCCAAGTAGCCACATGTACTGTACTGGACAGTGCAAGTCTAAAGCATCATGTAGAAGGATAAATTAAAGAAGAAACAGGCAACTTGCCATGTATTGGGAAAATGGGAGAAAACAAGTCAGTGCTTTTCTACCCTAGGCTCATTGATCTCTCAGTCTCCTGTCTCGTACACTGTCGTCTTTTCTAGTTTGGGGAAAGGCCGTAGAAGTTGGGGCCCCTGTACATAAAACCAGGAGAGCTGAGGTTGAGGCAGCTGTTTGGCCCTTGTCCCCTGAATTAAGGGCACTTGGGAGCCAATGTGCAAGTGTATTTATCATCACTGGCAGATAGATCTTCCCCAATCTGTCCTCTTGAAAAAATGCTTGCACCCAGGAGTTTCACCATGTCTGATTTCTCATTCCACATGCCACTCGGAAATAAGAATTGCTAAGGGAAGGAACAAGTTAGGAGATCTAGGTGCCAGTTAGCTTTATTTTAAAATTTTTTTTTTTTTACCGCAAAGTAGTCTGGTTACAAAAATGCCAAATTGTATAGAAGTATAAAAAGTAAATATTGTCTTTCCTATACTCCCATCCAAAAATCTGCTTCTCAAAGATTACCCTTGGATATACTTCCAGATTTTCTTAATTGCAGATTCTAAAGTGTGTGTTTTTAGAAGTACATACATACATAAGCATACACGCACATCTGTAAATTTCTCTCAGAGATGGGCTTACACTGTGTATGTACATTCTAGTCTTCTGTACATTGCCTGATTCACTTTATTATAATTTGGTTATAATATTATGTGAGTTCATAGAGATCTAACTTATTTTTAAACTGCTGAATAATTGTCAGTTCATTTATTCATAATTTCCCACAGATGGACATTTAGGGGTTGTTTGTTTGTTTGTGGTCTTATTACAACCAATGTTGCAGTAAAATTCTTGTGCTTATTTTGTGGAACATTTGTCCAAGTATTTCTGTATGGTGAATTCCAGAAGCGAAATTACAGGGTCAAATAACACGCATATTTAAAAATTCTGCTTAGCTAAACCAAACTGCTCTCCAAAAAGCTTCAAGTAAACTCTGTTTTTAGCTTAAGATGGGAGGTAGGATTGAGATTCTCAAAGATTAAGAAAAGGTTGTCAAGACTAAAACAAAACAAGGACTCTTATGTAAGCCTTGGCTCCCTCTTCTACCCCTATTTAAAAATAATATCAAGAAGAAAATGTAAGTGAACTTGGTAATTTTAGAAAAACTGTTAAGAGATCTCTTTCAACTGTAAAATTTACTGTGGGTTTTCTTTTTATCAGTTGTATAGTGATAGGGACGAAATCAACTCCATTTTATCAACTAGAAAAATTATCTTAAACTTCCAACCACTTTTTCAGACTAGTTTTTTTCAGTGCACAGACAACATGAAGATCATTCTGCAGAGTTCCAGAGCCCCTGGGCTTGGAGAACAATGTATATTGAGTTCTGATCTTCCTTCCATACAAGATGTGGAGTGTGGGCCCTCTCTTCCTTCTAAGTCTCCTTTGTCACCAGATCACATGTACCTTTACTTTAGATTTTTCCTTCTATGTCTACTTATTGGACTGACTCTGGATGTCCTTGCATTAGCCCCTTCCTCTAAATAAGAAAAGTGTCATATGATTGACAGTCTCTGTTCTGCCTTAGCCATAAATTCTCAAGTCTTCTTGGTCCCATTTGTCAACCATTGATTTGGATAAAAAATATTTACTTTGATGCAAGAAGCCAGTACTTTTTATTATAGATACTATATTTATATATAATATAATATTAGATGTGTATGTGTGTGTGTGTGTGTGTGTGTGTGTGTAAAATATAGCAGAGAAAGTAGCTAATTTATACATTGAAAGCCATTTCGTACCAGTCTGATCTTTAGCTGGTGGCAAGCTTCTAGCCATTACCTCCAGGCTCTCATGAGCAATAGGGGCTTCCTAGCCCTACAAAATGAAAAGTAGCCTGCCCAGATAAAGTTATCATAGCTGGAGCTGGGACCTCTAATCTGAGTTGAGTCTGGCCGTAACTCCTTCAAACATGATGTTACATTGCATTTGTTGTTTTATAACATTCATGCAAATTTACTAGATGATAAATACAGTATTTCAGAATACCGTATTCAGAAAAACAAGGTATTTCGGATAAATGTGAATGTATGAGATTTTATCATGTGCCTAAATGATTTCCCACAGAACAGTACTAAGCTGCCAAATTAATGACAAATGGTAAAGTGTGACAAAAGATTCTGCTCGATCTTGTCCTAAAATGGTAGGCTGTAGTGACGATCTGTTGGTAACTGCATGTGGCCCACTGAGGTAGGGCGGTCCGCATCTGTCTGATACGCATTCTTTATTGTTTTGCACCAGGTTTCTGCCTACCATTTGGCCTTCCCCTGAGGACCTGAGGACCTGGGGTGTGATAAGACCTAGTACATGGCTTAACTGAGCAGAATTGGGCATTTTTCTTATAAAAATAAAAGATAATACCTAGTTTTCTTTCTTTCCCTCCCTTTATCTCCTCATCCCTTCCTCTAGATTTCTATTCTGCTCTTTTGTCCCTCTTGCCCTTTCTCTCCTCCACTCTCCCTCTGTCATTCTCTCTCCTCTCTTCCTGCAGTTTTAACCATGAGAAATACGGAGCAATCTACATGGCATATACGCATCTCTACCCTCTCTGACAGTAGTACATGGTGTATTGGGTTTCTAATTTATTGTTCTAGTTTTCCTGCCTAAGTTAAATTTACAGGTATTAGAATTTACTCAGAGATAGGCTTAAAAGCTGTTGGCTGCTTAATGGCGGAGGAGGGTGGGTTACATGCTCATCAACACACACATGCACATGCACTTTCATAAACCCAGGAGTATGATAAATGCATTTCTGAATCTTATTCTTGTTTTCTTATAAACATTTTACAAAATCTTAATATGAGTAAGAAAGATAGGACAGAGACAGCTGCAGCCATGTGGGCTGTATTTACTTGGAAATTGAAATATTGCAAGGGACCATTCAAAATGGCAGGATCCCAGTGGAAATTAGATTTCACTGTGAGCTGAATTGGATGCTACCAGTTCTTCTCTTATCCCTGACACAGAGTTTGCTGGATTCTCATTCTCAGTCAAAACCTGGGAGAAGACCCTAAACTTTGGAAGGCAGGCATCAGGCGCCTGCCAAATGTGTTTGTTGCCCACCCATTTAATTAGTAACATTTTAGCATATTGATATTTAAATATTCTGAAGTAATTCAGAAGCCAGTTGCTACATTTGTTTTGCTGGTCAGAATCATGTTGAATTCTCTAGGTACTGGCGTGCAATAAAGTTAATTTCATAGACACTCATGTAAGTGGTATACAGCCCTGATTTAAAATGGCACTGAACTGAATACTTAGACATTTCTCCTTTTTTCTCTAAACTGGTACCTGTTTTACTGATTGCATATTAACACCTTCCTCATGTATTACGTCAGTGAGCCCTCAATCAAAAATCATTAAAAATATTAGTAGCTTTTAGTTTAAAATACCTGCTACCCCTCTCTCAATTTGCTACTAAAAAGACAAAAATACCCAACACCAAAAATTAAGACCAGCAATGAATATAGTTATCAAAGTTATTTGGAACAATTTCCATTTTGCCAGAACTAGATTTAAAAACCCATTTGGTGACTCAGGTTTGTTACGTGCACCTGGAAATGGTTCAGTAGACTTTTTCCCCGTCCCTCATTCCCTGTTTCAGAAACACAAGGTTGATTTCAATTCAAAATAACAAGCAGCTGTTCCCTACACTGTCGAGATCTGCACAGTGTGTTGACTCCCTTCTGCCGTCAGAATTATGTCTTTCTCAGATAGGAGTAAAAATACCAGAAAAACATATGCCATAAGGGATGAGGAGTTCAGGAGATGAGAAGAATGTAATATTTAGTAGGAAGAGATAGAGACATGAGAGCAATATTAGATGAAACAGGCTTGCTATTAAAATTGATGTAAAAGCTACTCAGAGAGCATTAAATGATTACATAGTAAGTTCCCAGCAATGCCTACATTGTGTTGACTACAAGTTGTCTAGGTAGATTGCCCCTCTTAAAAGAATGAGAAAACAACTAAAAGAATAAAATTCTTGTGACTTTTTTTAAAAATATAACTGAACAAGGCAAGTAATATTATCCAGAAGCCTAAAAAAAAAAAAGATACAAACCTCTGAAAGTGATTAAGTAGAAAAATCAGAAGAAAAATTTTAACTATTAGTAGACTAACTCAAAAGAATGCTAGAAAACATCCCTCTCTAAAACAGAAATGAAAGACGACAAGAATAGAACATTCTGAAATGTAAAAACAACTGAGATGGAAAGGGAGATACATGATATGTGGAATTGTAAACAGTCAAGTAGAGTGACACAATTAAAATCTGATAAGAGGGAGCAAAAAGTAGAATTAATACTGTAAGAAGATGAATCATTGATGTAAAGGACAATATTGAGAAGTTCTCAAAGAATGCTGAGGAAAAGAACAAAATGGTGAGAAAATAACAAATATAAAGGGTAGAGAACAGAAATCTGGTCTAAGAAATTGATGGTTTTAAAATGAAGTAATCAGAAATATAATTAAAGAAACACATTTGTAAATTGAGACAAGACTTGAGTGTGCAGATTAAAAGGTTTTATAATATTTGGGTGGAAAATCATTGAAAAAGAGATACTGGTAGTTGGGATGCTTGGAGCTGTGAGTATAGTAAACTCTATTTGGATCAGAATAAAGAATTTGTTGGCTCACATAAACAGCGATTCCGATGATAGGTGTGCTTCAGAGTTGGGTTAATCTAGAAGCTGCATCTCCATTTCTCTAAGATTCCATTTTCTGTGTCTTGGCATCTACACTGACTGTCTTTCCTCATGGCAAAGTGATTATAGTAATTCCGGTTTTCCCATCTACACACCAGGACAGCCAGGCAAAGAACACTGTACCGGATTCCAAACAGGAGTGCTGAATTCATCCTTGGGACTGTTGATGACATATGTCTACAATGGAAGTAGGGAGTGAGACCAGAGAAAGGAATTTACTGATCAGACAGATAGTAGTCTGAAGAACATCAGGTTCTATAACAAGGTGAAAGGGAAAAATGGATCCAGGGAGGCAACCCATGGAATCCACTACAAAGACTGAGCACCTACTAGAAAATGTTTGAATTGCACAGAGGAAGAAAAAAAGCTTGTAAGGACCAAACTTATTTCAAAGCTATCCAAGAAAAAAAAAAAGAATGAAAATCGGGCTGACTTCAGACTTTTCTTTAACTAAGGCCAGAGGAGAATAGAAAACTATATACTACTATGGCTTTGAGGAGGCAAGTCCATGACCCAAGAACTTTCTTCTCAAGTGAATTGTCCTAAATGTGTAAAGGCAAGAGAAAGGTTCAGATAGGCAAGGATTCAGTTACTGTTTTGTTCTTTTGTTAAAATACCAATTAGAGTAAACATACATTTAGCTGACTGAAATGAGTATCAAAATTAACACATCACGAATAGGAGACCACAGTATGGAAGGACTGGTAGGATTCCCTGAGGGATTGTCTACAGATCCAACACCCAACTCTTCACGGAGTTCTGAGGAGAACTGAGAGGAGACCTCGCCTGTTTGTACTGGCCATACTAATGACCCTATAGGAATGTGGTTGGCATAGTATATTTTTCACAACAGCATCTGGATGAAGCTTAAAGAAAATGATTTCATTATGAATTAATAGTTCTTATTATGAGAATAGCCCTGTAATTGGACTTCAGAAATTCCCCTGAAAAACCTTCAGGCAGAATGTACCATCAGATTTAAAAGTCTAATTAAATATGACTAAAATTATGTTTCATTTTAGCTCACCTCTGACTAGAAAGTAAGAGTCTCTAAAGACCTTTTAAAAAATAGAGAAAAGTAGGTCAAAGTGAAAAACTAAAGAAGAAATGGAAAGGGAGATGAGTGGGGTAAGAAACAATTACAAAAACAGAAGAGTAGCCAAATTACAGTCCTCTTAGGAGACACAAAGAGCAGAATTGACACTTAGAACTGAGGAGGTGATGCAAAAGGCAAATTGAGTTAATCTTTCAGGTGATTTACTCTTTCTGATACTGTAATTTCTGGCATTTGCCATTTTTCTTTAATGCTAAATTTATCTAAAGATTGTATTAATACCCAAAGTGAAATTAAAATGTTCAACTTTAGTGGAATTGCTTAATAAATAGCAGTGTATTAATACAATTTATGAGGAGTATTGAAGTATGAACGTATGTGTGCTATAATATTCCTCCGTACAAGTGAGAGTGCTGACTCTTGTGTTGTTGATACGATTGGATGTCTTAGTGTTTTTGCTCATATTGCTGCATCCCTTACCCATTGGTAGAATATTGACATAACTTCCATGCCCATTGATAAAAAAGCCACTGCTCAGAGTACCTGGCTCCCCTGCCTTTCCCAAAATTCCAAAGGACTCCCTAATGTCCAATTAAAGTCTTACCAGCTGGCATACCAAAGTTGTCCAGAATCCTGTACCTGCTGTTCTATGTTGAAAAAAAAATTGTTTTTAATATTAACTCAGGCTATGGAGATGCATTCATAGGAATCTATGAGGGCTGTTTGGAAAGTAATATGACAAATTGAGGTATTTATGGCTGGATTTATTCCATACAGCCTTCGTATACTTGCAGTTATTCTGTATTCTCCTAAGTCCCTTGAAGTCACCCTATGCTTCTGGCAGTTACCTCTAGCTAACATTTGAACACTTGCTGATCTAGGGCAATTCATTATACAGTGTATTCTCAGCTAACCTGAGCCAATACCGGATAAAGTAGTACTGTTTCTTCAGTTTCTTGCCAGTTGCTTGAGAGTGCTGGTTGCTTGAGTTTCATTTAACAGAAGAGTCTACTGTATGTTTTATATTAAAGACCTTCCAGTGGTCCCTAACTAGCTGCTGACCATTATCTTAGTTCCTGGACCTAAACATTTCTGGAAATAGAGTAAAACTTGGAATTTAACATCAAGCTATGAAATTCTTACTTTGTTTTGTTTGTTTTTAATGATTTGTTTGGATTTTTAAGGCAGTGTTAGCATTATCATTTACCACTATTAGCAATCTTGGCACAGAAATGTTCACCAAAAGTTGTACCTAGAACAGCCACTAGATATGTCTATACCTCAATCCCTATGAATTTTTTTTGTTATAATGGCAAAAAATATTTTACAGATTTAATTAATTTTATAAACTGTAAAAATAGGGGATTATTCTGGATTACCTGGTGGGCCTGATCACATGACCCCTTAAAAGCAACAGTTTTCTCAGGCTAGAAGCAAAAGAGATATGGAGCAAAAGGGGAAGTCAGAGAGATTCCAAATGTGAGAAGGATTCAGCCTTCTGTTGCTACCTCCAGGATACTGAGACCATCTTAAGAACCAGAAAGAGTCCTCTAGGAGCTAAGAGCAGCCCCCAGCTGACAGCCAGCAAGAAAATGGGGACCTCAGTATAACAGGCACATAGAACTGAATTCAGCCAACAACCTAAATGAGATGGGAAGCATAGTCATTGCAGAACCTCCGGAATGAATCGCAGCCCTACCAACACCTTGATTTCAGCTTTTTAAGACTATAAGCAGAGAACCAACTGAGGCAAGCCACACCTGGGCTTTTGATCTACAGAACTATGACATGAACCTTGCGTGTTGTGTTAAGCCACTAAATTTGAGGTAATTTGTTACAGCAGCAATAGAAAATTAACACACTAACATATTAAGTAAAGGCAACACATCAACAACAAAAAACCCTAACAGGACACAGTGGAATAAACAGTAAACATTGCAGAACACGCAATTCATAATGGTTGTTGAAATACTCTCTGGCTGAGAATGTCTGCACAGTGATAAACACAGTTCCAAAAGCCAAAAGACCCAGTGGGAACTTGCACTCAGCTCTTGACTAAAAGTATATAAAGGATTGGGTGTTTGGGATTGAGGGGGACCACAAATATGTATGTACATATATATATATCATTTAAATATATATATATATAATACATATATATGAGGTGAACCATTTTAAGTGGCCTCATGCAGTGCTGTGATTAAAAGAGGGTGAGGGATTAAAAGAGGATGAATATATTTATAGTTTCCTAATTTGTTTACTTAAAGGTTAATATTGTGTATAGTGACAAATTGGTGAGAAGAAATTATGCAAAGGGGAGATTGTTTTGACAGTGGGTACATGCTGTCCCATTTCTAGTTTATTTCTTCTAGTATAACTGTAAAATTATGACAAGCTTTTCAAGATGTGTTAGCACAAGTTCTGGGTGCTATGTTACATCCCTGAGTTCTGAAGGCTGCTTATGTAAGACCTCAATCTAACTTGTAAATTGCTTTGTGATATGAATTACACTGGTATTATGGAAATTTGCTAATATATGCTGTCATTTCAAAGGTAGTAAAGTGTGAGGATTGACACTCTGGAGCCAGACTGCCTGTGTTTAAATCCCAGCTTTTTCATGTACTAGCTGTGTAGCCTTGAGTCACTTAATCTCTGCTGTGCCTCAGTTTCCTTTCCTGTAAATATCGATAGACAACCTCTTTCATAGTTATTGTGAGAATTTAAAGTGCTCGAAGTAGCACCTAGCACATTAACTGACAGCAATACATATTAGCTACAATTATGATTGTTATGCTTTCTTGGAAAAAAGTAGAAATATTCATGAAATTGGGGTTTTCTGATTTCCTAGGCCCAGGAGGCAATTGCTCCCAAGGTTTCCCCCAATTGGAGATGACCTGCCCATCTTGTATCAGCTGGGCAAACCAGGGAACTCTTTCTGTCCCTGTCCACTGTTATTTTCTACTTCAAATTAGTGAGTCTTTATAGATAATGTTGGCATTGTAACAGTATATTCCTTACCACATAATCTTCATTTTTTAAAATACCTTAGAAGAACATTCCTCTGCTGTTTCATGGAATAGGGTTTCAAAAGATGAGAAATGGTAGGATAACACTAAAATAATTTGGGAAATGCTGGATTCAACAATGGTTTCTTTACTCAGGACTTATTAGAGCCCTTATTATTAATGACAATTTTAAAATTCCAAGGATGTGTAGTGCATTTCTCCCCAAACGGATTTAATCACAGAACATTTTTTTCAAGATATGCCTATTAGTACTTCCTGGAAGTGTTCTGCACATCCAGTTTGGGAAACTACTATATGAGTGTATTCTACCAAGATTGCATTTATGATTTCACATTTATGAATTAAGATTTTTATGATTTGTTAAGATTTTTGTAGTTTGTTCTAAAGGAGATTTTATATATGTGTACCTATGTATCTGTATCCAAATTAGAATTAGGTAAAGCAATGAAGAGTCTGCCTCTTATTTTATAGATTAAAAATGGCCCTGTCTAAGTCAGATTAATGACCTTTCTCCATTGCCCTCTGACAGAGATAATGAGGATCGTATTGAAAAGGACATGAACCTCCATTTGGCAAAGACTGTCATCAAATACATATTGAATTGGTCACTCTCTGTTTTTCATCCATAATTTTAGTGAGGTCTTTTTAAAAACAATCCGTATGTACAGCCAGCACTATTTATTGAGATGGTAAATTCTATAAGGTTAGTATCCTCCATGTGGAGAAATTTATTTCTTATGTCCTAAGCTTACCTCTCCCAAGCGTTAAGGACTGACTCCTTGATTTGATATTCAAGATTGGTGAACACAGCTGAGTTTCCTCTCACTGATTTTATAGAGTTCAGCCTTATCCCGTTCTTGGGTTTTTTCTTTCTAAACTAAAAAGTTCCCATTCTTCAGTATGTCAGTTGACTGATGTCAGGAACTGTGAAGGATCTGATTTTACCCTACTTGCAAGCTAACAAATTAGCCCACCACAATTTCATGGATGTTGGCAGAAGACTCAAGACTCCTGGGCTAGAGAAAAAAAGATCATTTATTACTCACAGCAATAGTAATAGCTAGATGTCCACATATGCTCCAGTACCCAGATCCCCAATTCCCATAGGAAAATGAGATGGCAGGTGACACCTATGTACACAATAGGTGTGTTACAGAAAACAAACCCCAAGCTTAGGAAACCTGACTCTTTTATAATGAGCAATGTCCGCCTGACCTTTGCCCTAGCAGGAGACGTTATTATGTTGAAGAGTAAATGAACCTTCTCTAGAAAGACACTGTCGCTGTCACCCAAGTGTGTTCACTTGAAAATCCAGTCTAGGACAAAAGCAGTCAGTGCTTCTACTCGCATGTTCAGAAACACAAAGCACCCATGCACAATGGTAATGGCCTTCCCATGCGTCTCTTACATCACTGTTTCTTCCTCTAGTTTCATCATATACATACCAAGGTCTGTGACCAGACCTGCAGTATTTAGATGACTGTAAGTTAATGCTTTGGTTTCTAGTCACAGAACATAAACTCCACAGGAACAGGGACATTTGCTTTGTTTACTTGGATGTCCCAGGGCATAGAACTGTATCTGGCACATAGTCTGCATTCAGTAAATACTTGTTGAATGAGTAAATGAATGTCCTGTGTCCTTTCTATTGGGATCCATAACTGTATTGGCCTTGCCATACAGATGCCACAGTTATAACAGGGCCTTCAAGAGGCTGCCCGTGGTGATTCCCTGTGTCCTCTGCCTGAAACATTCCCCACCAAACCCCCAATTCACCTCCTGGCTGCTCCATCTCATCCTTCAGATATCATCTTAAATGTAGTGTTTCCTCAAAGAGGGCTTCTCTAACCCAGAATAAAATCAAAACCCTCTTGTATTCATTGCCGGAATACTTTATGTTTTTCCTTCAGAGGACTTTACCACAGTTTCGATGACATATTTATTACTGTAGTGTTCTCTGTTTCAAAACCTGTTTGTGCCATTATTTATGAAGCTGTGGACCATCGCTGTTTTGCTCACCACTGTATACCTAATATCTAACAGAGCATGGCATAAGTGGTCATGGAGTGAATAAGTAATGACATGTTGCAGCCTGTAGCTCCAAGCCTATCATTTGAGTAGCTTTGACATAAAATGGGCCAAATGCATCATTTGATCCTTGCCCTCCTCAGAACACTTTTGCCATATTTCTCTCTATTCACACAATCTCAGAAGTTTTTCTTCAGTCAAGTTTAATTGTATTTTTTATTTCATATTCCCACAAAGCACTTAATATAGAATTTAGAGGTTTACATTATTTTACTAATTGAAGTGATATACACATATTAAATAGATACTGATTGTAGCATTATTCCTTTGGGTAATTCTAATGTTTACTCTTATATATTTATCACACTTGCATCATAAGAAAATGAAACTTTCAGAAACCAGGAACTCCTCTGGTTTTTCAAATATTCTTTGAAAAACCTACCAGGTGGTTAATATTGTATTATTCTGGGTACTGGGAGAGGTAGCAAAGATGTGAAAGACCACGTCTTACTTCTCACCAAGGCCTGTGGCCAGGACCTCAAGGAGGTTATAACCTACATGAACAAATAAGACATGGAGGTGGTGTTAGCATGGTTTAATTAGCAAATGGTGTTAGACTCTGCATGTGGAAGTGTTAAGCTACATGCTACAGATTTAAATACTACATGAGCTTAGAAAAATGTAATATTCCTCTGAACCAGACTAGAATAATAATGAATCATGACATTAGTCCTGAGCTGGATTTTAGAAATATTTGATTGGATCTTTAATAAGAATTTCATTAGGCTAGCTGTAGAAACAGCATATTCTTGGAAAAGCAAGACCTGGCTGGACTGGACGGTATACAATGGGAAGTAGTGTCTTTTATACACAATCACTGTTGGACGATGAGAACTTCACACAGTCTTTATGACTTTTTTCCATTCGGTTTAACAGTGTGTAGTGATGAAACCACACCTTTGGGCAAATACAGCTGGGATAAGGGAGGCCAAAAAAATGGAGCCCTTCTAAGGAGTATCCGTGAAGTAAATAAACTCTGAAGAAAATACTTGCAAGTTCATCCAATGTACCCATAAATTTCAGCTATTACCAGAGATGAAAGAGAAGTGAGAGGCATAGGAACAATAGGAAGGAGTGTTCCTCAGTCCCCTCCAACTGCCTGTTTACAGTAGGGGAGGAGCAGCAGGGCTGCCCAGATGGCACAGCCGAAGTTAAAACAAGCTTCCTTGCCCTAAGACCTTTCTCGTTAGGAAATCCTGTTTGTGACAGTGGCTTCACTGCGAAGTAATCACGAGCCCTTCTGAATTGACCTACAGTTCCTAATGAGTTTGAAATCTTATTATCATGTGCACTCAGCAAGATAGAAACTGCCTATCAGGTGAGCCCTGGGTCAGTCCTTATTTTGCAAGCATGTACTTATCTTTCTTGTGCCATTAAAATGCTGGTAACACAACAGCTTGAAAATGAGATAAACCTCATCTTTTTTCCTGTATGAGTATGTTAGGGAATGATGGTTTTGATGGCCTTTTAAAAACCGGAAAAGGCAAAGCCCTGTGATGCCATTGCTTTGGCATTGCATTACTTCATTAAGAGAATTATCTTAAAAGCCAAGGAAATAAAGCTCCAGATTGATGAGAGCTGGGTGAAAAACCCATAGAATCCAAACCAAAGTAACCAGAAGGTTTATCCCCAAAGAGAGCCACTTTCACATTCACAATCAGGCTCTGCACTTTGCCCCTCTTTTCCTTCTGCCACTCAAGGATTTTTGGAGATGGGGTTGGACATTTGGCTTATTACCATGCCAAACCTCATGAAATGGGATTTGTCCTCCCTCACAGACAGGTGGTCAGGCTGTTACCAAGAAGGCTCTGCCTGGCTGCAGGCCTTTTTGGATACACAGCTCTGTGACAGCGCAGCTCCAGGCCACATATCTGACCCTGTGGCCTTACAACATTGGCAGGCACGGGCGGTGACGGCTTCTGTCAGGTGGTATGGAGTTCCACTGGCAGCCAGAGGAGAGTAGGAGAGTATGCTGCTTGTGTCACTTCTCTGTGAAAAGAAGAAACCTCTGGTCCTCTGGATAGTTGTGAAACAATAAAATGGCTGCTCCAGTCATTAGAGCACTGGCTTTCCTCCCTGTTATTCAGGGTGGACCAGGCCTCGGGAAAGGAATTTTGGCCTTCTGAGACTTTACACATTACTTAATGTGTCCTTCTGCACTTATTATTTGCATCAGGAGCAGATTTCACAAACCTCTTTCCTATGAGACTAGATTAGTCATTAGGGTTAATTATTCAGTAGTTAGAGAAAATATTATGATGGAGAAAAACTAGACTTGTAGAAGCTGGGGACATCAAATTGCTCCATGGAGCAAGTACACAACATTCTTATTACAATCCTTGGACACAAGGAAATAATCATTATTTGAATTCTCCACACATCAAAAATATTCTCTTCTTACCTATAAATGGCCTCCAATCTCTATTCCATATATGCTTAGGGAGTCCCTTCTCCCAGAGAAAATACAGTTGGAATCCAGTAAAGAAGGCCCCAGGTCTTCTGTGCTTTTGCCTTCAGGAGGGTCTCCAAAATCACTACTTGTGAAATAATGAAATATATTTTCAGAAATATAAAGAAATTGAGTCAGGTTCACCAGTGCTGGTCCAAAAAATCTTGATTTTTGAGTGCCACATCTGGCCACTACGTAGATGGCATTGATAGGAAAAAATTTGGACCCAAGGCACTGCTTTCGCTGTTCACTCTCCCCCTAAGGGCCCATGTGAATAGCAAGTTTGGCCTTGTTTCCTTAGGACCCTCTGGGCCCATTTCTTTTCTTTCCTCATCTTTACTAAAGCTGATAGGACAGTTCCACAGGGAAGAAACAACTAGTACACTTGGATGACCTCTGCAAAACACCAAGATCTTTCCTCTTACCCCTGATTCGTAAGTGAAATACTATATTTAAAGGGGGAGGGGTAGTCCTAGACTGACTAGTAAAATCTCATTCATGTCATATTTGTGATGTTTTGAACTGGGTGGAGAAAGCATTGGTGATAAAGCACATGGATGGTAAAGTCATGGTTGACCTGCTTAACAGAACCCAAGTTGTAAAGCACCCTTGAAAAGTACTTTAAAATTCCAGCTATTACCAAACATGAAAAGGAAATGAATAGACCTCATCTGCTCTGCCTCTTCTGTGTCATCCTTCAGGTTAAATGTCACCTCCTTAGAGAGGCCTTTCCTGACCACTTATATTCTTCACCACAGACTTTAACTTTTTTTTTTTTTGGTAGCACTTACCACTTAATTAACAATGGTTTTTCTTTCTTTCTACCTAAATTGTAAGCCCTGCAAGGTCAGGGACCATATCAGTCCTATCATTTCTGTGTTCCCTGCACTCTGGACAGAGTAAGCAGTGTGGCACAGATCCCCAAGTGTACTGGAGGAATTAGTGAATTGCTGAAGTGCTAGATGGCAAATTTGTTCGGTGTTCCTGGCAGACTCACAGTTCCTTGGGATCACTTTTCTCACATTCAGCTAAGGAACATTACTTGGTCTCAACATCAGGCTTACCAAGGGGGTTTTTATTCATTACTTTGTTTAAAAATTAGAAACCGGAATTTTTGTTCTAAGTCTCAAGTCTACTACCAGTTCCCCAGTCATATCTGAAGGACATAATATAGTAAAGTGGTTTTTAAGAACTGGCTTTGGGGCACCTAGCTCTGTCTCTCTCATTTCTTGGGTAGTGGTGATTCATTATTAAACATCTCTCAACTTCAGTGTGCTCAGTTGTAAAATGGGGACATTAATATAGATTAATGTGTTCATCAGAGGTTAAATAAAACAGCACATGTAAAGCACTGAGCTTTATATTTTATATTTGCATTGCATATGCTTAGTAAAAATAACAGCTATACTGTTATTGTTCATATTGTTAAAGTATCTTAGTGTGTCTTTTTTCTAGAACAGGATAAGGGGTGACTTCTTATCAGAAGTAACATTGGACATTAGAAAAATTCAGAGTCAGTAAAGCCTAGGACCTGGAATACTAGGATTCTAGGCAGAACCTTATGTATGCCTAGAGCACAAATTATAAGCTTAGGTCACAGTTGTCTGGGCAGTATGGCCCAATGACTCATTACTGAAGTAATGACTAATCGTCGCAGGGCTCCTTATGTCTCTTCCCCTCCACCCCACCACAATCACCACAAAGGCTAAAACTGATCCTGGAGTCTGGTGAGAGAGGCTAAGCATACAATGAATTTCAATAAAACCATCTAATAAAATTAGAGAAACCAGTCAGGGCACTGTGGCATGAGGAATCACTAAGTCCTTGACAGGGAGGAATTTAAGGGCTCTTGTTATGTTTTCCTTAGTACCTTACAGAATCAGGAGTGCAGTCCCCAGGGTGTGTTGACTTTCATAGACTGCTTCTGAGCCACAGGAAGAAGTGCCTCATACCAGCTCATAGGGAAACTCCAAACAGTCAGCAGGAAGAAACTCAATCACAGATGAAAATGATTTTGTCTCACCATTCTTCTATGCAGTTTCCTCGGGGGTGAGGGGAACAGGAGACATTTGGCTATGAGACATTAATTGAACAGAATGTAGTTTAACTGTTCCCTTTCATATCTGGAATTGTGTAGCTGGCTCACTGGTTTCAATCAAGGAAGAAGTAATGTCTTATTGCATTTAAAGGTCTTACTGGACATAACTGCCTTTCATACAAATTTGTAAGGCAGATGTTCCCCTCTCCCTTCTCAGTTGGATTTATTTTAAAAATAGTAAGTATTGTGTTCTTTCATTTAACAAGTGATTCATGGTTATTGTAGAGCCTTTTTAAAATATGAATGAAGAGTGTAAGGTAAGCCTAGAGTATCTGTTGTACCAGAAAGTGGGAAAATGCTAAAAAATGTAATAATGGGAACATGTCCAAAGGGCACAGAATTTAGCTTGTAGGGGGCCAATAGGCAAATCTGAAACACATTGAGCATCAAAATATGTCATTATAGTAATGGATTATAACCTATTAAATAAAATAAAAATCCATGACTTTATACTGATATAGATAAATATGAGAGAAGAGAAAGCTTTCTTCCAGTAGAATGCCAACTAATAAATAGAAGAAGAACGATAGGGTTAAAACCATCAATGAATGCTAAAACTTTTTGAATGAACATTTGATACAGATACAGAGATTTATATAATCTCAATATAGCTCCCTATGAGATACTTATATTATTTTAATTAAAAAAGTAAGGACAAGAAAAAAGAAACCATAATCCAGTGAGCAAAAGATGACCATAATTAGTGGTTTAACTAATGTCTTTTGACTGTATTTCCTATGCATTACAACATTTTTATTTTTTTATAAAAATGAACTGATGCTTTTTTGTAACCTGCTTTTCTCATATAAAAATATATCATGATCATATTTATTTGTATTTAAATATTTCCTGTTACATAGTGGGCATATAGTAAATATTTTTGAAGAAGCGAATTTGCAAAGATTTTTAAAGCAGCATTGCAAATGCACATTGCTATAACTAAAGTTTTCTGCATTCCCACGACTATTTTCTTGGGACTAGTTCCTGGAAGTAAAATAGTGAGGTAAAGAATATTCAAAATCCTGAGGCCCTGAGGATATATGGAACTAAATTGCCCTCTAGAAAGATTTTTCTCCTTTATTTACCACCAGTGGTGTATTAAACACATGTCTTTCACTACAGTTTTAAGGAGGAAGATTGAGATTAATGTGTGTGAAACACCTAGTAGGACCCAGCAGTCATCAGTCAGAAAATAATAGTCACTCAAGTCCTCTTCTCTTATGGGTAAGATAGCTTCTGTCAAGACCAAAAGATGGAGATTACTGCAGTTTTCCAAAGCCTTCAGTCTCATACAATGGAGTTTTTGGTAATGCAGAAAGCTCCAAGTTGGGATAGAATCTGATTTTAGTTGAGCGGTCATATACCATATTGTATACCGTAGTCTTTTAGTTATCTGTTGGAAAACCCTATCACCTTCTCTAGGCCTGGAGTCTGCTATGTCACGGTAAATGCTGAAGGAACCTAATTCCTGATTGTGATAGACTAGCACTGAGCACCCTGTTACCAACTCGGAACTTCCAAGAGGTAAGCTGACCAGACGTACCATTTTAAACGAGACAGAAAACAACGGTACATCCCGTCAGCCTACCAAGAGGGCCTCCTTCACTTGCACTTTGATGCTGGGTACTTTACACATTTGAACACCAGCATCCAATGCAGCTCACAAAGAAAGTGAACAGGGCAAGGTGCAGGATACATACACACTCCACAGGTAGCTGAGCACTTTGCCCTCTTATTCTAGCTGGTGCCCATGGCAACCCTTACCAGTTGACTTAAGCCTCCAGCTAGTCAGAGCTGGGGGAGGGGGAGGGTCATCTCCTGATCTGTACGTTATACAAATTATTAAGGAGAATCAAGAAGGAGATATTCAGAGAGGTACCTTTGGATTCAAAAGATGAGAAATCAGTAAATTATACCATGATTTGGATTTGCTTATATTTTCCCCTTTAGCTTTCACTGGTTCAAATTTTCCCAAGTGCTGACAGTTGGGCTGATTGAGAGCCGTTAGTCAAATCCAGTAATAGTATTAATCTGTGGTTGGAAATGACTGTTAAAGTAAGTGCCAGGCTATTCAGTTGTGGTTTTTCTTCCAGCTTCCAATCATGCCAGGCTTCCAGTGGCAGGAATAGGGGCTGTGGTAAAGGAAACCGTTGATAAACGAAAGAAACCAGAAACTGTCACTACCCATAACAACGAAACAACAACAACAAAAAAAATTACAGAGAAGGAAGGGAGACAAAGGAAATTGTACAAAGCAGCTGAAGCTTGCACAGCCTGATGTGATCTTTAGGGACGAGGCTAACTAGTCTGGTGGTGCCTCAGGCATTGACTCCAATTTTCCAGTGAGAACAGGAAGGCTCTAAGTACCAAACCTGAGCTCTCCAAGAGAACTTTTCTTGAGGGAAGAGAATGACTGAAGTTTAAATGAAGCTATTTTTGTCAGCTTTCTGACATGCTTCTCTGACTAGTAATAATACACATAGGAAGCTGGGGGTCTGGTCCCCAAATTTTGTCAAAAGAGTTTACCCCATAATCCTCTTGCCTGAATTTTCCAGAACAAATGTTCAATAATGTTGCTACCACTCATCAGTTATCAAGAAATGCATGTGGTAACTGAGAAGTGCTTAGCAATCAAGGTCTCCAATTTGCTGGTTTTATTTCAAGAACTTTAGACTGGCAGCTTTCCACGTGTGATCACCAAAGCTCCAAGATGTTTCTTTTATTCTTTCAAAAGAAAAAAAAAAAAAACTAAGTAAATCTGTATTCGGTGAACTGAAAAATTAAATGGATCTATAAAGGAACAAAAGACATAAGTTCCAGAGTAACATCAAGGAGAATCGGAGCACAGTACACCTGAAAAATTTCACCTCCCAACAACAGAGTAGCTGTTTTTACCAGCTGTTCAGCCAATTTTAGTGTTTCTAAGATGTACCTTTTTTTAATATTTGATTATTTCTACAATCAGGATGTAAATTGCAGTCAATTGGTATCATCTTCGATTGGATGAAATTCATTGGTTCTGCTCAAAAAGCAGAAGTTAATACTTTTCTGCATACCAGTGGTATCCAATAGCTGGTTAAATCTAGGGGTCATAAAACATTTTTAAGCACCAACAAAGAAAATGTATTTAAATTGTGGGCATTGTTATTATAGTTCAATATGTAAGTGATGTTCCTTGGGGCATGCAAGGAATAGATTAAAGAAACTGAGGCTCAGGGTTAACATAGCCCTCATGGGTCATAACCTCGTGGGTCACAACCGACAGAGCAGGACTGGGGTATGTGCCCACTCTGGAGAGTTTACGCAGGGTGTGTTCTCCCGCCTGTCAGAACCCACACCTTACAAAACAGGACACATTGAGACAAACCCCACGTCTGCTTTGAAGCGTCCTTCTATCTGGGCGCTGGCAGAACTCCCAAACAAGTGGGGAAAGGTACCAGGAAAGTTCAGCCTCCAATGAGTGGATCAGTTAAACATGAGACAGTAAAACGTTGTTCCGTGATGGGCCATGGGAGTGATGTGATTGTGTGACTCGGCTGCTCCGTGCTCAGCCTTCAGACTCCTCCCTGGTATCAAGGCCTTCCTACTTTCAGGTGCCAGGTTTATCTTTTGAAATAAATCATCATATTTTAAAAAAAGGGTACTGATGTTAATAAAATAAAAACATTAAAGATATGCTAAATATATTTTGCTAAATTAATAAAGAATGGTTCCGTCGCCATATAAAACTTAAAGTTAAATGTCTTTTAGATGTTTTAGCATGCCAAACCAAAGTAATCTAAAGTATGTATAAGTTATATGCTAAAGCTCCACAGTCCACAAGTGCATTTTATGAGCAAAGCATACAATGTGTATGATTATCAAATTATACCAATATATTATTTGAAATATATTAAATATTTTCACCTATAATGTTTTGTAAGTTTTAAAGGGCTGTAATTAATTAGCTGAGGTAAACATAACACAAAGTTACAAATCTTCTGATTTCTTTTTAGCCCCACTTTTTGTCTACTTTCCCAAAACGGGATCATCACCCTGTATGTGTACCACTGGGTATATTATTTATCTGCTATTTACTACCTAGTAGATGTTAGAATTTTACAATTTGATATTTGATCTTCACTTAACCTCACTAAGCCTCTAAACCTTAGCTCTCCTTTTCAAATGAGGAAAATGGTATTTACCTACATGTTGTTTTAATGCAATGATATTACACATGTGGAATAAAGCAGCCCCAGTCCTGTAAGAGATACTTGGTAAATTGCATCCATTATCATTAATAGCAAACATTTATTTGCTTAATGTCTAAAATCGGACCAGAGTACTTTCTGAATCCTAAAGCAGTTTTTGAGTAAAATGTTCAGTTGCCATTGACATCTTCAATTTAGTTAAGAAGTGTATGAAACTTTATATAACCTAACAGTCCCCTGTGGCCACATAGTCTTTAGTATATAAGAAATACCTGCCAAAATTTATTTATATATATATATATATATTTATATATATACACACACACATATTTTATATATATTATATATATATAAAATAAATATGTATATCTTTTTCTAAGACCATAAATTATAGAGATGACAGCACGTGACTGGATTTTTATTTTTCATTTTTAATGACTTTGATTGCATTTTTCATATTAAAAGTAATATATTAGCCAAATTTTACAAAGTTTGATTTAGGAAAATATAGACAAGTAAAAAAAGAGAGGGTGAAAATTACCTGTAGCCCATAGATAGATAACAAATATCTTAACATTTTTATGTCCTTTTTCTCTAGCCTTTTTTATATATATGTTTATATAATAATAATATATTTTATATTATATAAACATATTTAACATATATTTCCAATCTCTTTAAAATATATTTTTACCAAATGTAATTATTACTATACACACTTTTTTTACCTAATGTTTCGTTTGTATGACTGACGTAAAACCTTTGCCCATGATGTCCTTCTCTTAGAGTTGTACCTCTCTAGAGAATGCATAATGCAAACAGATCATAAATAGAATCATATGCCTTCAACCTCCTGATTTTTATAAATTCATTTGTTTCATAAATAAAGTAAGTATTTTGTACTTGAGACCAGAGATTGACCTTAATATTTGATTTATAATGTACAAAGGCTGTCCAGAAAGTATCCAGCCATGTAACTGTTATTATATTGACAATGGCTGGATTTTTTTTCCAGGCAGCCCTAGTATATTTTTTAAATGTGCCATTTACGTTTATGGTAGATTGCATTTTTATATGTGATAAAACAATATCAATAAGAAAATCATGATTCACAATATTAATTCTAGCTCCTACACTTACCACATGCATGACTGTGTCTGTTTAAGTTACAAAACTCTCCTGAGCCCCAGCTTCCTCATCTGTAAAATGAGGAGAGCAATGCCTATATTTAAGAATTGTTTGTAAGGATGAGAAACTATGTCTTACCGATAGTTATCCTGTTTCATGAAGCAAATTTATCTGTCTGTTTTGGAAATTGACAAGTAGAAAGTCACAGAAGTATTACCAATGGTAAGTAAGCCTAAGAATAAAAGTATTCAAACTCACAACTGATCAGGGAAATATACATTCTAACAACACTTTATTAATGCATTCACAGAGAGGGAGTGTATTTCATTTACTGCTATATTCCTAACATCCAGAATAGCATCTGACACTCAATAAATATTCTCTGAAGGAAAGGAGGGAAAGAAGGAAGAAGGAAGGAAGGAAATATTTATCAATCCTTGAGCAAGTCATTTACTCTCTCAAGACCTCAGTTTCTTATCAATATAAGGAAATGATTATATTCAAGCTCAGTTGAAGGGAGAGAGGGGTGCTCTAACTAATTGGCTTTACTGCCATACATACTGAATAAGGAAAACACATTTCCCCCCATATTTGTCATTTTGCTGACGATACCATCTTTAAAGTTTCTGAGTTGACGATTTTTATAAATTGCACAGCTGGATATCATGAGTAAATTAAATTCACAGATTCAGAACAGAGATAGGCCCAAACAACTGCATTGAACTTTTTTTTGCATAATTAGCCATAAGGAACCATGGAAAAGAAACCGGGGGGGGGGGGTGTAGAAAAGGATAGAGAAGATATTACAGTATTAAGCAAAAATGAGTAACTTTGGAATGAGTGAGAGAGTTCATTGTATTTGCTACTTGACTGATGGCACTACCCTTACTGAGGAGCTAATTTTACTTCTGAGCAGTTCGACCTCATCCACGTAGTTTATTATTTTTGTAGCACGTCTGTGGTATAGAGTGGTGCAGAAGCTGTGGCGTCTGTTCTTTAACAGATGAGCAGAGGTTACGTGACATCTGTGGTATAGAGTCGGACAGAAGCTGTGATATCTGTTCTTTAACAAATGAGCAGAGAGGTTACTTGCCTGCCTGCCCGCACTCGGTAATGTATTAATCAGTTACAGAGCCAGCATTAGGAGCTGGGTCTTCTGTCTCCTTTCCATTACACGTGGCTAAGTGCTTCTGCCTTGTTCTAAAGAAGTCTTTTCAGGGGACACAACCCTCCCCTGTTCTAGAAATAGCATTGTTACCTGACAGGCTGATCTGCCAGGATGACAGTTTGCATGCATTTTAGGGAGCCAGGGTTTAATCATTTTTTTTCCCATGAGGAAGTAGCAATAAATGGTACACCAAAAATAACATCTTAACAGCTAAATTCTGCTTAGTAGGTAGTTTCCCAAGGATGATCCAATGCAATGAGTCATCACTCTGAGTGCTTATTAGCACATTATTTCTCTATTTTACTAACCCCTGGTGCTTTTGGGTACATGTTTTTTAACCTTTAGAGCCTTTCTGGGAGGTTCACAGTCTTCACACTATGAATATAAACCATCCCCCACAAAGTCTCTTTTTTCCTTCTCCTTCTACTTTTCAACTCTAAGATAACCCATGATTTAAGAGAACAGTCAGGATAACAAGCTCAGACAAAAGAGTGACAGTTTCTCTAGTTGGTAGCAGCTCCATTTCATTCCCAGTATAAATAAAAAATGTAGACTCATACAAAGAAATGTGTGGGATCTATACTATTAAGAAAACTGTAAAACCTGATTGAGACATATACAAGACTTACATAGATGCAGAGAATATTTGAATATTAGAAAGATATTACATTTTCCTGAATAAGAACATTGAATATTGAAAAGATGTAAGATCTTTGCAAACTAATTTATAGGCTTTTATGCAACTATAATCAGAAACCCAGTGGGATTTTTCTAAAATGCATTTGGGAAAAGTTAAATTGATGAAAATAGCCAAGAATTTTTTCTTTAAAAAGAAAAAGTTATAAAGGGAAACTCCACCACCAAGCACTAAAATTCATTATGCAATAATAAAAACAAATTGGTTCCAGCAGAAGAAATGACAGACCTTAATGAAACTGAATAGAGAGCCCAGAAAAGGCCCCAATTTAGGAAGTGATGTAATTTATCATAAATCACAAATCCTGCAGGACAGAATGGTTTGTTCCACAAATGACATAGGGTAACTGCTCAACTTGTTAAGGGAGAAAATGGTAGTCTGACTAGATTCTCTATTCCTTACCCTGAAACAAATAACAGATGGCTTAAAGAGTTAAATATTAAAAATGAAACCATAAAAGGATAAAGAAACTATGGAAAATAATAATGACCCGAGAATGAAGATAGACTTTCAAAGCTTTAAAAAATCAAAAAGAAAAATATTAATAAATTTGACTATATGAAAATTGAAAATATTTTTTCATCAAAAAATGAAAAAAAAGCATGTGGTAAATCTTTTAAATGTTTGCAATGAATATAACAAAGGCCTAATTTCCTTAATGAATGAAGAGCTCTTAAAATTAATTGGGAAACCTCTAGCACACCCCAGTATAATATTCCATTTTCCTGTCACATTATGTATTTGTCACAGTGCTAAGTGGGTTTTATAAAAAACACTGTTCAGAGGGCACAAGAGAGTGAAAAAATTATTTTCCATTCACATATTCTTTGTTCAAAGGCAGTTTAAGGAAAGTACACATTATGCTATAAATACTTCAGGACAGTTTGTCCACATTGACACTTCCATTTCCTAAAATGAAACCCTCACTGGCCCACAGGGAGAAAAAAAGGCTGGCTTTGTTAACCAGCTTTATTTCAACAAGCACATCCATTATGGTAAGAACTTCCTCTGATGAGTCATTCAGTTGTCAAACACCAACTTTCCTTTGTTTGACCCATGCAGAAATAAGGTCTGTGGAAGCAAAAACACAGGAGTCTGAATCATTTAATTGTGTTTTTTTCATATCTGAATTTGCATGCGTTACAATCCCAGTGTGCTCACCATGAAAAATTGCATTCTTCAAATATCACTGAAAAAAATCCCACTCTGATGGGTCTGTTCTGTCTAGATAGTCTGTGAAATTTCTAAGGAATGTTGTGGGCTTTGCTTCCTGTGCTAAATTGTTGAGCTATCACACATTATTGGATTCTACCCAAAATGTGCTGGATAGGAATATTATATTCATACAGGATACCAGTTGTCTTGACCATTCAAAAAGGAAAGAAAGGGAAAAAGTTACTACTCCTTTCCATGCAATATAAACTCTAAGAAGGTAGGTGGAAATGTGTGTGCAAGTAATTTCTCAAAAGTATGTCCTCGATGTGTTCCTTTGTTAGGACTGCTCACCACTTTTTTGTTTCTTTGTACTGTACAGCCAGGATTCAGACCCTGCTCTGGGGTATGGTACCATCCTTAGTTTGTTTGAAAGAGAAGAGATATGTAGAGATACCATCTTACCCATTTGTATATAAAAGAGAGAAAGAATTGAAGTGGTGTTATATGATTCCTGTTCTCTCTTTTTCTCTATTTTCCAAATATATATATATATATATATATATATATATATATATATATATATTCAGCCAAATATTTTAAAAGTACCCACCCATCATTAAAAATATAAGTGCAATAAATAAGCCTTAAAAAAAAATTTAAGCTGGCTCTCAGATCAGTAAAATTTTATCCTAAGAAAATAAATGTTAACTTTGGTTAATTCATCATAACACTAATCTCTCAATACTAGAGTCATATGTAGATAACATCACAGACATTCAAGAACCAGCCCATATTTGTATACTGAGCAGAATTTTTTTGTTTTTAAGGGAAAAAAATGAGACAAATAAGTCTTCCTCTGTTTGGAATATTTTTAACCAATGATTGAATCCAATTTAAGGATATTTTTGGATCATTTGTAATACTATGTGATATTTTGGTTCCCTTTTGAGCAGAGCTGCTTTAAAAAAAAAAAAGCCACTTTGACCAACAGCCACTTCTATTTCAGAATATTTCTAGTAATTATTTTCCCAAAAAAGTCAACAGTAAAACCCTCAGCCTTGGATTATATCATTTTGCTGACAGGTGGCTCATATCAATATTGGAGTGTTTGGAAGAGAAAGTATGTGCATATGAACATAGAGGTGACCACAATTATGTAGTCAAAGACACACTCACAATAGAGTCCATAAGACCCTCTTTGGCTTTTGCTCATCTACTGCTAGGAAGAAGAGCATTCTCAGCAGTCAGACTGTGGACATTCCAGAAAATATGGACGTCACCCTGAAGGGACACACCATTACTGTGAAGGGCCCCAGAGACATCCTGCAGGGGAACTTAAATCACATCAGTGTAGAACTCAGTCTTCTTGGGAGGAAAAAGAGGCTCCAGGTTGACAAATGGTGGGAAAATAGAAAGGAACTGGCTCCTGTCTGCACTGTCTGTAGTCACGTACAGAACATGATCGATGGTGTCACACTGGGCTTCCGTTGCAAGATGAGGCCTGTGTGTGCTCACTTCCCCATCAATGTTGTTGTTCAGGGGAATGGGTCTCTGTGGAAAGGCAAAATTTCTTGGGGAAAACAACATCCACAGGGTTTGGATGAAGTCAGGTGTTGATTCTTCATTTATCTCAAACCCAGAAAGATGAGTTAATTCTTGAAGGAAATTATACTGAACTTGTATCAAATTCAGCTGCTTTGGATCAACAGACCACAACAGTTAAAAATAAGGATATCAGAAAAACAAGGTCCCTATGTTTCTGGAAAAGGAACAGTTCAGCAGGCTGACAATTAAGATCTAAGTCATCCAGCTACAAAAACACCAAGATGTTGAGGGATTCCTTGGACTTATTTATGGTATTTTAAAATGCAATAAAAGTCATGTATTGAACAAAAAGACTCCCTTTGGCAAAAATATGTCAAAGACAAGACTAATGGATTCTTAGATTAAAAATAAGTGGCTTTGAAAGCCTCATTTTTGTTATCATAATATGTGTAATATTTGCCCTTGGAGTATGTTGCCATTAGGTAGGCTTACTTTTACATTTTCTAACTTTTATTCCTTGTGTATTGCTTTGATGTCAGTCTGTCAGAGAGAGAAAACGTGATTCACTCAGGTCACCTTGATTCACATGGCTTATTTGTTTTATGTGATCTATGTTGCTGATTAATTTCAGCACTCTCTCTGCTACACCTGATAGCATTCAGAATTGTTCTCAACCCAGCTCGCAGTCTATTACAGAAAACTCTCTTAACCAGCACTCAAGCAACCAGTTGAGTGCTGGTTAACAGAGTCTCCTTAACATTTATGCAGCATCTACCAGTCCTTATGGGTGCAGGTTAACTGAGAGTCTACTGTACTTATTACCAATCAATCATATTGGACAAGAGGAATTCTCCTTGTCATTCTAGATATGTAGGCAGCTCCACCCCAGTCTCTATTAATGGCCACCTCTTTAGATCATGCACTTCCCTGAGACTGTTAACTTTAACCATGTGGACTAAGTTATAAGCAATGCTCTTTCCCTAGGCAAGTTGTATATAGTTTTATAAGGTGACTTACTAACAAAGAGTAATAACATCTTAAATTACAGTGTGAGGAGGGAGCTACCGATGGTCTGATCCCTTATTACAGAGTAGCAGTGAGTTCCTAGGAAAAAAGAGAGTGAAACCTGCCTGTCTGGACCTGGACCACCTTTGTTCTTACTATTTAGGGAGATGGTCATCTGATTTTTCAAAACAGCCTTCTGAAATGACAAAGATAATTTTTTTAAAGATTACTGTTTTATTTAATTTTCTTTTCTACAACCTCTTATTCTGGTTCTCCTAGATAAAGTAGCCAGCCATCCTCATTTGCCTGGGACAGAGAGGCTTCCCAGGATGCAGGATTTTCATTGCTGTAATTGGAACTATCCAGGGCAAACTGGGCTGGTTGGTCACCCTATTCCTGGGAGCTATCCAACGGCCAGATATTGAGGAACATGAGTTCTAAGATTCTCACTCATGGCCCAGCCCCCTGTTACAGCTTTTCTTTCCCTCCCAGGAAGGTGCAGTATGAAGAAAGGCTAGGAGCCGTTAGACTGAATGATTTTATTATAGGAGCAGTGAGACAATGATTTTATTATGGGGCATGATGAGGTTCCACTTTGGTTGAGTGATGTTTCTAGTTCACAGTTCTTCTGTAGAGTGGAGGTAATTGATAAGCCCTGAGTCTACTTAATATAATAATTAAATCCTGACTAATTAATCTCCAACACTGATTTTCCAGGTATTCCTGGTAATCTGATCATCTATTCTGTCTTTACATACCACATCACCCTTGCCCCGAATGATCTTCCATCATATTGTCATTTAAAGTTTTTCAATACCAATCTCAACTTAAAATTCAGTGAGTATTACAGCTAGAATTGCCATAAGGGAGAAGGACAGTCAACCAAGCTCTTTGGTTATATGAAGAGGATAAAGACAGCATTCCCCTGGGCGTTGAGCCTGACATGTCTGACTATTAAGAAAACGTATTGCCCATGGTGAGACAGATGATTACATGGTGGTCACAGACCTGGACTTGCCTTCAGTTTCCTAATTAGTAATAATAATATAAATGCTTCACCCTTGCTGGTTATTTGCTTCCTAGATTTGACTAAGATTTCCTTTCCTGGTTCCAAAACTTTCTTTTCAAAAGCATACTTAATACTTTCTAGTCATCTGACTTTAGGGTTAGAATGAGAATGAAAAATGCAATAATGTATTTAGGAACCCAGACTTTAGAAAGTGCTCAAAACATAATCATTTCTTTCCTGCCTTAAGAACTCCCCTGAGCAGTGTGATTGGAGAGAAAAGAAATAAAGGAGTCGCTTAGGGAGTAATGAACATGTAATTTGGCAAGAAGACTTATCAGAAAATATGTAAAATGAATAATTCTTGGATCTCAGACACAGAATGAGACAAATCATGTTTGTTGATCCTATGAGACAAGAATGTGCCAACCCAGCTTTCTAATTTTAAAGGTATGAAAGGTACTGTATTTAGTAACATGAGGAAGGAAGTTTGTGTGCCTCCCCCAAATTCAGATGTTGAAGCCCTAACCCCCAATTTGTTAGTACTTGGAGACAGGCCTTTTGGAAGTAATTAGGGTTAGATAAAGTCATGAGGGCAGGTCCCACAAGATGGGATTAAGACCTTTATAAGAGACACCAGAGAGATTGCTCTGTCACGGCCATGTGGGTACACAGCAAGCAGGTGGCTATCTGCAAGCCAGACACCTTCACCCAGTACTTCCCTGCCTCCAGAACTGTGGGAGATAAATGTCTGATGTTTAAGCCACCCAATCTATGGTGTTTTATGGCAGCTTGGGCTGACTGAGACAGGAAGAGATGGCACTGGAAGAACAGAAAGGCAGTTTTTTACATATTTAAGAGAAATCATTATTTCTGACAAAGAGTAGATACTCAGTAATTGTTGAAGTGATAAGAAACAGGGTTTTTTAAAATCTTGACCGTTTAGGCTTCTTTAGTCATATATAAAATTGACTAAGTTCATTAACATTAATTTGTAAATTTTGTAATGTTTCAGAAATCTCAAGAGGTTTGGTGAGCTCTAGTTTAATTTTAATTCTCTATCTTGAATTGAAAAACAGTAGGGTTTTCCTTTTTCTATCTTGATCTCTTTTTTTTTTTTTTTCAAGGAAGTTACTCATAGTCCAATAAATGTGAGCCCTCTGTGGAGAAACAAATTATTTCTATCTGGTAACAAGGGAAAATTAATTCAGCTATATTTTTATTCAACTTATTGGGGTGATATTGGTTAGTAAAATTACATAGGTTCCAGGTGTACAATTCTATAGTACCTCATCTGTATCTTGTATTATGTGCTCACCACCCAGGGTCAGTTCTCCTTCCATCACCATGTATTTGACGCATCCCCACCTTTCGCATCTCCCTCCCCGCTTTACTTCTCTGTGTCTGTGAGTTTTTGTCAGAGTCCCCTGCCCTGCTATGGGCAAATATGGCGGCACACTCTCTAACTTGTGTTCATCTGGGCTTCCTGTGAGTGGTACCTCCCTGGTTCATGTTTTTCCCATTGGTCTCTGTCTCAGTGACAGAACTTCATCTCAGATTCTCAGATTCCCACCAACTGATGAAGGGGATGAACAGAAAGTAGTAGAACCCTACAAGGTGGTGTCTGTCATTCAGTCTTAAAAAGGAATGAAGCACTGCTCAACATGGATGATCCTTGAAAACATTATGCTGAGTTAGAGAAGCCAGTCACACAGAGCCCATATTTATTGTATGATCCCATTTCCTTCAAATGCCTCTTTGCCCTCCACACCCTCTTTAATCCTTCACTCTCTGTTTTGCCTTTGCTACACTTTTTCTCAACACTTACCTTTCTTTGTCTTCTGAAGAGCCCATCCCTGTCCTGCATACCTGGGTGAAGTTAGCACCTAAGGGCAAAGTTCCTATCCTGCCTGACTCTTGCTGCTTCTCTGAAGGTTTTGGCAAGATTTTAAATTTAGAGGACTGCCAACCAGCTCTCAGCCAGCCCCTGTTTTTATTTTTTGTTTTTTTGTTATATGGGTAGTTCCCTGGCTGAGAACCGAACCCAGGCCACAGCGTTACAGCACCAAAGCCTTAGCCACTATACCACCAGGGAACTCCCAGCCCCCGTTTTTAAATGCCATTATTTGTAGGCAGATACTGTCTGATTCCACAGACCAGTTAAATCATAAATGGATACAACTATAAATCAAATCTGGTTTTGACTCTAGGTGTGTATACATCTGTTCATATACATATATGTGCAAACACACATGCTTGCACTTAAATTCCCCAGAGATGAACCAAAGAAATGAATTTTGAGATGGGAGAGACTGAAGTTGATGGAAAGAAGGGATAGAAACTTTTTGGTAGGAGGAACAGTAACCATTCTTATGTATTAAAGGAGGGCCAGTTGTGGACAGAATGTAGTAAATTATGTGCCCTGGAGACAGAAGCAAGTAGGGGTTGGCCCTGTCCTCAGACATCTTTCAATTGGTCCTGTCCTCAGACATCTTCCAATAGAGATCAACAGGTAAACAAGTAATAGAAGTGGATTAGGAGTAAGGAGGAGGTGAGGTGAAAAAATCACATTCCATGCAACATATGGCAAGTAGCGATGTTGGGATTTTTTTTCTTCAAATTTTAAAATGCTGAGTACAAAATAATAGAAAAATGCATAGAACAAACAAGTATCGCCATCCAGAGGAAAGCTTAAGAGTAGTTTTGTAAGAATGACTTTTTTATACATACATATTTTTGGTTTATTATTTCATCCTAATCTGGTAAATCAGATGTTTGGGGGAAATTCAGATCTTTTTAGCTAACTCTTTCAGAACTTTCAGAGCACATGTCTTTGAATGGGTACTTGATTGAATATATGGTAAAATAAATGTCACTCTGTACTTTAATACCATGTATGTTAGCCTTTCATATATTTAGGCCTAAAGCAGTTTTCTTAGTGGTGTTTTACTGCCCTTCTGAATCTGTAATGTTTGCTTGGAAATAATAGTTTAACTACTTTTTTTTAAACAGCTTTATTAATATATAGTTCATATACCATACAGTACATCAGTGGAAATTGTACAATTCAGTGGTTTCTAGTTGTACAATCATCACCACAGTCAATTTTAGAACATTTTCACAAACCCAAAAAGAAACCCCATGTGCATTATCAGTCACCCCAGACTGCCCCCACCTCCATCCAAGGCAACCACTAATCCATGTTCAGACTCTATAGATTTGCCTCTTCTATATTAATGGAATCATTCCATAAATATAGGCTCTCTGTGACTGGCTTCTTTTACTTAGCATAATGTTTTCAAGGATCATTCATTGTAGCAGTGCTTCAATTCTTTTTAAGACTGCATGACAGATACATTGTATGGTTCTACCGTTTTGTTTATCCCTTCATCAGTTGGTGGGTATTTGGGTGGTTTCCATTTTTTGGCTGTTATGAATGGTTTTGCTATGTACATTCATGTACAAGTTTTTGTGTGGACATATGTTTTCAATCCTCTTAGCTATGCTTCACTACCCTTTTTTGCATGTTTTTCATTGTCAAATTTCAAAGTATTGTTTTATACATTATTTTTTTATTGTAAAGGAACTGCTTTAAAACTTGAGTTAATTATCTTCCAATCTTCCTCACCCCCTGCCACCCTCTCCCCACCTTTCTCATTCAGCCTGGCTTTACTAATAATATAAACTTAAAATCATGCTTCTTCTTCTAAGTCATGTTCAAGTTTGGTCATCTTCTCTTAAATGTCTTTGCATCCTTCCCCATTTTCTTGTCCACCGGATTTGGATTCTTGTCATCTCCCCGTTGGCCTCCCTGGCTTGGTCTCCATCTCCTCTGACTCCATAAACCTCTGCCACGGGAATCTTTCTAAAACACTGCTCCTGTTTGCTGCTCATTGGAGTCAGACCAGCTTAGCCACTTACTGAGCTGTATTTCCTTGAATAAGTTACTGAACTTCTCATTGATTTAAAAAAAAAAAAAAAGGAAAAGAAAATGGTTCATCAGACCACCTCCCAACATGCTAATAAAAATTAAATGATTGCCCTGAGCTCCTGTCTCCCATCAGCAAAATGAACTAAACATCTCTGTTTCATGATCCCGTATTTATATTTCTTGTCTCCCATGTGAGCAAGGATTATTGTGGTATATATAGTATACATACATATATATTTATTTATAGATATTTATAAAGTTATATTTTACTATATTTACATTAAAATGTATAATATAATTTAAATATATGTATATTACATAATAAGACCATATATTATTTAATGTATTTTTTGGAGAAGTGTTATTTCTCAGCACCTAATGCAGCCCTATATGCTTACTGAGTAATAACTCAATTATTGTTTATGAAGTAAATCAATTAATTGATTTTCTGCTTCATCTGGTTATTTGAATAGGTGGTAGTTGTAAGGTGATAAGTTAACGTTTTTAACTGAACAGATAACAGTTCTAGAACTGAGCATAGTAGCAAGTATAAAATAGTAGACATTCTCTGGGCACTACTTTTCTATAGGTCATTTTATGAACCTGGAAAATTCCTCTTCTAATCAAGAAAGATAACATCTAAAGCATAACTGCAGGTCAAATGCAGGTTACAGAGGTGTTCTATAGGGTGATCCATGACTTCCTCTTCTTTTTAGTACAATGAAAGTATTGTAACTAAACGAAATCTTTCATCTTCCATTATGCATGAATCATTTCCTTTCTATAACAGACATATCAGCATACACTTCTCATCTGCTAGAAACTTCTAAACAACACTTCTAAATGTTGTTTTCCACTGTTCATTGAGATGGTGAGTGACATTTATATGTTCTTTTAGCTGTTTTTAAAAAGGCATATAATCTGAAACTTGATTTTATTTGTAATTTGACCCAAGAAAATTCACTTTACCAATAAAACACATGGTAAGTGAGTTTTTAGCTAAAACCATATACAGAAGAAGAAATGATATTGCCAATTCAAAATTAATTAATTCTTATCAGAAAATTTGACATTTTTTCTTTTCTTGATGATAAAGGTATAAGAGTTGCAACAGGTGTAGAGAATATATAGTGACTCCAGAGGAAAAACTATTAGGCTTAAATATGGTTTGGGCACCCACTGCATGGTGACAAATGTCTTCTTCCTTTCTTGTTCATCAAGTAAAATACTTTATGTTATCATCTGTGTATAACAGTAGCCAGGAACGACTACCATGTGTGAGTGTGAGAGAATGTGTGTGTTAGTTTCCACTTACTGTAGGTCTGCTATAAACTGAACATTTTACAGATGAAGCAAATAAGGTTCAAAAAAGCTACTTTCCGAGAAGTCACATTAGGTGGTGAACTTACACAACAAGTTGACAATGCACTGTAGAATTGTATGCTTGAAACCTATGTAAGCCTTGCTAACAGATGTCACCCCAATAAGTCTAACAATAAAAATGAATTTAAAAAAAAAAGCTACTTTCCTAACGTCATTCAGGGAGAAATGGCTGGTAAGGGTTCACACCCAGGGCAGTCCGTCACCAAAATCTTTCCCCAGTCAAGAAATATCCTGAAAATCAACATATTAAAGGCACAGAAAACATTAAAGCTTAAACGCTCACAAATTCAAAGAAGCCTTCGGGAAAATTCCCCAAGAACCATACTTGTTTTGGCATGACTGTGCCTAAGGTGATAGAACAGAATTGACTTAAAGTGAATGCCATTGTGCTATTATACTTTTGCAAGAATTCCCTTTTAGTTAGGAAAAAAATGCTTCTATGTATAAATGAAAAATATATTTCTTTCATAAAGAATTTATCTTACCAGCATTCACTGTTATCAAATATAATGGTGAAGAAGGATATTTGAAGGAAATACTTGGAAATAACCTAAAATTCTCTTTCATAAACATTTATGCTCAGTTTCAGATATTTTCCCCCAAACATTGTTTATCTTGTCAAATAAATTGCTTTCAAAGGGTAGCATTGCAAAGACATTCCAGTAGGATCCTCTGTAGTTTATGTGGAAATTCAAAAATAGAAAGAGACTTAGGGCCATGTAAGACAGAAGAAAGGTTTATGCAATAGAATGTAATAGTCCCAAGCAGTGAGTGTGGAGAAAATCTTCTGAAGAAAAGGGAGAATCATAAGCAAGGTGAAGAGAAAAGAAATGTAGGTATGAAATTAGAAATGGGATTCATGAAACTTAGATTCAATGTGTTTCTGTACCATTACACAAACCTCGGTTAAACTACTGAAAAGTCATCTAAAGTTAAGTGATTAATTGTAGTTTTTGATACAGTAAAGTCCATAAAAGTTACTGACTTTAAGTAATGTCCTGTATAATAGGGGTTTTTTTATGTGTTACTCCAATCCAAGCAATTGCTCAGTCTTTATTTGGAAATGTTGTTGGTAGGTGTGATCTTTCCATCTTATTATTTTAACAACCCCGCCACCAAAAAATGTGTATATAAGGAAGAAATATGTTTAAAACTATAAAAATAGGCTTTAAACTTGCTACCCTCAGTAGAATATCTATTGCTAATTTTGTCTTTAAATATTTAGTTTAAAAAAATTAGTAAGTATGAGTCGAAAAAAATGCATAGCTTTTTATCTTTTATGCGCCTGTCTTGTGATATGTCCTAGAACATTCCTCTCCCATCATCAGTTTTCATCCAGGGCCTCTATAAAAATTTCCAGGAGGGGTACATTTTTAGACAGTGGAAAGAAACAGTTCAAAGTTCAACCTGAACCTCCTCAGGTTGTCTCTAGCTGGCCATCTCTATCTCAGTCTAAGTCTGTGTCTTCTTATCCTCCCCCATTTGGCTCCTTCAACTCTCTACTTCCTTCCAGCTCAGCTCTATGTCATGGTAATAAAGAACTAGCCAAGTCCAACTCATGCATGTGTGTGTTTTAGCTGAATCATTCTTACCATTTTAAAATTATTCAAGGCAGCAGAATTAAACTGTCCCTCACCACTAAACCAAAGAATATAATAAAAAATTATGTTCATACTTGTCTGCCTAAAATATGCCATAAATCTATGTGATCTTTTTTAAAGGTTATTTAACTCAGCTAGTCTAAGGAAGGAATATTCAAAATAACCTCAATGAAAATACAGTCCTGTGTGTTTCTTCTTCATTCCATGGTGCCCACAGGTCAGGGACCTGATACAGCCAAGGCTTTTTCCCATAGAGCCTTATTTCAGATCAGATAGTGTCATACGAGGTCCTTGGAGCAGTCTTATTCTTACATCTTTGTAGTCCACCACAGCCCACCCAGGAATTCACATGATGGGAAGTTTCACCCTTCCTCTGAATCCATTATACCCCTTCCTGCTCCTGCTCCCTTATCATAAAATGAGTTCAAACAAAATATTTAGAATTTTCAGCCTGTCCCCTCCTTCACGTGCCCCATTTCCATTGTCTTGTGACTATTTGCATCCCCAAATACATTTTTTTAGGAGTTAATTGCGTGCAGTCAGAGTTCAGTGGTTCTGTATAATTCAGGCCAACCCACATCTGCTGCAAAGCCAAGTTAGTAGACCTCAGAGTCGCACATCAGGTCTTCCTAAGGTGGCAAAAGTCATTCTGAGCTGTACACTCAATTGCTGCCTCCAAGTTTCTAGTATTCCCCATAGCACATTTTGCTGAGAGTTCACAGAAGAGTGAAGAGTGATTCTGATTCAGACCTTCGCTTGCCACATTCTTTATTAAAGGTGGCCAAACTGGTGGGCCAGTTCTAATTTGAGAATAGCAAACACATCTCATTGTGTAGGCCACATCCAGCCAATAAGTAAAGGTAAGCCTTCTAGCTCTGGCACTATGGTGGACTACATGACTTGAAAGTCCTCTGCTAAAACACCTAGCACAGATGGTAAGATAAAATAGAACAAGCATTTCCTTAATTATAATGGAGCCAGCCCAAAAGTTAGAATATTGCCAAGGGACAAAAACAGAAAGAGACCCAAAAACCCAGACAGTAAGGGCATGAGCCACTGCTGCCACTGAGCTTCAGGCTTGCCTTTTAGTGCCCACCCAGGAAAAAAGATGAGTTTATGCCTTTGCCTGGGACGGACATCCCTTCAAGTTAATCCGCTTCGTTTGCTTCCCAATAGCCATGGCCAACATATTTATTTTAAACTGCTCCATTATGCTCAAAGGTAATTTCACCCATGCTTCTGTGGATACCAGTCTTTATGAAGGGTGGGGGGCTTGGCATATTTACATAGCTACCTCACCCGCTCATCAGATTAAACTGATGCTCTCTGTGCTTGCTGCCTTGGCACACGCATCCGCTCCAGCCATTGAGATATAGGCTTACCAAGGAGGGGCCGTTTGTGTTTGTTTCCTCATAATGCCAGTTACACTTAGTTCTGTGATTTCATACTTTAATACTAAGGAAACAGATGTGTGTGAAAAGAAAGCATTGTTTCTATGCAACCCAAGTTCTGTGCTTTGGAAAGAATGAAAAATGGTATATCAATTAAGATGCAAGCAAAACAGCTGTAAAAGATTCAACTGGGAGACGAATTTAAAAATCTAGAAGGGTTACCAGTCAGTAAGTTTATGGAGAGAATAGAGAGCCTTGATCAATCTGGTGTATTGCTTTATTCCTTGTTAAAATAAAGCAAGAATTTAAAGACACTTAGACACATACAAAGCAAATTGAGTACAGAATCCCACAGGCACCTGCTTGTGAAACAGCAGTATGTGATGGTGGCACTATTGTTACAATGACTGTGAATAGGATACCCCTAATTATAAAACATGGGCATGGGGTGCCACCACATAGTCATGAGGGATCCTTACCTTGAGTGACGTGCAAGAAAAACTTTCATTTACCAAAAGAAAAATGTCTCAATTCCTCACTTCCTCCTACCTTTAAATAATGTTTGCCTTTCTGTTAAACAATGATAATAACAAATGTGATTTGAAATGTAACCTGGGAAAATTCCTTGTTTCATATGTATCTTTATTCTTTTAGGCCTCTTTTTCGTGGGAGTTCAGATGTCGATCAACTAGGGAAAATCTTGGAGTAAGTAATAACTATAATTTTACATCAGTGTCTGTAGCATTAAAGCATTTATACAGTGACTTTTCTCAGACCTTTATATAATACATTTATCTCTTATCTTTCCTACCCCAAGCTGCTGCTGCAGGCAATGTTACTATTTGTGTGGTGAGTGGGGACATGGTCAACATTTTGTTTTATGCAGAGCCTATCATGATGTGTGGCCTAACCGCTCTGCTCTGGAAACGTGTGTGTTGCTTGTGTGGATCTTTGCACTGCTCTTCTTTCTTTGCTTGGCTGGGCTCCATCTCTTTAGTTGAGATGTATTGGCTGCTTGGGGTCATGTCAGATGTATCCACCATGAGAGGTAGGGGCGCTTGGTGGCCTGGTATTAATGCATCCTTGCCACTGGGTTTTCTGTCTCCATTGAGTACCCTTTAGTCATCCAGGTTGGTTTTGCATTTTTTTCTTTTGTTTTCCTGGACAAAGGATGGTATGCTACACAATCCATTTTCCGTTGGAGCACTGAAACAGGAAATGAGAATCCTAGGTTCTAATCATACATCTATGGCTAAATAAATATGCAGTCTTGAGAAAGTCATTTAACACAACCTATAAGGGGCTTACACAATGCCTGGTACATAGTAAATGCTTTAAAAATGTTAGCAATTATTATAATTCATCATTAATTGTCTTAACCATTTTGTTACTTAACTTCTTCACCTGAGAAATGAAACTTGGGGCCTAAATTCTCTTTAAATTCCTTTCTTGTGCTCAAATTCTTTTAAGTCCAGTTGTTTGTCACATAGCTCCTTGATGATTTGCAGAGTTCCATTCATGTCAATGTGTGTGCATGTGAGAGTGTGTGTGCTTTCATGTTTCTACAATGTAAAAAGGAAGCTTTTCCTCTCACAGCATGCAGTCTGACATCCTTTTGGGATGTGTGCATTTGCTAAGCCCCATCAGAATGGGGTGGAATAGGAAGAAAGTGGGAGTTGTAGAACCAAAAATAGCCCTGATCATTTATAACATTTCATAGGAATCCCAGTGATTTTTATGATATTGCAGTCGTAAAACTGGGGAGAAGTGCCCCTAAAGAAAAGAATTATTTCAATCTTACCTACTCAAGCAGGACTGCTTAAAATCATTGGAATAAAACTGAAACCTAACTTTGTTCTTTTGGTGACTAGAAGCAGCTCCCATCGGCTTCTGTTAGTGCCAATGCCACTGCTGAATCAGAAGCCAGTGGCTTTCATGTCTGAAAATCATTTGCTAGTTTTATAGTCGGGGGGCTGCCTGGGTCCAGGGCAACTGTCACAACTGCTGTTTCTACTGCTCCTGCTGACTACTCTATAAGATGAGTGGATTGGGAACAAAACTTTTATGTTATTCTCTGCTTCTGGATGTCAAGTTCTTTGTCATCCAATGATGAACTCCCATTTGTTCTTCTCCGTCATGGTTGAATGTGTGTATGTAATCTTGAAAAGGGAACTATGAAAGTCAGACATATACCAGTGACCTTCTGTTAAAAGGAAAAACAATCTTGACTGAAAGCAGCTTGCCAGGCATTGAAGTCCTTCACCTGCTTTCCCTTACTGACACCACCTGGGTGTTTGGTCCACCTCCAGCACTGGCATCTGCAATCTTGTTAACACTGTTAATACCCCTGAGTATACAAAGCCAGTGAGATGGACCAGAAGGAACCTCTGACTAGCGTGTTTGACTTGCTTCCAAGGCCAGATCCACTTTTGGCAAAGACCTGACATCCTAGGTTGCCAACAGAAAGAAGCCATAAAGTTCTATATGTTTTGTGCCGTTCGATTTTACTTTTTTTGGTTTCTGCATTGTTTCATTGAAATTATTTCCTCTGAATGCATGCATTACTTTGGCATACAGAAAAGGGACAATGCTGCACCCTAGTGTCACTTGTAAAGTACTTGAAAAGTGATTTCTGTCCCCGCCATCACTGCCATTTGTAGGTTTTGTGCTGTCATTCTTTCCAGTACAAATGTCAGCTTTTAAGGCTTATATTCAGCTGTCCAAATACTGAACTTTGATGCAAGTGATTTATAATGGTTCTATCAGAATTTCACAACACTCATATGTGAGCCATAAAAGTTCATACTAGATATTAAACTAAAAAAAATTTTTAAAGAAAAGTTATATTCACTTTCTCCTAAGGGGAAAAAATGTTTGTGTTTAGGAAGATTTATATTTTCAAAGAACAGCAAGTACTTTGAAAATGAAACTGAATGCTTTTAGCCCATGGCATTTCGGAGCATTTTTAGGAGCAGAGTCATAGTTAAATAGAAACAAAATACTGGATTTGGAATAAGGAGAAGTGGGTTCACTCCAGGCTGTGTAGCTGAACTCGCGTGTGATTTTGGCAGTTCGTTTAATTCCCCATGTATAAATGGAAATAATAATACCTGACCTACATGTCTCAGGAGGTTATTGTGGGGATCAGAGGAGGTGATAGATTTAAATACACATTTAAAAGTTATTTATGTAAGCAGTATTATATGTTAATATAATAGATACATATGCATATATAAAATTATATTCCACACTTTTATGAGGGCTGTTCAGAAAAAATTCAGCCACTGTCAGTATGACAAGAATAGTTATATGGCTGGATACTTTCTGGACAGCCCCATGTACATAGGGAGACAGTATTTCTCAGAAGACTGTTGGCATTCAGCTGCCCAGACTGCCTGATTTAACTCAATATAAATATATTGAAAGATGCAAATAAAAAGATTTTAAAATTATTACTAGGAGTTGTTACCGATTTCTAGGTAACTGGTGATGATATGCAAAAAATACTGATATAAAATGGCTAAAAAGCTAAAAAGTGAATGAAAGGAAAATTTTAAAGTTCTTTAATAAAACTTTTCTTCCTCTGCTTGTCCCAGTGTATCCAAACACATACACATTTATTTCTTTTAATAATTAATTGTGAGATGTTTTTTTCTTCTTTTTACTCTTATTCTAGATCTTGCTATTAAACAAATTTATGTATTGCCTAAGTTGACATTTCCATTTATTTGTTTTAGTAAATGTGTCCATGAGTCTCTCTTTATCTTCCTCAGTAATATGGCTCCCCCAGCATGTCCTACAGAGGTAGGATTATCCTTCCGCAGATACTCAGTGACAGGTGCAATTATAACACAGGTGTCTGCTCTTCCCAGGTGAGGTCTGTGGCTTGTGTTCTCTTGAGGTAAGGGAAGGAGAACAAAGCCCTACAGAGATCCTGTGACATTTACCATCACATCTTCCTGAAACCTGGAATCCTTTCAGGATAACTCCTCTCCTGGACCTTAGTCCCAGCGAGTACAAGCCAAGAAGTCCCAAATACAGTCCAGCAGCATTTCTAACTATAGTTTGAATAGTTTGGTCAAGTTTCGAATAGTCTTATATTCCCTCCACTAGACTATAAATTTTAGTTCAGAGTTAATTGGAGTCTATGTGAGATATAAATTTTTGCATCCCTGATTTCCCTGTTCAAACCCACTTACCACCTATATATATATAAGCTATAAATAACATCTACATAATATGTATTATGTTGTATAAGGCCCCTGACCTATTCATATTTCTAAAGAAGCTTAAGTTGCTCATTAGTAGAACTCAAGCCATACCTATTTTTAGTGGTAGTAATGTATTACCTATACATTTTAGATTAATAACATTAATTTCTTCTTATAATAATAATGGGTAATACTGTGTTGATATTGGCAAGTACTGTGTCAGGCACTGTGCTATGCACTTTCTATAAATTATTGCTGATCCTCATAACAACCATTATTTTATAATAAAAGACACTGAGGCTCATAGGGGATTCCCTAGTGGAGTAGTGGCTAGGTTTCAACACTCTCAATGCCATGGCCTGGGTTCAATTCCCAGCCAGGGAACTACCCAAAAAAAAAAAGACACTGAGGCTCATAGAAGTTAAGTAATTTGTCCTTACCTACCCATAAGTGGCAGGTGCAGAATTTGAACCCAAGTCTGCCTATTTCTAAAGCCTGTGTTGTTTTTATATCCCTTGATGCTCTCTCCACA
>PVJL010000035.1:276923-308514 GCA_004026885.1 Lyroderma lyra
TTTTTTTTTTTTTTTTTTTTTTTTTTTTTTTTTTTTTTTTTTTTTTTTTTTTTTTTTTTTGGTCTGATTCTAACTTATGTAATTACCATTCGAGGATTATTTAACCAAAAGTGCAACCAAATTTACGTGTTAACAGATCATGTTAGATGAACATCATAAAAGCTTGCCATTATGGAGGGGTTTGATCAGAACATTTAAAAGCATTCTTGGACATAAAGGAAAATATTAGTATTATATGCCCATGTAGGACTGCTTTGAATATATAGGTCTTGCTCTGTCAGTATGTAAGGGCTTATTGGTAATACGATATTTTCCATTTCTTCATTATCTCTTATATTTAGTATCTGCTTCCAGAGTAATCTCTTGTGTCTTCCCAGTGAACTATAAAGTTCTCCTATGAGGTTACCCTCTGCCCCTGATCACCCTATTGGCAGTAGGACAGAGAACTGAGAGTCCTGCCAGTCGTACAAGTAAGGGGCTCCTGGGACTCTTTGCCCCCCATGCCTGCCCCTCACACTTTACCTTCATCTAGAATATGATGGGAAAATAGCTTCTGTGTGGCAGCTAACGTTTATGTTCACATGTCATTCTTTTGTAGCGTAATTGGACTCCCAGGAGAAGAAGACTGGCCTAGAGATGTTGCCCTTCCCAGGCAAGCTTTTCACTCAAAATCTCCACAACCTATTGAGAAGTTTGTAACAGATATTGATGAACAAGGCAAAGACCTACTTCTGGTAAGTCCAGGTGATGCAGAGTTGTGCTGCGCTGTGCTGATAAGAGACTTGCCCTGCCACACTGGGTAGTGGGTACAGCACCAGTCCGGTGTCATGGGCCACAATCTCTCGGCAGCTCTCATTTTCACACCTGCGGTAGCTGGTGGCTTTTGATTCTGGAATGTCTTCAGTTCCCGTAAGGAGAGAAAGTCTGATCCACACACTTTCAATTCTCCAGCTTTGAACGTTTATTTGAATGCAGCTTTTGAAGACTCTCCATTCTTCTAGATATATGCTTCTAATAAATATTGAGTGTGCTGTGCACATACCTCACTGAAAAGAAGGACTTCAGTGTCCTATTTAAGACTCAAACTCGTAATACTTGCCTTTTGCATAATGCCCTATACTTGGAGCCAGAGCAATAGGTAGAAGAGTATACCTCCTGTGCTACTCTTGGTGCTTGAAACCCAATGAGTAATGAATGTATACTTTACCTACTAAATTCACAACCTTTGATATCTAACCAAGAAAGTGCTCCAACACAGGAAGTACTCCCACTCTGTCAATGTATTCTCATTTCAGGTATAGTCTATAGCTATTAGTAGAAATGTTATGCTTCCACTCTGTGTGGATATAATCATTGATTAGCATGTTTGCAGAGCCTTGGATTGTCCCATTGGAAAACCTAACTCCACCTTTACCTGGTGATGGCTCATTTTCTGATGTTTAGGCAAAGGTTCCCTCCACTGCCAAGTTATGGATAAAGGCAGCAATATTTACTCCCCACTCTTTATTTCCACAACATGCACTAAGGCTTACATCCTTTGAAATAAATTAATTAGAAGGGGAATATTTACCTAGACAAAGGCTCACTATATGTACACACTTACTGTCTCAGTTGTTATTTAGGAAGAATTTTACTTGTTTCCAGCTAACAGACACATACTTTCATTACCTTGGGAAAAGAGGGTTTGATGGAATGTTTCACATGGCCTGGAAATGGAAAGCCATTAGGTTGTAAATGCTCTATCTCTGTCCTGTGCATCTCCTGCTCTTGCAACTCTGCTTTTCTCTACCCCTAATTCCTTTGTTTTACCTCATTCCTTCTTTTCCGTTATACCGTCTGCTCCCCTTAACTTTAGCCGGTCCCTAGACTATCAGAACTTCAACTGACTCACTCATGGATCCTTTCATCTCTACCCCTCACTGCTAATGCTTGCCTTGTCAGTGTTTCCTACATCAGATTCCTAAAAGGAAGAATCTGGCTGACACACCTCACCTTTTTGCCAAGCCATGATATGGATTGCTACCTAGGGCCAGGTGGCATTCCCGGTCCCGTCAGCTATGCAGAGAGGGGTGCAGATCACATGGAATAAAACATGGCCACCATAGGCTTTCCCTTTCAGCAGGAACTTTGAATGAAATGTTCCTGTCAGAAGAAGATTCTGGACAGACAGTCACAGGTGAACTTCAGTAATGAAGTATCCTACTCCTTCAGCTACTGGAACTTCCAAAGATGACCCAAGCTATCTCCTAGCTTCAACATCAGTAGGAATCACCAAGAAGAACTTAAAATGTAAAGATAGCAGATCATGTCACATGCTCACTCAGGGTGCTGCACTAACCGTAGTGGCTTTTAAAGTCAGACAACACACTAGTGCTAGACTGGAGGAATAGCAGGAGACAAACAAAGCAAAAGAAACATACCAAAGAGAGACAGAAGAAGCAAAAGAGAGAAATAAGCAGCAGAGCCAGTGACATTAAGATTAGGGGAAACTGAAATACACAGCATAATATCCATGAGCATTCAGGAAAAGGACCGCCCAAGGTCTCAAAGCTCAGAACTCTCTTTAAATTCTCACTGTCTCATGCTGGAGGAACACAGCTAGAACTGTAAAGCAGAAGAAGATGGGCCTTTAGGTACAACATAGGCAGCTAAGACTTCAACAGTACCTGTTGCTTCTATTGAAAATTATTTACTAAGGAGGAAAAGTGAAGAGTGTTTTAGAAAGTTCAGTTTATTTAAGAAACAATTAACATTTAAAAGTTTGGTACTTTTAGAGTTGCTCTTCATTTTTATCTGTAATATTGTTTACTTTATATAATGCCTCAGTCGTATATGTATGGATATATACATCAACATTTATAAATGTTCTTATGTATATAAGTCATGTGTAGTAACAAGACAATTCAGGAGAAGAGTTATTTTTGTTTGTTTGTTTGTTTTGTTTTGTTTTGTTTTGTTTTGTTTTGTTTTGTTTATGTGGGTAGTTCCCTGGCTGGGAATCGAACCCAGGCCGCAGCGTTGACAGCACCGAAGCCTTAGCCACACCACCACCAGGGAACCCTGGAAGAATTATTTTTAACAACCAAAACCTACACATCTTTACAAATTTTGTTCCCTTGATCATGGTTAACTTGGGAAGCTGAGTACTTATTCCAAATACGATGCTCTTGCTGGAAAAAGTTTTTAAATTCCTGCTATGTAATTGCTTTGAGAGCTTGAGTTACTTTCTTTTTTTTTTTCTTTTGGTCTTTGTGTTAGTCTGCTTTTAGTCTGATGCATAACAAATAACTAAAAAACCATCTCACTAGCATACAACAGTAAACATTTTTCTCTCACCCATGAGTCTGCATAATTAGCAGAGACAGCTCTGCTCCAGCCTTCGGGTCAAGTACAGGTCTTCCCCCTGTGTCTTATTCTGGGGCCTGGGCCAGAAGGGCTTCGGCTCCCTGGAGCATGTTACTTTTGTTGTAGAAGTAGGATGCCCCCAGAAGGCAAGCATATGATGCCCCTGAAGGCCTAGGCTTGGAAGAGACACCTTGTTACTTCTGTCCCTGTTCTACTGGCCAAAGCAAGTTTCGTGGTCATGGCCAACTTTAGTAAAGAATATTCCTTCCCTAGAGAGAGGAAATGGGAAAAGGGAATATGTGCTGAACAATGTTCCAATTCACTGTAGTATTCAACTCTTGACTACGTTGTAATTCTAAAAACTCATTTTATATCATTTGGGAAGTAAATTAGATTTTCTTGAAGAAACGATATTATTACACCAGATTTTTAATTCTCAAACCAGCCAGTTGCTCATTAGAATAGTGCAATAATAGAATTTAGCCACCTTTTTTAACACTATCTCTGTACAGCGTAATGTAGTAAGGCTTCCAACTTGAGATTCTCACGCACCCCCACATTAAACTAAGAATTTCTCCTTCCTTCTACCCTCTTTCCAGCTCTAAGCCATCAGTATAGCTGTGGAGACAGGATTTCTTCCTTCCAGATAATTCTATAGGGACATGTCTGTATCTTGAACATACGTATTCCCACCTTTTTTTTTTTCTTCTTCTTCTTCCTTCCTGCATTCTGGGGATTAAACTGACTGCTTCCTTTTCTAGTGCCACTACCTAATGTCCTTCTTAGGCTCTGGGGAGACAACTCAGGCTCAAGAATTTTGCTTTTCTGTCCTTGGGAAATTCAGCCCTTCCCTGTAAAGCTTTTCTCAAGATGTTTATTGCTATTAGAGACAGTAGAACCATTCTACAAACAAGCTCCTTTGTCTGTTTGCCTTTTTGCTCTTTGAATTTCAGAGGACACTATGAGGAGTCTAGCTAGCATTCATGAACTGGTAGGGAGCTCAAAATAATTAAGATTTCAGGAGACCCAAAAATTTGCCTGAAATTTTATGTAGAATTTTCTATCTGTGCATGTTTTTCTATATCAGTCATGATCAACAGTATATTAGAGGGGTCCTTAATACAGTCAGGATCTGATCAGGACTGTGAGCTCCTCAGAGCAGGAACCCAAATTAAACGGAAGTGGTCTGTATACCTATGATGCTATTAAGTTTTTAGATTACATAGAAGACTCAATTCATACACATTTCAGATACCTGCTCACTTCAGTGGACACTGCATCATCACAAGGATGGAAAAGCTGGTGTAGTTCTCTGCCACTTGTGAGCTCCTGGGGTACTGGGTGGGTCTTACTCATTGTCACCAGTTAGGTACTCAGGCAGTATCCATGGAAGGAACAGAGGGGGGGTTTGAAAAATCAGATTACCTGGGATTAGAGTGGAAATGGAACTGAGATTAGAGAAACATTCTGACTGATTATGAATCAACAGTGTAGGGGTGGACATTGCTGCTCTAGTGGTTCACTGTTCCCTCCTGTCACCTTCTACCTGCACTTGAGTTGACAGCCTGAAATAAAGCCTAGTGACTGAATTGAATCTCCCTGGCTCCTTACAGGGCTGCTGCTAGCCCACGTGGTACCTGGATCTGAACTAGAAGGAAGGCATCCCTCGGATGGTGCAGCCCTTGGGCAGCGTGCATGGCTTGCTAGTGGAGTGGGAGAATTAGGATCTAGGTTTCAGCCGTTGCTTGTCCTCTCGTGAATAGAGAAAGCCTTTATTTCCTGGCTTGAAATGAATTTCCTTTATGGTTTGAGTTGTTATTTTGTTTTGTTGTTGGTTTTAGGAATTTTTCAAAAAATGTTTCTTGTCTTGGTTTGGAAAGTAGTTCAGTTAATTACCCTTTACTACTGAACAACGCCCTGCCATTCCCTGCTCATTGACAAACCTTGGGGAAGGGTAAAAAGTTAGAGTGAAATCTCTAACTATAGCAGGCAGTTTGCTATCACCCCCTAAGTAAAATTATGTGCAGACTGCAGGAATAATAACAACAATATCTTTTGCTTGCAGCTGCAGGGTTTACCCTGAGATAACTCACGGATTAGTCCTAACCTTTAACCCCCCCAAAGTTTACTACACACAAAAAAAATTATTAAATACTGATCACAATGTACATTTCTGTTACATTACGATTGGAGACAACTTCTGTTTAGAAATCATTCCATGAACAGTTTTTATATTTTATTTTCACATTGAAAACCAGTCAGATTTGCTTCAGCCTCAAAGAGCATGTTTATGTAAAATTAAATGAACACGGCAGTGAGCTGCACTTTTTTTTTCTGAATGGGAAATGGTTTAAAGGACCTGGGGTGGGTTGGAGAGAAATCCTGGGTAGATAAGAGTTTAAAGGCAACGCAAAAGGTGTTGCCTTTTCCCGGCCAGGGATTTGGGGGGGGCACAGTTTATACATTGAAGACACACATAAGGTTAAGTACTACCTACATTTTACTTATTGTCCCTTGAAATAGATACTCATCCATTATAGACACACGGAATTCATGGCAGTGAATAAATGTATAACTATATGAACGCATTATTCAATGGGCATGTTTTATGTCAATCAGTTATTTTTTCTTTATCACAGAAGTGCTTGACATTTAATCCAGCCAAAAGAATATCCGCCTACAGTGCCCTGTCTCACCCATACTTCCACGACCTGGAGAGATGCAAGGAGAACCTGGATTCCCATCTGCCACCAAGCCAGAACAGCTCGGAGATGAACACAGCCTGAGGTCCCAGCCGCTGCCTTGAGCTGACCGCCTAGAGAATCCTATTGATGGCTGATGGGTCCCCATGAGGAAGCCCTGCAGAGCTGTTGAGGATCACAAGCTGGAGACCTTCTAGCTGCCGTCTTCTGGATGGGCTCTGCTTCTCCAAGGAAACCGCCTAGTTTACTGTTTGAAATCAATGCAAGAGCAATTGCAGCTTTCTGTTCATTCATTTGTTTGTCTGTCTGTTTGTTTCAAGAACCTGGAAAAATTCCAGAAGAAGAGAAGCTGCTGAGCAATTGTGCTGCCATTTCATTTTTCTAACCTTGAATGCTGCCAGTGTAAAGTGAGCAATCCAGGCCCAGCTGAGTTATGATGTAATCTCTCTGCAGCTGCCGGAGCCTAATTTGGTACTTTTGAGTGAGCATGTGTGTGTGTGAGTGGATGATTCTTGATCGCTTAAAAAGTGTTACTTTCTGTAAATGACAAGAATAATTGAATTTTAAAGACTCAAAGTGACCCGTAAATAACAGGCATCTGTTAACTGAAGGTGATTCACCAAAATGGGCTTCTCAAATTAGAAAGTTGAGTGTATGTCCTCAGAATTTCTTTTCTGGCCAAAAGCAGTAAATTTGCTAGCAGTAAAAAGCTCACTCTCTAGATGAAGTTTTATACACACAGCCAAGAGAAAAAAAAATTCTAATATCTTTTTTAAGAGAACTGTTTTTTAAAGCATACGTCCTATTTACTCTTCAAAAAGCTGAATTTACTCATTCTAAGTCCATTTTAACCTGTATAATATGCTTTATTGTTCCTTTTGAAAAAAGAAAAACCTATATAAGCTCTTTCTTCCTTGCTGTAGATTTAGGGAGTATACCTCAAATAAGTAAAATCATCAAAAAAAAAAAGAAAAAAGAAAAAGGCTTTATTTCCTAGTTTGAAATTTATTTCCTTTTTGTGTTTTGTTACTGTTTTGTTTTTGATTTTAGGAATTTGTCAGCAACTGTTTCCTGTTTGCTTTGGAGAATAGTTCTCTGACTTGAGACAGGAATGCCATTTAAGTTGTCCACACCTATGACACTGTACTTTTTCTACCATGCACTGCCTTGTTTGCAAAGTATGCATCTTCTCTATCCCCCAGTGCCTTTAATACGCATATATTACTACCATTACATAACTACTAACAGATTTCTTAAGCTGTTCCCATGCACTTTCTTTCGGTGAACCTTTCATGAGTAGTTAGATTTTTTTTATGGCTCATGGCTCCAATTCCACAATATTAGCAGGGTCTCCTGTGTTCTCACTCTAGTGTGATCTTCCTACCTGGCATTTGCTGTTGTTACCTAGGCAATAAGTAGAGGACTAGTTCTTCTCTATCACTAGCAGATAGATTGCTTTAAACTGTTACTTAGTGTTTTACATTTTTATTGAATATATTGTCAGTGTAGTATCTGAGCGAATATCTTTAACAGTTTCTTAGAAGTAAATATTTACTCTATAAAACAACCTTTTCTCCATCGCCAAGGCTGTGCTTGTTACTAGTGCCTTGTGCACACTCTTGCTCTCTGCAGAGCCAGCCTAGCCCGGGGAATTGTGAACAGCTTTATTTTTGCTCTTGCCATTTTCTCTATAGGACTTTATATTTCATACCATCACTGCCTTATATGTGATTAGTGCTCCGTTGGCTCTGCTAACCAGAACGCACAGAGATTAAGTATGTTTTGGGAATTTTAGCTACCTTTGCTTTCTGACGCATGTTTTGAGTGCTTGCAGCAGTTAGACCACATTTAGAGTTAGGATTTTCAAAGAATGGACATTGATTCACTAAGTAAATATGTTGCCCGTGATGTTTATGCATTGTCGAGCCTTACATAATTCTTCACAGCTTAATATTGTATCTGACTGTCTTGAACAAGAGAAACATTAGGGGAGTTTTCTCCTTGAGAGCTTTTTGGATCAGGAATCATTTATTTTTAATACTTAGGTTGTTTAACATTATCCTAATTTAGTAACTTGAAAAGCAGGAAAACATTTCTAAAGCAAGATATGAATGAGAAGATGGGCCATAAGGATGTTTTATGCTTTTCTTCCTTGTGACAACATTATGTTTTGTCATCACTGTAAATGCTTGAGATATAATGAATCCAGAGCATTTAGGGCAAAGTGTATTTGTAGTCTCCCTGGGAAAAGTGAGTTCTGGCTTTCCTTTGATTGGGGTCAAAATACAAAGACATTTTTGCTGGGACCTAGAAAATTGTTTTAAAACTCATTGCACTGATTCATTATGAGCTTTTCAGTTAGTATCCATGATTAGAGTGAACATAAATTGAGTTTTTGCTTTTGCAAAAGATTTATATATATATATATATATACATATATATGTGTGTGTGTATATGTATGTACATGTGTGTGTGTATACATGCACTCACACACACATATACATATATATATTTCCTCAAGAAAAATGCAGCTAATTCTAAACTGGAATTTTTCAGCATTCTTTAGAATTTTAAACAAATAGGAACACAACTTTTCTTTCTTTTTTTTTTTTTATTTCTAGCATGTGCTTTTGATTCATTTGTCAGTAGTGTTTATAAACAAAATTTAAAGCACAAACATTTTGGCATTAGAAAATTGGCAAGTTAACCTCTGAGAGGCAGCACGTGAGGGCATCTCAGCCTCTCTGAACTTGTTTAGAGTCTGTACCCAGCTCTTCATCAGTATGGTTGGTTCACCGGAGTGATTCCTTTGTTTTATGTCTTTTACAGCCCGGTTCACTGCTTCTGAAATCCATATTCTGCACAAGCACCCTTGCAGTTAGGGTACTTTGAAGCATATAGCAGAATGTGAAGTTAACTGAATGCAGCTTATTCTTTTGTGACATATGGTTTCAAACATCTTGGCCAAAAGCTAGACAGTGGTTAGCTGAAAAGGTCATACTGCCCCAGGGTTATACTGAAGCAGCTGATAGTAGTAAAACTCTGGTGACAGATTTGAAATCACATTTGAATTTCTTTCTAGGACTGGTCCAAGAATGTGCCTGATAGTTTCTGTATGATATTCTGTTCTGGAAGCCCAGGCATTGTGGGAACTGTTATGCAGGGTGGAGTTCGTAACAGCCTACATTTAAAAGGAGTAAAAGAGAAACATGTCCATTTAGGCATCATAGCTATAGTGTGACAAAGGGCAATAAGGATCTAACCTTATAATGATAAAAACACAATTCCTAAGAGCTTGTTAAGAATTCAGTGTGGTGGAGCCTCCCACTTTGTCTGTCCTTTGAAGTGGATGGGAACTCAAGAAGCAACAGGCCCACCTGTTTTGGAAGAAAATTCCATACCGTTTCAGCCCCCTGCATTCTCATAATTTTCTCTAGGGAAACACACACTATGAATGGCAGACTTTTCATTTAGCACCAGGTGACTTACTAATAATAGTTCAAAATATACCTAAGAATAGAATCTCAGCCTTTCAGTTTGAAGTACAAATGAAAATTTAAGAATGCCCAGGATGTTAATATCTTAAAGAAAACCTGTACCTTTTCATAGAGGAATTTATAGTTAGACTCCAGAATGTGGTACTATCCATAATGATGAGGAAAACTTAAATTGTACCAAACATTTTGGATCTTAAATTATGTATTTAAATTGAGCTTTTAACTAACTGTAGCAGCTTCTCTTAAAAGTAGTGCCTATAAAAGTCAATAATGGTAATTCTCATTCCATTATGGAAATTAAATCATGTAAGCTTCCTAATATCATAAGCATGTTAAAATTCTTCTCTCCAAAGAATTTCTTTTCTTTTAAGTGACAACTTGACTATTTTTATATAAGCACATGAGACTGTCCCACGTTTTTCAAACAAGCAGGCTTCTATAGTTGGGTCTAGGAAAGAATAATGTTAAAAGTTGATAAGCCTCTATAATTACTTCATTCTGTTAGTATAGAAATTATAGAATAGTTACTTTGGAAAGAAAATGCTGAAATATAAATTCTTAGATATTGATAGAATTCAAAAGAATGCATGCTTTACATTGTGACACAAAAATAATGTATTTTATAAAAATAAAGACGTTATATAATTTCTAAATCTTTAAAGATCATAAAATGTAGGGTAATGGATAGAGGAAATTCTAGAGAAAATGAAGGATAGTTTCAAAGTTAAATATACAAGGGCTGTCCAGAAAAAAATTCAGCCATAAATGCCTCTATTTTTCATATTACATGGCTGGATACTTTCCAGACAGCCCTCCTATATTTTATTAGCAAAAATACCCTAACAATTTATATTGAAGTCATCTGGCAACTATGAACTTGATTATGTTCAAAACGAATTTTATGGAAAAACCATTCCAAACAGTTACCATTTCAAAAGTTGAGCTGAGCATACTAAATCATTTGTACTCCTTCTTCATTTGGGAAGAAGCAGCACATGAAGGTACACTTGTTATGCAAGCCTAAGGATGTTCATTGAAAAAAAAATTTTTTTAAAGGCATGTATTTTCTATGCCACCAGGATTTTTGAAAAATTGTGAAACCCAAACCATTTATTATATGCATGTGCATTAATACATTCAGATATATGATTAGGAAGATAGTTGCATCCTCCCTCTTCACAGTGGAAAAACTTCTTGAAGCTACCCAAAACCTGTCAAGCAACATTAAGTCCTCAGATAATTAGTAATGGTGCTTCCCTGAAAAGCATAAGAAAATAGCATTTTCATTTCTTATCAATGCAATTTTCAACCTGATTTTGTTACATACCTATATCTCAAGCATTTCTAACATGTATTTTTTCAGAAAAATCAAACAAAAATATACTTTTGGCCTTTTCTATCTTCTGACCTTTGTAAACAACAAAAAGAGGAGTGTTCTGATTTTTAAATGTTTTTTCCTCAATTAGTTGTTTGGTCTTAGTTTTTTAATGAAGCACGAATGGGCTTTTCAAAATGTTTTCTATTTCTCAGCAGTCCCAGGGAGTTCATTTAGGTAAATGAATGGACTTCCATCACCATATTTAGGTTTCCTTGATACTGGTACTCAGGCCTTCAAGAGAAAAAACAGGAGCCACCTGAAAACAAATACAGCTTTTTTTCAAGCATCTTTATTTAAATTATATTATAGCAATTGGAAGTCAATATAGTAGGAAAAAGAGGTGCAAACATCTGTTTTAAAATAAACAGTCCTAAGAGATGGGCTTTCTTGGTTTATTCCAGTATATTCCACAAGGTGGCACTTCGAGGGGGAAGGGAAATATGAGCAAGGCTAAACAGGTATTTCTGAAGACTTCATTCTAACTTTAATTTTCTGCATGTACTTAACTCTTGCCTAGCACCTGTTTTTCAGGATGGTTAACAGTCTTCATAATGTTCTGGAGCTTAGATACTTTAGTTGTTAACTAGGTTCTAAATGATTGCAAGTAAATTGTTCTTGAGGTTGGATAATATACACATTTTGATCATTTAAGTGCATTAAAAAAGCCTAGTCATTCACTGATTTAAGAAATGTTTTTGGGGGTTTCCCTGGTGGTGTAGTGGCTAGGCTTGGCCAGGGAACTCCCCCCCCCAAAAAAAAGAAACATTTTTTGAGGTACCTAATTATGTCATTTTTCTAGGTGCAGAAGTCTCAAAGATGGACAGACTTATTACTAAAAAGGCAACAATCATCTGTGAACAGGATAGTTTTGTCAAGAGTATAAAACTCCTCCAGTGCCCACAACCAAAATATCAAACCCCCTGTCTGCTGCTTTCACATTCCCTACCATGGTAGTCTTTAGAAATTAAGTTGTTTAATCCTAACTTAAAAATCAGATGAACAAAATAAGTAATGCATCAGTTATTAAAGAGCAAAACTATTTTTCTAAAGAATTGGCTATACTGAAACAGCTCTGAAATACTAAACACCTGGTAGTTTTGACATTTGTATAATCATAAGTATAAATTCACAAGAAATTGTAATTTTTAAAAATTTTGTCTCAACATATGAAGCATAATAATGTACAAATATATCTACATGGATTTTTTTTTTAGATTTTGTTTTTAAATTTATTGGGGTGATATTGATCAGCAAAAAATTACACAGGTTCCAGGTGTACAATTTACAGTACATCATCTATGTGTTATATCACATCATCTATGTGTTCATCACCCAGTGTCAGTTCTCTTTCCATCACCATGTATTTGTGTCCCTGTCCTTTCTCCTCCACCCCCACCTCCTACACAAGTCTTTTAATTTCTCCACTTGTGAAGATCTTTGGCAACTTTATTTTAAATACAGACATCCATATACTCTTAGGTTTTAATTCCGGCATCTGCCCAGAGGCCTATTATCACCCAGATGATTTTAGTTAATTTTAGAAGTCACTTACCTCAGTAATGTCACTGAAATATAGGAGGAAGGAAATTATAGTATTTTTCAGAATTTCCTTAGCACAACATAACAGAAGGCAGTTTATTCCTCCTGAGTGGCAGAAATTTAGTAGTGCCTGCTTAACTTTCCCACAGAGTAGCCAGCAGGCAAATCTCAGTAACTCATCCTGCATCAAAATACCACACACACTAGGGTCTATCAAAACCTTTCAGAAACCGTGGGCCTCATCCCTCTGATTAAAATCCCACCGAAGTAGGTTACAATTTAAGGCCGAATTCAAACTTCGAGTTTCTTATCAGTTAGGCCAGTCTGAATTCTACTTGCTCGTGTTTAAAACTTCACTCGCACCATAAAACCTTCCCGCCCCTTTGGCCCAAGTGTAGCAGTGGGCGGGCAGCCCCGTCCCCCATTCATTTGCTTGTGCTGAAAGGATGTAGGAACCCGGCAGGAAACTGTCCGAGGTCCATGTGCCCTGCTGCTGTCTCAGAGGCATCTGTTCTGCAGTCTTAGGAAGTAAAATGTCCCTAGAAGCAAACGGGTGTCTTCTGTGCATAAATAAGTACAACATAATTCTCCAAAAGTTCGGGTATAAAGAGATGCTGCTCTATATGAAGCTATCAGGCATCTCTCAAGCTCTAAGCTCAGTTGTTTTGTTTTTGAAGAGTTGTATAATTACAGGAAAGAATTTTTTATTTTTTTATTTTCTATCATGCTACATATATAATGGCAAAAGATATGCCTAAAAAGTTTTGTTTTGAAATTTTATTTTCTGCTTCATCTTTAGTAGGCAAAAGCTCCTAACTCTTTTGTTCCTAATTTTTTCTTCCTCTTTTTCTTTGTCAAGTAATTAAAAGTATATAAGCAAATTACCTCATGTAGTAGGGATTTTCCTATTTAGAGGAACTTTTGTGTGAATTGCTTCATTGAGCAAATAGTCAACCCTTCTCTATTTAAGAGTTTGGATTGTCAAGGTTTTCTTAAAGAGGCACGTAACTATATTGCTCCCAAGAACTATGACTGTAGCACTAATCAGCAAGCATAGAGCCACACACTTATTTAATTTCAAACTCTCTGTGGTTTCTAGCCAGATTCCATTGATGTGCTTAAATTAATACCCATTGTACTGTCACTTGAAATTTTCTAATTTTAAGTTTTATGAAATGCAATAATATGTATTAGCTAGCAATGGTTCTATGATCACCAGCAACTCTGAATTTGACCTTGAAGTCTCTGAATAATGAAAATAGATTCCAGCAATAATACATGTCTTGAACCCTCCCTCCAAGTGCATCACATAACTTCTCATTTTGGTCCTGTGTTTGCCACAATGTACATGTGACTATTATAGTTCCGCACTTAACTTTGCAATCATTTACTTTGCTATGACAAGTAATAAATACATTAGTACATGGAATGAATAGTATCAACTACCCTTATGATCAGCACTTAACAAAGTGGAAAAATTTGTATTTCAAGTTCTACATTTGCATAAGTTATTTCTATTATTACTCATTTATATTATTTATTTCTGTATCACACTAGTACTGTGTAAGTGCAACTTAAGGGAATCCGCAATAGGATATGCATTTGCAGTTCAGGATCATTGATTGTCTTGACAGAGCTAAGAAAATAAGAATTAGACTAAGCCCCCAAATAAGCTGCACCCATTTTAACCTGATATTAGAATTTAAGTCTATAGGTATAGTGTTTTGTGTCTAGGTGTTTTATCATATATATAAAGAAATTAAAGCAGAGGACTTTGTAGTTGGTCCTTTGTTAAATATGCATTAGTATAGTATGAAAATAACAAAAATAAAAACTACAGCTAGAAACACACCATTTACAGCCTTAATTTAGGAACTCTGCCAGATGACCATCAAAGTCAGTGCCAGGCAGAGAAAAGTGCCTGGGCAGTTCCTCTTGTCCGGCCTTGAGAAGAAGCTCACCCCACCCAATCTCGTAGGTGTTGTGTGCTGTAGTGGGAACAGGTAGTACTGTCAAAAGGAGAGCGGTGTTGAAAATTTTCAGTAGAAGCAGAACTGTCAGCTTGTGCCAGATGGAGGCTTCCAGAATGTGCCAGATGGAGAGGTCCAAATTTCCATGCTTCAGGCAACTTGGTTTTGTACACCGAAGCAGGCCAGTGTACAATAGTCAACAGTGGTATTTTAACAACCAGCAGTTCCCAACCACCTCAAAACCTTGTTGCATTTCTAGTATTTTAGGCTTTGATCTGAAGGTTAAACGGCAAGTGTTCGGTATAGAAGAGCAGTATGTGTTAAGAAAAGCACGATCTCGGTTCCCATAGAGTACAGGTTAGAACTAGAGGATCTTAGAGGATTATCATTTCTGAAATGTGTAAAATGTGTTAGTGTTTCTGCATTCCCACAAGGCCTAGTTAATACTTTCTTTTAGGTTTCAGCAAGGATGTGACACCCAGTGAAGTTTATTGTTTTGTTGTTGTTGTTTTTTTCTTTACTTATAATAGAAAAAGTTCTAAAAGTAGAAAAAGAATCTTAACTTGTACTTGTTGATTTCTGTGTTTGAAATCATGGTTCTGGAGGTGTAGCGATTGTGCATGTGCATGTCAGATACTAATCTAGGCTGTGTGAAACAGTCAAGGGTAACCAATACCAGCCCACTCCCTGCATCCTTTCTCCCTTCCTCAGAAGTGTTCCCTGCCCCTGTCCCGGCCAGTTCCACGTGGTGCTCTCCATCCTTCTCTACTGCTCTTTGGGCATCGGGGACATAATGAGAGATGCCTTAGGCATCATAGGTGTGCCTGCTCAGGCTTGGCCACCATCCTTACTTGACCTTCGGCTGACCAGTCATCCAGAGAAGGTTCCTGGTGCTGGGCACAGAATGTGCTCACAACACCAATCACAAATGCCCTCTAGCATCTTTGTATATATCTTGATTTTTAAATGAAGTCGTTCTACAGAGCATTCAATTTTGGCTGTGGTACAAAGAGAAAAACTAACCAAGTATATAAGCCACATTCCAGGCTGCTGTTTTCTATCCATTTATAGGCTATACTTTTACTGTATTTCTTCATACTTGAAATTCATTCTGCTGTTTTAATATCAGGGTACAGACTTATAAGGGTGCATGTTCTTAAAGGTGCAAAATTACTCTCATACCCTTTGCTCATACTGCTACAGAATGCTCTGTTTTGGTGCTTTGGGTTCATCAGGTTAAAGAAGCAGTGAGGAAAATTCACTGCCTAGAACACAGTCTTACAAGAATGTTGGCAGATAGTTTGGTGTTAAATATTGCTTGTGCTGCTTTCTCTGTACACGTGATTGAGAGTTACCACACTGGCCTGGCAGGTTCACCTGGGTATCTTTCCTCACAGGGTGCATAAACCCTGTGCTCTCCCCAAGTGCGGCCGCAGTGCAGCTCTCTGAAAGCGGGGCCCTTCCTAAAAAACGGGATCGTTTAGACCTCATAGAAAAATGGCCTCGGGCGTAGACAGGAATTGAATGGGGAGGACAGTCTCGCTCTAGTAACCACCCTTCCATTCCATACAGAAAGCCCTCCTGAGGCCAAAAATTAAAAAAGGAAATAAAGCTTATCTGGCAAGTTATCATCTTCACAGTGCCCTGAGCGGAATGATCTTGCTTCCTTCCCTTTAGGTAGAGGAAAATACAGGTGAGCTGGTCTAGACTCTTCGCACCTGAAGAAGAAAATAGAAAAGTAGATGTTGGTGTAATGTAAAATATGTAATCCAATGACCAGCAAAGCTTCCCATTAAATACCCCATTACTAGCCATCTGTTTTTAAAAGCAGCTCTCAAATAAGAGATGCTGTACGACCCAGAGTTTCTGAGGTCAGAGGCAGCCATTCTAGCATGCACGTTACTCTTCAGATTTACTTGGAGAACTGCCAGTAGTGACTGCTGCCAATGGTAAAGGTAACATGTCAGAAAATTCAGAGGGTTACTGATCAATAATCCTTTGGAAACTGGATGTCTTATTGGGTGCTAGAATGCAAATTTAGGTATTTATTGTCAGATAATGGAACTCATTGTCTTTTAAGAATTGGTGTTGAAATGTCACTGTCCAGTTCATTGTTTTCACTCATGCACAAACAAAATTGGAGCAAAATGAGAAAATGGTTTGTATATTTTCATGCCTTTTGTATTTCTTACAATAAAAATATTCGTAGCAAATAAAAGGAATAAAAACAGCAATTTTAAACTGCTTTCTTGGAGACGAATTACTATCCTAGCTATTTTTCTTTTTAACTTAATGTAAAATGCATGTAAGTGCAGTGAGTGAAGTAATCATAATAAAATAAGTTTTAGCAGAATATGTTTTAAACTTTTGTTTTAAGAGACTCCTTTTCAGGCTTCAAATGTGTAAAAAGGGTAAATAGCAGCTCATTGAGCTTAGAGCTTCAGTAACAGATATTTACTAAGCTCTTAGGAGTTGCCTGTGGTAAACACCAAAGACCCCAAAATGAGTAAGGCATGGGCAGTCCTTTCTGTGAAAAAGGTTTGTGTAACCAGTTGCTGACAACCTAGAGATGAGCAAAGATTTCTCCTAGAAAATGATGTCTGAGTAGACCCAAAAACAAAAGTCAACATTTGCCAGTCATACAAGGAAAAATACTTTGTGTGTGCAGAGGCATACAGGTCTGAAAGAGTGGGCAGGGAAGATTGGTGAGGCCACACCTGGAGCAGTGGCCTGCAAACATCTGCATTGTGACCTATAGAAAGAAATATAATCTAACAGCATAATCTGGTACACGTACACAGGTGCACGTGTACACATCAGAAACTTGTATTTCACAAAATGATGCTATGTGCCCACACATGTTCTCTTTCCTATTATCCTCGTGCTTTGAAAATACGGGTGGCAACCTACTAAACTGATCTCACAATCCCACTAATAGGCCATGACTTTATGATTGAAAACAATATTAGTAAAGCCAGGAGGATGTGTGAAAGGGTTAGGAGGTGATGTCATGAAGGGCATAACAGGCCACCTAAAGGAGTTCGGAACCACTGAAGGATTTTAAAAAAGGAGATCATCTCTACTCATGTTTGCCTATTTTTGTTTGGCCACTTATATTGCAGCAGATGCAGAGTGATAGACCAAGCAGGTCCTTGGATACTACACAACAAACCAAAAGTAGAACCATACTGGCTGGCTGATACATATATTCCCCTCTTTATGTACAATAGCAGGTATTTTTAAATTAGTCCCCAAGAATTTCCTGAGAGCTCTCTTTACGACTTGCCTTGATTTTTTAAATAGACCCTGAACTGCATCTAAATGTTAAAAATCCACATGAAATATTCAGGAGGAATAATACAGGGAGTCCAGAATTGGATCTTTATTAAGAAATTGAAAAATGTACAGTTTATTAAAAGGTCAGTCATAGTTACACATGTTTACAAACCATAGGCTTCTCATGCTTTATAAACACGTATAACGGAACCATTTTCTTCAAAGCAGTGTACAAAAACATCCTTCAGTTAGCTCTCTCTAGTTGTATCTGCTCTACTCAATTAGAACCTCATTCCATAAATAGGCTTTCGAAACTGATTTTGCCCTTTGCAGTGTCAGCCCCATTTATACTTCCCTGTTCTCTAGGGAAGAACTCATGGTAGGATGGGCCCCAGGAGGCCATATTTGTTCTGCAAACACCATTTTGCTAGGCATCGCAGATGGAGCAACAAGAGTATTCCATGGGATGCGAGACCAGAAGACTGTGTGTAATGTCTTACACATCTGGAACTGCTACCTGTAAATTTAGGAGAAACACTAGCCACATTTCTCCTCATGTGCACAGAGGATCGTGAGGAGCCAATCTGTGGAGAGAAGGAAACATGCAGAGATTGAATCCAGACAACCTTCTGGTTCCGGTTCCCAGGACTCTGAAATGCTTCATATCCTTATACTGAAGACTGCCTCCAACCTTTTTTTTTTTTCTTTTTTTTTTTTTTTTTTTTTTACCTATGTAGCTCAAGTAAATTTCTATTAATTGCAGCAAAAGTTCTAATACAGCTGCTTCCTCCTCTCTATCAGCACTGCAGCTTGGGGCGCTGGCTCTCTCTGCATTGTAATTTCAAGTTATTGAAAAGCTAAATGGAAGAATTGTGTGCTTATTTAAGTGTGGATAAGAACAAAAATAGGGAGTTCCCTGGTGGTGTAGTGGCTAGGCTTTGGCGCTGTCAGCGCTGCGGCCTGGGTTCGATTCCCAGATAAAAATAAAAAATAAATTTAAAAAAAAAGAACAAAAATAGTAACACCTGAAGCTAATATATTACTGAATATCAACTAAATTTGAAACATTTTTAATTTTTAAAAAAGAACAAAAAGAGTAGGATCTACACTTTACAAATTGGGTTTCCCAGAAACCTGCAATTTTTTTTTTTATTAAACAAAGATGCTTTATAAAAAAATTCTATTTTTAAAATACATAAAAAAGATATGGAATAGAATGCAAAATTCAAATTTTTGAAATAGACAACTTCAAAGACATTTTGTGACGTTCATAACTACATAGGACCACACCACCAGATTCACCTTGATACAATTCCCTCTCCTGTGGAAAATTTTCAGAGACACCTTATCAACCAAGAGGAGACATTAGCACTTGGAATGGAGCCCATTGTTCTGAATGCTGTACCTCCTGTGGTCTCCAGGATTCCTCATTGGAAAGTAACAGCTGTTCTGACTGTATTCAGAAAACTGCTAAGAAATGTAAAATTTAGTCATATTCACTGAACATCTACTACTGGGCTCAATTTACAAAGAGCATCTGATAGAGGCAGAAATAATAGACCATGTTGGATTTCACTGTGCTGCAGTGCAGCAAAAATGGCACTCTGGAGACGAGAAGGGAGGCACTTAACATCTAATGAATCCCCCCAATGCCAGGCATTCTGGAACACACCATTCAAATTGTATATTGTTTCATCAAGTCATATTGTATCTCCAGATTAAAAGGAAGTAAATGGTGTAGTCAGCTCCAAACAGTTCTGGAATAAGATTGCATATAACACAGAAAGAAATTAGACAGCATGTTCTAGGGCCTGAGGTGCCTGAAACAGAGTAGTTCAATTTGTGTTGAAGGAATTAAGTGAGTTTCCAATGACCAGACAATTTATATGTAACTGTCAAAAATAAAATGATTATATGCTCACCATAAACTACTTAAAAGTGCAAAAACTACAAAGAAAAATTTTATTACTTGAAATCTCAACATGTAGGTAAAATCACTGCTAACATTTTGTTAATTTCTAGATACCTAGCTTTACATAGATACATGCAGGATATATAAATGTTACTTTACAGCATGGATATATACTGCACACCCCATTGAAGAAGCTCTACTTTGGGGATTATTTGTTGCTTTACATAATATCTTGTATAACTTATCATTTCAATAAACAAGTCTACATCACCTGTTGTGGCTGTATAGCATGCTATTGTATAAAGTACTATAATTTACTTAGTCAATCCTCTATTGATAGATATTTCTCCCCACCCTAACCCCAGTTTTCACTGTATGAAACAACACTTCCATGAGCAATACTATGCATGCATCTATTTGCATGTGTTGGCAGTTTGATTTAAGTTACCTAGTCTCTGGAAACTCATTTACTCATTCATTCAGCCACAAATCAAAGAATGCCTGGGGCTAATGCATCTGATAAGAATCTAATAACTAAAATATATAAAGAACTAGTATGACCCGACAACAAAAAAACAACCCAGTTAGAAAATGGGCAGAGGTCCCGAACAGACACTTCTCCCATGAAAACACACATATGGCCAACAGACATTAAAAAATGCTCAACCTCATTAGCTATTAGGAAATGCAAATGAAACCACAATGAGATACCACCTCACACCTGTTAGAACGACTATTATCAACAAGACAAGGAATAACAAGTGCTGGAGAGGGTGTGGAGAAATAGGAACTCTGGTACACAGCTGGTGGGAGTGCAAACTGGTACAACCACTGTGGAAGGCAGTGTGGGGGTTCCTCAGAAAATTGGGAATGGAGCTACCATATGACTCAGCAATCCCCCTTCTGGGTATCTACCCCCAAAATTTGAAAACCCTAGTCTGCAAATATTTATGTGCCCCAATGTTCATCGCAGCGCTGTTCTTGGTGGCCAAGACATGGAAGTGCCCTTCAATAGACGACTGGGTAAAGAAGTTCTTTTGTAGTTTTCACGGGAATCATGGCCCTACTGACACCTTGATCTTGGACTTCTAGCCTCCAGAACTTGAGAAAATAAATTTCTGTTGCTTAGGTCACCCAGTCTGTGGTACTTTGTTGTGGCAGCCCTAACAAAATAATACATCAGTTCAATGGGAAAGCACAATCTTTTCAACAAATGGTCCTGGAGAAATTGGGTATCTATGGTGGGGTGGAGGGCAGGTAAACCCCGAGCCTTTTCTCACATCATGAGAAGAAAATATAAGATGAAATTTTTGTGACTTGAGTTAGGTAAAAATTTCTTAGGTAAAAATTTCTTAGATAAGACACAGATAGAAAATGTTAATAAATGGCATCAAAATGAAAAACTTTGGCTCTTTGAAAGACATTCTAAAGAAAATGAAAAGGTAAACCATTTTAGACTAGGGAAAAAAAGATTGCAAAACATTCTGGCAAAGGATTGGTATTCAGACAAGTAATCCACATTTTTAAATGGGCAAAAAATTTGAAATGATTCTTCACCAAGGAATACAAAGAAAGAAAAAGAATTTGAAAAGGTGAACATGTGCATTAGTCATTAGGGAAATGTAAATTAAAACCACGATGAGATATGACTACACACCTACTAGAATGGCTTAAAATTTTTAAATTTAACAACAAATGTTGGTAAGCCTGTGGAACAACTGAAATTTTCAACCATTGATCTCACTAAAGCAAAATGATACAGCCACTTTGCAGAGTTGGGGAGTTAAAGTTAAACATATACTTACAATTTAATTGAATGCGTTTACAATGTAAATATATTCTAGGTGTGTACTCAAAAGAAATGAAAATGTGCACACAAATATACATATGAATGTTCATAGCAGCTTTACTCATAATAGGCAAAAACCGAAAACAATCTAAATGTCCATCAAAAGGTCAATGAAGAAGCAAGTTGTGATTTATAACTACAATGGAATACTACTCAGCAATAAAAAGGGACAACTGTTGATAAGTACATGTGTGAATCTCAAAAGGATTATGATAAATGAAAGAAGTCAGACACAAAATGCTACTGCCTATTCTATTCCATTTATATGAGATTCTAGAAAAAGCAAAAGCATAGTAACAAAACAGATCAGTGGTTTCCAGGAGCTGGGACACAAGGAAAGGGATTAACTGCAAAAAGGCACAAGGGGACTTTTTAGAGAAATGAAATTGTTCTGTATCTTGATTTATGTTGGTTACATGACTGTATGCGTTTGTCAAACTCATCAGACTGCATTTTAAATTGGTAAGTTTTATTACATGTAAAATATACCTTAATAGAGCTGTGTGTGTTTTTTTAATTAAAGGCATTCTCTTTCGGTGCTAACAAAAGCCATCCTGAAATAATTGGTCAAAAACTTTTATAGCTTCTGAGTCACCTCAGTAGGGATGGAACAAGAGGAGAATTATAATGAAACTACAACACACTGAGTCAGCTGAAGCTCTCATGAATATCAGGAATTTTCCTTTCTGAGTCATTTTACTTGGTAACTTCCACTGCCTGCATCCATTAATAGTTCTAAACCAAAGGCTTATTAAAGTGAATGGCTACTTGGTTTTCATGATTCAAATTCTGTTTTCAAAAGTCCTCTTTATGTCTTTTATACTGAGAAATATACCCATCAAAAGCACAAAATAATCACGTTTACTAGTTATTATTTCCTTCCTATGTCGGCAAAATTACATTCAGAAGTTACCTGGTGACTGTGGAATCAGAGAAAGTGGAGTTGATTAGCTGAGAAGTCTTTCATAAAATAAAATAAATCAAGAAAGAAGGAGATATAGTGAAAAATAACAATTTCTATGCCCTGCCTCAAACCACTAATACTATTATTAACTAACCATCACTAAAGGTTTATTGTGTAAACTTTTCAGAAATTTTCCTGGACATATTCAAATATATATGTATATTTGCTGTCCAGAAAGTATCCACACACACATATTTATGTATATATACATGCTGTCCAGAAAAAATGCAGCCATAAATGCCTCTATTTTTCATAGTACATGGCTAGATATTTTCCGACAGCCCTTGTATAGTTGAACCACATGACACTGTCATTCTTATAGGTTAGAAATTGTTGAATATCAACAATTTCATATGGCTAAACCAATATATTTGCTTGTTAATGCACATGCTCCTATATTCTATATACTGTTCTATAATTCTCTCTTTCTCTTAATAATGTATAGTGGTCATTTTTCCATATCAGCACATAGAGCTGTACATCAATTTCTAAATGCCTGGATAGCTTGCCATTTCATCCTCATACCATAATTTAACCAGTTCCCTTGTAATAGATGGTTAACTTGTTTCCTGTCTTTTGCTCTCTCGGTTAATATATAACAGTTGGATGATCACAATGGGTATCGTGCTATGCTTCCATCTCCAGTCTAGGGATATTCTCACTCAAAGAACAGACACTGGGTTTGTGGATTGGGTTTCTGTGTCTATATTGTTGGAAATTTTACATACTCACACGGTAATGAAAAATATGTGAAATTAAACTGTATTATTAAATTTAGATACAGACCCAAGTTCATCTAAGCATACTTAATATTAAAGATGTCATTTGAGTTATAATTTTTGAATGCTAAGTTGAAAATCCCCCCCCAGTGAATTATTATTATTACTGTCACTATTTAAAGCTTTGACTTTCATCAATGCCCATATTACTCCTTTGTTCAAAAAACTTTGCCCGCAAAATAAAACAAAAATTCTTTCCCTGGCATTAAAGGCCCTAGGCCTCGAGCTCCAATATATTAATACCTTTCCAGCCTTGTTTCTCATCTACCATATGTGGTCTATGCTACCACATCTGACTGCATCGCCTTTCCTTTTACTTAAAAAGTTCCCTTTGTTTGGAATGTCCTTCCATCTCACCTCCTCTGTGGGGAGTCTGTCCAGTTTCATAGGCCACCTATAGCGCCACTTCTCAATTCTCCTTCACTTCTCCAAAGGTTGTGTGCTGTTGTAGGAAATCACATGCTTTCAAGTTTGTCACACCTGTTTCTCCACCTTCCAGCTATGGGACCTAAGACAAATTACTTGGTTTCTCTTAACCTCAGTTTTCCTTATCTGAAAAACAGAATATAATCACTCACTTATGCCTAGGACACTTGGAATGGTATGTAGGTCCATAGCTAGAAGGCAAATGTGTTCACACAAATACAGAGCATGTGTGAAGCAGTTCTTTATTCTTCTTGTTGAGTCATGGTGAGTTATATCCTGAGAAAGCCAGAACTAATCCAGTCTTTATGGAGTCCACTCAGATGAGCTCCCAATAGTTTTGGTATTCTTCTTCATTATCTCTACATGCTCCTCCGTCATTTTCCTGTTTCTCTGTTGTCCCCTGGGATCCATGCTCCACTCAGGAGGGGTTATGTACTTGCCAGAGGGGAAGATATCTACAGAAAACATAACAGCTTCTTTTGACTTCCTATATTTTTTAAAATCTCTGTATTATAATCAGCCAAAGAAAGTGAAAGATAAGGAAGAGCTAAAGAGGAAAAACACTATATTCTCCAATGCATATTATCAAGCTTTTTTGAAGTTTTGGAACTAATATCTGTAAAGTGCCTAGAATATTAAAAACACTGGGGGGTTCCTTGGTGGTGTAGTGACTAGGCTTCAGCATTCTCACCGCGTGGCCTGGGTTTGATCCCTGCTCAGGGAACCAACAACAACAACAACAACAGAACACACACACACACACACACACACACACACACACTATAACATTAAGATTCTCTTCTTCCACTTGTACATACAGAGAAACCTGTCTTTGATCAGAGTTACCCAGGTTAAGTCATGGAAGAGCAGGAGAAATGAAGGACTGGGGAGGTCGAATTTACAAGAAAAAGCCAAGTGAGTTACTCAGGGGACTGAACGTTTAATGGGGAGTAGAGCCATTGACAGATGCATTTGAGAGAGTTTGGAAAAGTTTTGAGAGAGAAAATGGGGCTTGGGAGCATCTGTTGTGCAATGCAGTATGAGAAAGGGAGAAAGAAAGACAAATTGGAAAAGATGATTTTTAAAAGTTTTATGCAGTGAGTGTGAGCCCATTTTGCCATTTTGCAAGATTCCAGAAAAGATCCAAATTAATTTTCAATACTTTCTAATGTCAATGTAATGCGGTGGGCCCAGAAGGGCCTAGCTTTATGCAGGTCTATAAACACTAGAAGAGTACAACTCCTCTGGAGCCATCACCTCCCTTGGAGTTTAAGTAGTGTACTGACAATATTATGACGTGCCGTAAAGATGGCCCTGTGTATGTTTCCCTTCCCTACTAGATTATAAACAGACCCCTTGAAGGTAGGAACTGTGTCTTAATCATCTTTGTGTCCTGTCCCAGATCCAGCTTCTAGTCACTAAGACGTTCAAAAATCAGTGTGAAATGAGTAAGTGGGTGATGGATAAATGTAATTGAACTTAAGGGGCGATTTAATTAGCAACATCTATGACAGTACCGTCTTCTGCCTCACCACCTAATCGACTCTGAGGGACCACGTCTATTATCACTTTATCCCCAGCACTTGCACACAATAAGCGTTGAAATAATCTTTGTATTACCTAGAATGAGTATTTCAGCCTATCAGAAATGGAAGAGAGCAAAACAATCCACGGACAAACGGAGGTGAGCTGCCGTGGTGAGGCTCCTGTACAGAAGCGCAGTGCCAGCCTGTCCCTGTGTAGGTGGTAAAGAAGTGGAATCCGCTAGGCGACTTCTAGGACCCGCGGGTTATCGCCACGCCGGCCTTTCCTCCGAGGCGGCAGGTGGCGCTGTGGACAAACGCGGCGACCAGCTCCGCGCGGCGCCGCTCTCTGGGCGGGGTGAAGGAGACGACAGAAGAACCTGCGTGGGCCTGCTTCGGCAGCTCCACCAAGCTGGTGTCTCCGTCGTGTCTTATTGTGCACTCAGTCCAACACCATGGGGAAGCGGGACAATCGGGTGGTGAGTACCCGGTGGGGAAACAGTGGGGCGACGCGGGGCCGGGCGGCAGGAGAGCAGGACGCTAGCTCTTCACGACCAGGCCTGAGGGTCAGCAGCGGCGCTCGGACTTCGAGCTGGGAGACCCAGCTTCCACCACTCTTCTCCGGCTTCAGATGCGCATGCGCCACGTACGCTGTTGGCGCCTTCGGGGGGCCCCCCAACTCTTCCCCTTCTCTTTTCCTCTTTGATCTCTGGTTCTCTTTCCTCTACCACCCCCAACGCCGCCGCACCCCTTGGGAGTGATGCCTGGCTTCCTTCCCTTCCGTACTCGAGCCAGCAGTGGCCTTTTTATTTAGAGCAGCAAGGGCTTAGGGAGGCCTGTCCCCTCCGTTATGTTAGTCTAAAGACGGAGGCCCGGGGACTCGCCCCCTCTTTGGGATATCGTACCACAGCTCTGCGCGTTTTTTGTGCGCAACCAAGTGGGATGGAGGCGTGGAGGCCTCGGACGCGATTCCTGCACCCGGGGGCCTGCAGCGCCCCCAGTTGTAGCGCAGGCGTGCTCCCGTTTGAGAACCAGGATGAAACACTTGGCTTCATGTCCGCAGCGCCTAACACTGCTTGGCACCTAGTAGGCCCTGTGAAGGAAGGAGTGGCGTGAAAGTAGTTTTACTTTAGATTCAGGATCAGACTGGACTCAGTTTTAGTTCTCGGGAGTTGGTGACCTAGGACGAGTTGCTTTTCTTCTCTGGCCTCAGTTTCTTCATCTGTGAAAAATCAGTGTTATTCTTAACCTAGTTGAGACCACAAAAGACAAGATGACCAGGGGACTGCTTGCCATAAACATTATTACTCTAGTAAATGAGATAAAAGAGACATATAAACAGTAAGAAATGATATAGAGATTCGAGGTTCTGAGAACATTAAAAAGAAAGTAATTTTGACAGGTGGAGATAGAAGGAAAGCATTGTTGGTGGCTATTAGGTTGGTTTGGGAAACTCAGGTTATGCATGAGATTGGATGGGCTGTAAACAAAAGGGATTAGCAACAAACTTAGTTGGCAGCCAGCCTTACGGTTCCTGGGGCTTGTCTGTGAGAGAATTTTAACTACTGACCAGCAAAATGTAAAATATAAACGCAATTAAACCTAATATACTAAATTGAAAGAACTAGCTTTTTCAATTCTTTTTATTTTTTTTTTTTTGCAGGTTTTTTTTTGGGGGGTCGGTTGCTGCTAAATGAACTTTACTTTTACGAAATAATGACATAAATCAAAGATGTCTAGGAACCACGCTGCCGAACCTTGATTACAAGGTTGAGGAATGTTTATTTCTCCTGCTTACCGGGCTATAGGTCAGAGCTTGTGGTATCCTGGTTTTCATACAGTTGAAATACTGTTTTGCTGGAGCATTCTTAGGCTTGAAGTGTCAAGTGTTTTGGTTATTTAATGTGCTTGGGCCTTGAATGTTTAGAAATCACCAGATCTTGGGTGCAGTTTCATAGACAGCCCCAGGATGTTATGGTTTGTTTTTATACTGGGGAAAAAATTGGTTTTTACATGCCTTTTTTTTTTAATTCATTTTTATTGATTTTTTGGGGTGACATCTCTTAGCAAGAATTACATAGATTTCAGGCATACAATTCCACAGTGCATTGTCAACTTGTTGTATAATAATTTCCCCTATTGTGACTTCTCTTTCCATCACCCTATATCTAGCTTCCCCTCCGTCCCCTCCCACCCCCTCCCCTTTGTCCCCATCATATCCCTCTCGTCCCCAAATAACATTAAACTATTGATTGTGTCTATGGGTTATTTGTTTGTTCATTTCATTTTTCTTTGTGGCTTACAGTTTTTATATTCTGCATACAAGTGATGTCATGCAGTTTTTTTCTGTCTGGCTTATTTCACTAAGCATGATGATCTCCAGGTCCATCCATTTTGTTGCAAATGGCAATATTTCATCTTTTCTTATAGCTGAATAATATTCCATTGTGTATATGTACCACAGCTTCTTTATCCAGTCATCTGTCGCAGGGCACTTTGGTTGTTTCCATGTTTTGGCCACTGAACAGTGCTGCAATGAACATTGGGGTACATAAGTCTTTGCGGACAAAGGTTTTCATGTTTTTTGGGTAGATCCCCAGAAGGGGGGTTGCTGGGTCAAATGGTAGCTCCATTCCCAGTTTTCTGAGGACCCTCCACACTGCCTTCCACAGTGGTTGTACCAGTTTGCACTCCCACCAGCAGTGTACCAGAGTTCCTTTTTCTCCACATCCTCTTCAGCACTTGCTATTCCTTGTCTTGTTGTTAACAGCCATTCTCACAGGTGTGAGGTGGTATCTCATTGTGGTTTTGATTTGCATTTCCCTGATAGCTAATGAGGATGAGCATTTTTTCATATGTCTGCTGGCCATTTGTATTTCTTCGTGGGAGAAGTGTCTGTTTAGTTCTTCTGCCCACTTTTTAATTGGATTGTTTGTTTTTTTTGTTGTTAAGTCTTATTAGTTCTTTATATATTTTAGATATTAGACCCTTATCTGATGCATTATTTGCAAATATTTTCTCCCATTCAGTTGGCTGTCTCTTTGCCTTGTTGATGGTTTCTTCTGCTGTGCAGAAGCTTTTTAGTTTGATATAGTCCCATTCATTTATTTTTGCTTTTACTTCCCTTGCCTTTGAGGTAAGGTTCATGAAGTCTTCCTTGAGCCCTAGGTCTGTAAGTTTAGTACCAGTGTTTTCTTCTATACAGTTTATTGTTGCAGGTCTGACAGAAAGATCTTTAATCCATTTTGAGTTAATTTTTGTATATGTAGAGAGTTCACAGCTCAGGTTCATTCTTTTGCATATGTTTTTCCAGTTTTCCCAGCACCACCTACAAAAAGACTATCTTTTCCCCATTGTATGTTTTTTGCTCCTTTATCGAAAATTATTTGTCAATATATTTGTGGGTTTATTTCTGGGTTTTCAGTTCTGTTCCATTGGTCTATATTTCTGTTTTTCTGCCAGTACCAAGCTGTTTTGACTATTGATACTTTGTAATATAAATTGAAGTCAGGGAGTGTAATGCCACCAGCCTTATTCTTTTTATGTAGTATTTCTTTGGCAATTTGAGGTCTTTTATGGTTCCATATAAATCTAGTAATTCTTTTATCTATTTCATGAAAGTATGATTGTGGGATTTTATCGGGTATTGCATTAAATCTGTAGATTGCTTTGGACACAATGGCCATTTTAACAATGTTAATTAAGTCTTCCTATCCATGAACAGGGGATATTTTTCCACCTCTTAAAGTCTCTTCCAATTTCTTTCAAAAATGTCTTATAGTTTTCCATGTATAAGTCCGTTGTGTTCTTTGTTAAGTTAATTCCCAGGTATTTCATTCTTTTTGTTGTGATAGCAAAGGGAATTGACTCCCTCTTTTCTTTTTCTGTGGATTCGTTGTTTGTATATAGGAATGCTGTTGATTTTTTTACATTGATTTTGTATCCTGTGACTTTACTATATTCGTTTATTGTTTCTAATAGTTTCCTAGTGGACTCTTTGGAATATTTTATATAAACAATCATGTCATCCGCAAATAGTGACAATTTGACCTCTTCTTTCCCAATTTGGATACCTTTGATTCCTTTCTCTTGCCTAATTGCTATGGCTTAGAACTTCCAGTACTATATTAAATAGCAGTGGTGACAGGGGGCATCCCTGTCTTGTTCCTGATTTTAGGGAATAGGCTTCAACTTTTCCCCATTCAGTATGATGTTAGCTGAGGACCTGTCATATATGGCCTTTATGATGTTGAGATACTTTCCTGCTATACCTATTTTATTTAGTGTTTTGATCATAAATGGATGTTGTATCTTGTCAAAGGCTTTTTCTGCATCAATGAAATGACCATATAATCTTTATCTTTGATTTTGTTTTTGTGGTGTATCACATTGATTGATTTTCGTATGTTGAACCATCCTTGTGCTCCCGGGATGAATCCCACTTGATCATGATGTATGATCTTTTTGATGCATTGTTGTATTCTATTTGCTAGTATTTTGTTTAGGTTTTGCATCTGTGTTCATCAGAGATATTGGTCTATAGTTTTCTTACTTTGTGTAGTCTTTGCCAGGCTTTGGTATTAGGGTAATGTTGGCCTCATAGAATGAGTTAGGAAGGGTATTGCTTCCTCTTCAATGTTTTGGAAGAGCCTGAGGAGGATAGGCGTTAATTCTTTGAATGCTTGGTAGAACTCGTTGGTGAAACCATCTGGTCCAGGGCTTTTGCCTTTAGGGAGATTATGGATAGTCATTTCAATCTCTTTGCTATTGATTGGTCTATTTAGATTATCCAGTTCTTCTTGGTTCAGTCTAGGTAGGCTATAAGGTTCTAGAAACTTGTCCATTTCTTCTAGGTTGTTAAATTTAGTGGCATAAAGTCCTTCATAATATTTTCTTATAATCCTTTGTATTTCTTGTGTTATCAGTGGTAATTTCTCCCCTTTCATTTCTAATTTTGGATATTTGTGTTCTTTCCTTTTGTCCTTTGATTAGTCTAGCCAGGGATTTGTCAATTTTGTTAACTTTCTCGAAGAACCAGCTCTTTGTAATATTAATTTTTTCTATTGTCCTGTTCTCTAATTGGTTTAGCTCTGCTTTAATTTTTATTATTTCTTTCCTTCTGCTGACTTTGGGTTTTGTCTGCTCTTCTTTTTCTAGTTCTTTAAGATGGTATGCTAAGATGTTTGCTTGTGATTTTTCTTGTTTCTTAAGATAGGCCTGTAGTAATATAAATTTTCCTCTTATTACCGCTTTCACTGTGTCCCAATAATTCTGATACATTGTATTTTCATTGTCATTAGTTTCTATATATTTTTAAATCTCATCTTTTACCTCTTCTTTTATCCAGTCCTTTTTTAATAAGCTGTTGTTTAATCTCCATGTATATGTGGTTTTTCCTATTTTCCTTTTACAGTTGATCTCCAGTTTCAAAGCTTTGTGGTATGAGAATACACTTGGTATGATTTTGATCTTGAATTTGCTGAGGCTACTTTTGTGTCCCAACATGTGGTCTATCCTTGAGAATGTTTCATGTGCACTAGAAAAGAAGGTATAGTCTCTTTTTGCTGAATGAAGTGTCCTGTAAATGTCATTTATGTCCAATTGCTGTAATGTGTCATTTAGAACTGATATTTCCTTATTTATTTTCTGTTTGGATGATCTGTCCATGGCTGTTAGTGGGGTGTTTAAGTCTCCCACAATGATTGTGTATTCATCAGTTTCTCCTTTCAAATCTGTTAGTAGATTCTTTGTATATTTTGGTGCATCCTGGTTGGGAGCATATATGTTAATTACTGTCAACTCTTCTTATTGTTGCATTGTGCCTTTTATCATTATGTAATGTCCATCTTTGTCTTTTACTATCTTTTTTAACCTGAAGTTTATTTCATTAGATACCAGTATGGCCACTCCTGCTTTTCTCTTTACCATTTGCTTGGAGTATTGTTTCCCATCCTTTCACTCTTGAGTCTGTGTTTGTCCTTATGGCTGAGGTGTGTTTCTTGGAGACAGCATATGGATGGGTTCTGTTTTTTAATCCAGTCTGCTACTCTGTGTCTTTTTATTGGTGGTTCAGTCCATTAACATTTAGCGTGATGATTGATATTTGAGGATTTCCTGTGGCCATTACTTATTTCTTTCTTTGTTTTTGTTTTATTTTTGTTTGTTTCTTGTTGCCCCATCTTTGTTCCATTTTTCCTGATGTTTTGTTTCAGGTCCAAGAGCCTCCTTCAGTATTTCTTGGAGTGCTGGCAAATTCCCTCAGCTTCTGTGTGTCTAAGAAGGTCTTCATTCCACCTTCATATCTGAAAGATAATTTGGCTAGATAATTTATTCTTGGCTGTAAGTTCCTCTCTTTTAAATTTCTGAATATTGAATTCCACTCCCTCCTCGCTTGCAGAGTTCCTGCTGAGAAATCTGATGCCAGCCTGATC